>PVKB01001056.1:77882-504617 GCA_004027205.1 Ctenodactylus gundi
ACATGTATAGGTTTTATTTTTAGAAAAATATGTTATTTCTAAGTATTATTTCTCAATTTTCCTTTTCTTCTTGTTATTTTATCATTGTCACATCAAGGATGGCAAATGACTCAACCTAAACATGCTCTTAATTCAGACTGCAGTTGCCATCACAACCACTTTGCAATTATTCTAAGATGTCTACCACTCAGATTTGCTATAGAATTTGTTTAATCATCTTTTTCCACTGGTCTTTGATTTTGTTAACTTTTAATATAAACATTAGATGTAACATTCCCTTGTGTTAATATATATATAATATAGATTTACATATCTTATGGTGTATTGGCCATATTCATATATTTTAAAATATTATTACACTTAAATATTTTTTATTTTCTGACTTCTATGTTTCTTGTCTTCAATTAGAAGTCTAACATCTGAAATTACAGAAATACTTCAATTATGTCCAAGTATATGGAAGTTATATGTTATAAATTTTTTTTCTTTATTTTGCTTCCAAGAGGACATCTACCTAGTCTTCTTAATGAGGTAACAAAAATTTTGAGTGTAATTATTGTAAAGGTCAATGCACCAGAGGCCCTGAGAGTTTATGAATACTCTTGTTACGTATCCTTAGCATGCCTTTGCTGGTCTGCACTGTGGAAATTTATCAGATACATATTTGTAACAAACTTGAGGGATGAGTTTCTCAGTTTCTCTCTTTCTCTATCCTTCTTTCTCGAAAGATTATTCATTTCTCATAAAAAGGATGGATTACTCCACACCCAGGCTCCTAGCTCTGAAAGGCAGCTCACTGCAAGCACCATCATGTACCAGGGCCAACTTCTCACGCCATAGCACTTAGTAGGTAAAGGGAAACTGGGTTATGTGGGCTGGCCACAAGCCCGTATCTCGCGGATGTCTACGACACTCAGATCTAGTACACTAGATCACATTTTTCATTGGAGGCATGCCTCACCGACCTGTGTCCCGTGACACTGACCAATCTGCCCTGACCTACTAGCGCTTCCTGCTTGTTCTCATTTCTCCTCTCCTTATTTGGTAAAAGCTTGGTCTGGATCTCTCTGATTGGGTGTTTCATACCCCTCGGCATTTGTGATTGTATTTGGGTCCAGTTGCTTCCTGATAGGTGTAGACCGTATTCTCCCAAATGGGTTTCCGATGTGTGCCTCTCTGTAGTTTAACCCACCTGAGCTGTACAGAAAACCAAGTCAACATTCTCCTGTTGTTTATGGTGATATTGGGAATTAAGCATTAGTATTTGTTGCTGGGGTTTCATATCTCTGCTAATAACCATTATACAATTACATCCTAATTTGTTGGCTTAGGACAAGAGAAAAATTCTATTGGTATACTCATGATTAATTTCAATGTGTGGATAAAAAGGCAGGCATAGATGTACTAACACAAACGTTCAGTTATTTTTAAGGCCTCATCTTATCTCAATCTAATTTGGGGAAGAATCAGAAAAACACATGCTTATAACAGGATTTAATCAAATCTTTCTTAGATTTTTCCTTTCGATATAATTTGCAAGGCTGGGGAATGGCTCAGCATAAGCTTTTTCCTAGCAGTTGTGAAGTCAAAGACTAAGTACCACACTTGGATTCCCAGGACCACATAAGCCAAGAGTGGTGATGTACACCTGTAAACCCAGCACTCAGGAGGCTGAGGCAGGAGGCTTGCCATGAGTCCGAGGCCAGCCTGGGCTCTGTAGTGAGTTCAGGAACAGCCTGGGCTAACGAGTGAGACCCTGTCTCAATTTTGCCAGATTGTTTTATCTATTAATAAATCTATGAATCTACTATCTCTTCTTAGATTTAATTTTATATTAAGTAACTCTTTTCATCCCCCACACTAAATAGAGCAAATTTCATTATCACTAATTTTTCATATTCAGAATTATATTAATTTTCATTTTCTTGGCATAATTTTCACAAATTTTCTTTTCTGAAATTATTTTTATATTTGCTATGTTATGTTTCTTATATTGTATTGGATATTTTAGAAACCCCAACAAATAATCTCTAATTGATCTCATTAATTCATGCAAGAAAAATTATTTATATTATTACTTTTATTTTAAAACTATATTTGAATTGCTTACTATTTTTAAGTAATAGATGATATTCTTTTTCTTTTCATTTTTCTCAAGTTTTGTGGTCTGATTATATTAACTGCTTTTTAATTTAAAATTTTAAGCTGTATTTTTACTTCTGCCAATGATTGTACTTTTACTTTTAGAAGCATATTTAAAACTAATATTAATATAATTGGATAGAATAAAGTATTCCGATTAGGATACTTTTCTTTTCTAAAACCATTAGTAAGAAGTGCTTGGAAATATTTTTGCTTCCCCATTCTCCTCTCATTCTTTCTCAAATGATTAGTCTTTTGGGTTCCGCTGAGATAATTCTTATTTCTAGATTATTGAGGTTTACATTTATGGTGTGCATCTTCTATTTGTGGAATTTAGCTGTTTTCAGAACTTCATTTATTTATAATAGATGTTATTTTCTATTAATTTGTCCTCATCTTCTGTTAATTTGTAAGTGATTTTTGAATAATGAACCGAAAGTTTTTTTGATGAATCTGAAACCAGCCTCTGCCACTACCTGTCTGTGACACTATGGAGTGTGCCTCAGTTTCTTACTATGTAAATTAAAAATAATAAAAGAACTTATCCCAAAAAATTGATAGGTAGCACGTAAAAACACCAAACATGAAACACTAGAGTAGCTTACCTTGACTAAATATTTGGGTTTTTAATAATAAACATTTGTTAACAGAAATCCAGAGTCACAGACAGTTGATTAAAATACAACCATGTTTCACTTTTTTTTTTTTTTATAAAACATTCTCCTTCTATTTAAAATTTAGGAAATTGGGAATGACTGAGAGTATTTTTGTTGTTGTTCTTATGTTGGATTAGGAACATTCTAAGTAATTGCAGACCATGTGTTCAAGTTGAATCTAATTTTCGACTTAATGTATTTTGCTATTTTAAAAAATATTTTTGTGTTAATTTTTCATCAATTTTATATTTAACAGAAAATAATATCTACATTACATTTAAACACTGAAGTATTACATTTTCCACATGAATCTATATACCCTCTCTATGAATACATTTATATACACACAGACATGTATATGCTTATATATTTATCAAGTGTTATTTTCAGCTGTACTTTTTGTCATCAAAATTTTCTTTTTAAATTTTTTACATAAAAAACTTCATTATACATAGAAATAAATGTATAGATCATTTAGTTCTGCTTTATGGTCATTATTTTTATAAGCTCTTGAACTATGACAGAATTTACTAATTAGTTCTATGCAGGGATGCACGTGCATTCTTTTTTTTAATTCTATATTCACATATAAGTATGTCTAAACCTCTGTAAAAGCAGTTGTGATTGGCTTCTTATTGCATGGTAATCTACATTACATGCAGCATTCAAAGTAGTAATAAAGGATCAACAGCTGTACAGCAGCTCTGATCCACAGGCACAAATCTGAATTTTTCTCAAAAGTTTATTTTTACACTTTATTGCTGGGAGTTGATGTCAGTAATGTATAGATAAGCAAATACTGATGTCTTTCAACTCCCTTGTGGAACAAGAGTATATATAGGAGCATTTTTAGTAGGAAAGACTTATTTTTTTACATTTTGATGAGAATGCCATATAAGTCCTTTTTTGCAAAAAATGATCAGAGTACCCATAAAATCACCTTTATATATTTTGTATAAATAACTCCTCTAATAATAAATGGAACATTCCTTGCCTTTACTTTTTTTTAGACTGTTATTGGTCTTGATTTTGAAACTACCTTTCACAGGGATGTTTACAGAGAGAATTCACAGCCATGGAGTGGCATTTACCATTTAGATTCTTTACCAAGAGTAAACGACTTCTCTGTGGAATGCACCTGCATATACACATTGGGAACTGGAACTCCCACTGATGTAATGTAGATTTTACAAACTCACCTGACAGACCCCATTTCATTGTTTGTCCTTTTATAATGGCAGAAATCTCAGCAGCTGCCGTTTTTTATTGTCAAGATATTCTGGACTGTTTTGCTTTGTTTCGTTTTCCACAGATTCTGTTGCACCTTGTATTTGCCTTTTTTATCAATCCTGGACTTTTCGGCAGCAAGAGAATTCTATAATGGTTTCTTAGTTTCCTTTTCCAGTAACACATTTATGTTTTCTAGATCTTTCTATAGCTTTTGCAAAGTTGAAGCTGTGGTCTGGTTAGCTGAGTCCATGCAAAAGTCTGAGCTGTAGGTATGCTTAGAAGTGCGAATATTAATACTGGTAAATCAAAATAATTGGACTAAAAATGCCTATCAGATTAGCAAGGCACATGTTTGGGATATCTGGGTGAGACATGGAGGCATGAACTTGACTATGTATCACTCTTGGCTCACCTCCCTCTATCCCTGCTCCCCTTCTCTGCTTTTTAGCTAAAATGAACTAAGCAGTTTAGATCTGCCACGCCCTCTTCCTTGATGCATTAGAGCCAGTCATCTAGGGACGGAATCCCCCGAAGTCATGAACCAAATTAAAACTCTCCTCTTTTAAATTGTGGACGTTGAATATTACATCTCTATGACAGGAGAGCTGACTAATGCAGAACATTGATGTCAAAGAATTGGAGTCATTGCTGTGTTTATCCTTGCACTTGTGGTAACAAAGACTTTGGAACTGATTTGCAGAAAGTGTTTGGAAAAACAAACCAGAAAAACATTTAAATGTTCTAATGGAGCTTGATGGAAAATTCTGGTCAGAGCTCAGAAGACAAGAAGGCTTATAGAAATTTGGATGCTTAAGGTCAGGCTCATGTGGTAGCAAATGGGAGTGAAGATTCAGAAATAGAATAAAGGCAATGATACATTCAGGCAAAGAACTTATTTCACTTTCCCGTGCTCTAAGGCTTAGTATTAGACTGAACTGAAATGTGACAGACTAATTAATAAGGAAGAGAAAAAATTCAAGGCAGTTCATCATTCAGAATGTGGCAAAGGGACTAAAGGCTGCTTCAAACAAAATTTATGGAAAAATTGGGATAGAAACAGAGATAAAGAGATTTGAAAAATATAACTTTGGTCTTAAAAACAATGATGTGTGAAGTTGGAGCCAAAGAAGATATGGCTGCTGAAAAGTCCATTGGAACCATTGAAAAAGAAAAACCCAGATACTGAAAATAAAGAAAAGAACAAAGACGCCTTGAGGGCCTCCAACAATGAGAACACAGTACGTATGCACCACAGACTCAAAAGAAGACAAATACAAGACTTTCATTTAAAAAGAGAGTTCCTAATGCCCTGCTTGACAAGTGTGCCTAAAGAAATTGTTTTCCTAAGATTCATTGCACTGTGCTTAACCATCTGGTCATTCAGAGTCTGCTGCTGCCATGATCCAGGAGGACCCAGCTGCAGTTTGTGCTAATGGCAGACTTTGGCATCATCTATGTGATGCAGACTTTATTAGTAAGTGGAATTCAGGATTTGTAGGGTCTGGAAAGATTTCACTATCAAAGAAATGCTGGAAAGGGAAGGCAAGCAATCCCTGATGGCTCACTGTGAGAAGCCATAGAAATAAAGCTGAAAGTGTAGTAGAGACCAAAGGAAGTACAAGATTCTGGAAACACACAGTCTTACTAGGAAATTTGCAGGCTCTAAGCAGAGCCAGACCAAGTGAGAGACCATGGGGACTCACCCATCAAGGCTGCCTCACCGGGACTGCCCACACACCCTGGAACACATACCTCATTTCACCACATCATGCCCATGGTGCCAGGTATGGAGCTACAGATTCTAATGTTTGACCTGCTGGAATTCAGGCTTGCATTAGTCCTATTCTTTTTATTTCCCATTTATTACCCATTTCAGAATTGGAATGTTTATCCTACAGTATTTTACCTTAAGATTTTGTAACTTGCTGTTGAAAATTTGCCTTTAGTCTCAGAAGAAACTTGATCTTGTACTTTTAGCAATGCTGGAATCACTGAGACCTTGGGGGAGGGAATTATTGTCTTTGGGTTGTAATCGTGTCAGTTGCATTATGTCAGGCAGATTTATGAACTACTATGTATATCTGGAAATTAAATATGATATATAATGTTGCACTTGGATGTCATATTGGCAAAGGGTGACCATTAATCATGGTATGGCAACTTGAATGAATTTTTTAAAAATGCCTAGCGGTTTAGAGAAGGACACTTTTTGGAGTATCTATGTGGGACCTGTTGCCATGGCTTTGGTACTACATATGGTCTTAGGCTACATTCTCTCTGATACTGTCTCCCTGCTTCAGTTTTCAACTTCGAGAAACAAACTACTCTGCCAGGCCCTTCTGCCATGATGTCATGACTTCATGATAAGTCTTGGAGCCAGCTGACTACAGACTGAACCCTCTGAAACTGTAAACCAAATAAACCTCTTCTTTTAATGGTATATGGTAAGCATTTTGGGGAGAAAAGATGAAAAAGGAAGCATATATTATAAGTGTTCTTCATGAATACTTTCTTAACTTTAAGCATGATAAGAACCAAAGCAAGTTTAAATGGGCAGATACATTTTATATTATACTAACAGTTTAATTGTTTAAAACTTGAGTTCATTCAGAATAGGAGCAATAATATATTTTCTATGTTTGGCTTTTAAAAAATCCTTACATATGACAGCCTCTAACATAAACAGCAATTGTAAACTAATTCTAGAAGATTGTACTTCCAACCTCATTTGTTTCTTGTTAGTCAAAATAAAGCAAGTATGCAGTCATCCTAAGGATTTGGAAGTAAAGATGCGTATTAACTTGTAATGTCATGGCAACCTGATAATTCTAACATAAAATGAAATTATGTCTTTGAAAAATACATTAAATACACCTGAACTACTGAAAACCACAGTTTAGCAGCACGGTTCATAGGAAACCACCCATAGGATGCTTTTATGACAGTAACTGAGGGTTGTTGGGTGCTAATGCTGGCCAGCATTGTAAGAGAGCTTTGTGTTACATATTTATACCAAATTTTGAAGCATAGTTTCTACTGGAAGCACATTATGTTAGCTTCATTGGAAAGTCAGAAGTCTTAAACTGAGTTATAGTAAGTTGGGATTAATTGCACAGTCTAATTTGACTATTTAAGTATAGCATATTTTCTAAAGAATATTATTTGTTCTAAGTCCTTACCTATTCAAATCTTCAATACAAATAATATTAGCCCATAGTTAAACTGAAAAATTAAATAATTGCATTATGTAAAATGATATATTAATTAATAATGAGTAGAGATATGCATTAAAATAGAAAGAGAATAAACTTGTGGGCCATACAGCCAAATCAAACCCTGCCTCCACCAATTCACAGCAATATAACCTAGAGAAATTTTCACCACTTTTTTAGTTCTGTTTTCTTACTCTTAAAGAGAAAAACTCAGTGCTTACATTATGAAGCTACTCACGAAAATAAAAGTATAAATATATTTTAAAATCTGTAAGAGAAACATAGACATTATTTTTCTAAGGCAAATCTATTCAAATTACTACAGGAATTTCAATGTAAACCTTAAAGGCCAGGAAAGCCTAGAGCAAAACCTTTCAAGCTTTAAATGAAAGAAAATGCCAAATCTGATTGTTGTATCAAGCAAAACTATACTTGCAAATTGAAAAAGAGGTAAACATTTTTGTGAGCAGACTCTAAAAAATGTGTTAGCATCTCAGCACTGCAGAAACTACTTAAAAGAATCTTAGACATACAGAGAGATGAACAGCACCAAAGAGCATAAAGAAAAGGAAATATGTAAAGAGAAAGTGTAATAAAATGAAAAAGCAAAGAACCAACATTAAAAGAACAGGACTATGACAGAGAGAGAACACTACCCAACTCCTTCCTGGGAGCAAATATCATCTTGATCCCCAATCCATTTAAAGATACAACAAAGAAGAAAACTGAAGGCCAATTTTCTCAGTAAATATAGATGCAAAAGTGTCCAATAGCATACTTGCAAACAAAATGGCACCAGAATGCCATCATGACCAACCTGGTTTCTTTGCAGGGATACAATGATGGTTCAACACATGCAAGTCAATTAATATAACATACCGCATTAACAAAAACATAGATTAAAACCACATAAGAAATGCCCTTGACAAAATACAACAATTCTTTCTGGTCAAAACTTTATGAAAATAAGTATAAAAGATCTTACCTCAAGCTTATAAAAGCAATCTATGACAATCCTACAACCAACATCATCCTAACTGAGAAAAACTGAAAGCATTTCACCCACAAATCTGGAATGACACAAGGCTGTCTATTCTCACCACTTCTTTTCAATATAGAACTCAAAACCTCAGCCAGAGCAATCAGGCCAGAGAATGGAAGAAAGGCAATACACATAGGGAAAGAAGAAGTCATGAAGGTGACATGACCCTTTAAAAGAGTACTCCGAAAATTCCACCAGAAGACTGTTAGACCTACTAAATAAATTCAACCAAGTTGCAGAATATAAAGTCAACACACAAAAACTGAACGCATTCTTCTACAGAAACAATGAAAACACAGAGAAAGAAATCAGAAAAAACAGTCTCATTCATAAGCACCTCAAAGAAAATTAAATACCTCTACACCTTCCCCTTGGTCCATCTCAATGTCTCTTGACAATTGAATCCATACCTGTAATTCTGTTCCAAATATATCCTTAGCCAATTGCATTAGATTCCCATCATTGCCACAGATACTTAAGAAAATCAACCTGTAATGAGGGGGGAAAAATTGCCTTGGCTCGCAGTTAAGAGCCAAGATTGGCTCAGCTTGCTGTCTTGGGCCTCTGGTGGCACGTTGATGTGGGAGCACGTGGCAGAGTAAACCCACTCATCTCATGGTTAGAAAGTAAGAAAGAGAAAAAAGAAGCTTCTGGAGTTCTACTTTTCCCTAGGGACACACCCCAGTGACCTGGAGACCCCTCCTTGAACCTCACTTTTTATAGTTTCCACAGACTCCCAATAATGCCGGATGGGACTTACCTTGTAACATGAGAATTTGAAAGAAATTCCAGATTCAAACCTTAGTACCAATAAGAGTCAGGTTGTTAACTCAGACCCCAGCTGTTGCTGTTGTTATAGGACCCAAGAATCCATCTGTGACTTATCTGTTCCAGCCCATGTGGTCGGCTGTGGTCGGTGTGCAGCTCCTTAGCAAAGAGCAAACCCACCCCCTCTCCCTCCCGTCTTCACACACTCACATAGAATCTTCTTAACCAAAATGATTAATACTTGTAGCCTCACATTTACGAATGAAGAGAATAAAAAGATTTCTAATTCAAAATTTCTCTCCGTAATCAAAAATGCACATTCAGTTAGCACCTCATAGCCCATAAGCTCACAAGTTGCATCGTACCATTTAGATTTCTTAAATCGAAGGGCACAAACTCCTACCTACACATCCTGTCACTTGTACTCACCAAACATCATTTCCTCATTTTGCTTGGGGAGAAATTGGGGTACAAATGCAATTATCTGGTTTTCCTGACATTTTCTTTTCCCCTTGTAATAATATTTTTTAACCTTTCCATAGTCAAAGAATTTTATTGTTCTATCTTGCATTGCTAACATCATTCCTAAAGAATCTACACATGGTCACTGTCTTCACCGAAACTTTAAAAGTAACGTTTAGACAATTACACTTGCATAGAATCGTCCTTGGATAAGACACTTTAATCATGATTGCAAGCCTCTTTTTAAAGATTGTTTGGAGAGGCAACAGAAGGGAAAATGGTATCTAACGTGACCATATCAAACTGCTGCAGTAATTATATCATAACTTAACTCCATATGCCAAACTTAGTAACAAATATTTATTTTTCACAGTTTGGAAGTCTGGGAAGATCAAGATTATTGTCCCAGGAGACCAGATAGGGGCCGATGCTCTGAAGTGCAGAGGGCTGTCTTTTCCTTCTACTCTCTTGTGGCAAAGAGCAAAGGAAGAACTACATGCTCCTCTGTACGTGTTTACCATTCGGAGAAGATTCGTACGCTCTCGATTTCATCACATGCCAAAGGCCCCATCTCTTTCTTTTCTAAAAACATATGACTTTGGAATGATATACGCACTCAGTCAATAACAGCCAAAATCTAACTTCAAAAGTACTTTATCAAGTATCATAAATCAAATTTGAATGTGAAAATTGCATTTATAGCTCCTTTTTCTTTATTTTCTTGTACTGTCTTTGCTCCTGCTTTGGCAGGCGATGACTCAGTTACACCAGGTAGAGAATCTTCTGCTTACCCAAGAAAGCAAAAACATGACAAAGTATGAAGCTATTAACTTTTGCTCTTGTTCATAATATGTTATTGACATTGTTAGGTACCCAAAGAAGAATGGAAGTTGAGTATTTAATTTCATTGCAATTATTGGGCTTTCTATCATTCTTCTCCACCATGATTTATGAATAGATTTTAGGCAATTAAAGGGTATCGTTTGTCTAGATATTTTAAGCACATATCATAATTGTGTTTTCATAGCTATAATGCTTTTCTGTAACCAAATTATCATATGATATCTCATAAGATTTCAGTATTTCCTAACAGTATCTAAAAAAGTAAAATTTAAAACTATGAGATCATTTATAACTATTGATGGTTTAAAAACAAAATTCTAGAAATAGCTCTTCTTATTAGAAAACGAAGAAGTTTTGGAACATTTATCTGTAAGAGACAATGTCCATCAATTTTTTTATTGTACCACAGATTCAATAAAAGAAATATCAGTAACACACGTTGTTTTTGATCTTTCCCATAAAATATCAAAGAAATACTGTAACTGAACTCTGAATCGCCTTTACCTAAGTCACAATTGTAAATGACAAATATGAAGTTAGACATAGTTATACACATCTATAATCCCAATGTTCTGGATGATTACAAGTTTGAGCCCAGCCTACACAACTTAGATACCTAGTGAGAACCTGTCTTAAAGTAAAAATTAAAAGTGACTGGGTATTTTGGTGTCTTCCACACTTTAGTTATTGTTAGTTGTGCTGCTATGAACATGGGTATACATGTGTTTCAAACTGTGGTATATATACACAATGAAATGCTCTGCGTCTAGAAAGACAGGTAGGTTGGAAGCTTTTGTAGGCAAATGGAGACAACTTGAGACCATCACGCTTAGTGAGGTGAATCAGAAGCAGAAGGTGAAACATCAAATGGTCTCTCTGATATGAGAAACCCAGATCAAACTTATCTCATGGAACTTAATGTGGAAAATAATGGGAATTTGGGTGGGTGGGGGAAGGGCCAAAAGGAGAGAGAGGAAGGCCTTGTAACTATGTCATGATATGTATGTGCACAAAATGCTTGAGATCAATGTAAACTTTAAATTTTGCACTTATATGTATCAATAAAATGTAGAGAAAAAAAGGACTGGGATGTAGGTCAATGTGAAGGTCATAAATTCAATCATCAGTATTACACACACACACACACACACACACACACACACACACTCCTCACAAGCATGAAAAGAAAGTTACCAGTGAGTTTATAGATATTTCAAACATTTTCATATTAGTATTATTTCTAAGTGAAAACAGTTAAAGAATATAAAAATATATAAAAACTATGGCTCCAGGAATGTATCTATGTTATATATTATATACTCTCGTGTGTTCTAAAAGTTAACATGGCATTTGTAAATTTCACTTCCTTGGTCAATAAATTAAAATATTTAAATAGTATATAAGTGCTTAGCATTTGTTATAAATTGTACTAAGGGCTCCTATGTTTAAAAAAGAATAACGTGCAATGCAAAAGTGTCTGAAGATGTTAACCAGTTAAAAATTTAAAAGTATAGTCTTCATAATCTTAGAGTCATATAGATAATAGAATACCTTATATGAAACTGAAAACGCTCAAACTAAATTTACCACAAGGCACATTTTAAAAACAAATATTTAAGCTATTTCTTGAATTCTCTAAGGCACCAAATATACCATGCAGCAAATATGACGAACTATAAGGCTCCGAGGAACATGTCCCACATGCACTTCAACTATATGTCACATTATATTATTTTTCTCCCTAAAGATATAAAATATTACATAAGGATACAAAAAAACCAGCACCTGCTTTCTGCTAGATTCTTACTTGCAATAAATCCGAATTTGACAGATGAAGACTAAGGACAAGTGTAAAATCTCCAGGAAATATGAATCCACAGATGTACTATTTGCCAACTCTGCTGTCCACTAACCTCTTCTATGTGCACTGAAGTCATCATACTTTAAAAATAATATCCTATTAAGCACCTGCCAAAAAGTTAAAATTAAAACTAAGCAGATGTACTTGTATTCTAATTTTTCAAATATTATTGCAAATCTGATTACTGTTCAAGTACAACTTTTTATTGTCAACATAGTACATTTTTGTAGACCTGAAGAGAAAAAGGTTTGCTTCGACTAGTGTAGATGTGATCTGGAAAAAAATAATTTTGGATACATCTGTTCTTTAACTACCACTGGCTGAATCTGAATTTGAAACACTAAATTTGTATTTATATTTCGATATTTCCATTTGCAAATCCATTTTCACATATAGAATTAAACATCCCAACAAGGTGGAAATATGGCTTGAGAAAACAGAGCCTGTTTGGAATTTTTTCAGATGAACAAATGCTATCAGCTCTGTTAATACTGCTTGTCAGCCCTTTCTTTTTACCATGTGTTATGATTTAAATATATATATAGAACCAAGAAAGGTCGGGACATTAGGGTCTTTATTAAGTGTGTCTAAAATGGAAGGGTATTCTGTATTAGCCACAGAAGCAATGCAATGGATTTGCATGTCTAAAATTATACTGAAAAAAAAAATGTCTTCCCTAATGTTACACGATAGAGTGTTGAACAAGAACCTCTCTTGGAGAAGCATAACTATTTCCATATGCAACATCCATCTGGCTAAGAAATGGAAACTTCTGTGCTCATTTATCAAGACTAAAGCTTTCTATCAACTGGCTCCTGTATTTTTCTAAGCTCATCTCCTATTACCACCCAAAACGCCAGTTGTCTTCTACTAGATTGTTCTACTGTGTTGTTTAACTAACAATCTAATATAGAGAATGTGTGGTTATTGCTTATGATTCCCTGGGGCTTGGCTCATTGCTGCGGGGCACGTTTTATGTGATAGTTTGTCTACTTTTCTTTAAGCAAAGAAATAAATCCTAAAGAATTAAATTAGTCTAAGGGTATTTGACATATTTTAAAGTTAAGGCTTTTTGCTTTACATGAAATATGTTTAGAAGTCCATTTTCCTAAGTTATTCACATCTTCCAAGTCTGGAATTTTCAGCTTTTTAAACAACATGTTATTATTTTGCTAATAATTAAAAGTTATTTTCACATCCTGGTAGATAGATTTTTGTGCATTGAAATTATAATTATATTTTAATTATATGCACTTTAAATTTATACCTCATTCCAAGTTATGACTAGAATTTAGTTATTTCACAACTACTATAACCTGGTAAATATTTTATATAACATACTTGGTGTAAATTTATTTTATATTTTAATTATTTTATATTTTATTTTTCACAATTTAGTTTCATCATTTTGTAGAAATATGTCATCTTTCCTGTTGATTTTAGAAAACAAATGTGTATTTAGTTGTAACCATTTGACAAATAAAATACATCTATTAATATATTAATTTAGTCACTATTCATTAAGCTCAAAAAATAATTATATATGTATACATATATATATATATACACATGTATATATATATACTTTTAAAACTAAATGTACGTTCACATGGAAGTACCATGTGATATTGCATTAGCAAATCTTTTCTAAATAAAAATAATTATGGCATTTTCACAGTTTTGACGAAGCTGTGGTTTACTTTTCAGAAATTTTCTGATATATATATTATGTCTTATTTATATATTACTTAGATTATAGATAAAATAATTATGATAGATATTATGAAGTACTGATAAAAGTATTCAAGCAGTATGATGTGGAAATAGTGCGTCTGTGTTTTAGATAATCCAAAAAACATAAAAGACTGTCTTTAATTCTGAAATAAGAATATCAGTAAAATCTTCTTTGAAACTTGTGTGAGCAGACCAAGGGGCAGTTAAGGTTTCCTGGATGCTTTGCTATTCTCCATGGTGTGAGACTGTTTTAAGACACAAATTACTTAAGAAAATAACAAAGTGAAAATATTCAATAAGCCCCTAAATTTCACAAGCCACAGGTAAAATTGGAAGACAAGCTAAAAATATTGAAAAAACAAATATTATTTGATAGTCTAAGAAAATCAAATTGTCTTAATGATCTTGTTGGTGGATGTACAAATAATAGATAAGTATAAAAATCCTGTCTTACCCAGGGGTTACCCAGATAAACATGGCAGACATAAAAAATTTTGCTCCCTCAAAAGGAATTTTAAAATATGCTCAATAGTATCTAGTTTTCCACAACTGGTGAAAAGTTAAGAGGCTAATTTAAAAAGTAATGGTTAGTCAAATAAAAGCATAAGTACAGCTTTATTTTTGTTGAATGACTAAAGTTCAAAGCTCAGACAATAGTAAATATTGATAATAATTGGAGAAACAATTTTGATGAACATGTGAAATGATAGACAATTGGAAGATAATTTGACAGTTTCTGATACAACTAAACATGTTTCTAGTATTTGATCTAGCAATAATGCTTCTTGATAGTTGCCCAAATGTGTTGAAAGCTTTCAAAAACACAAAAACCTGCACACAAAAAAATTTATGGCATTTCTATTTACAATAGCCCAAACTTGGAAACAATCAAAATGTCCATCAAAAAGTGAACGGATATACATTAAACTCTAGCGCATTCATCCATGCAGTGTAATACTGTGCAAAGGAAAAAAAGCACTATTAAGCTATGAAAAGATATAAACAAATCTTAAATTGTGTGTCTCTATATCAATAAACAAATTTAAAATTATTTTATAGGATTTAACTTTAGTGATTCAAAACACTAAAAGATTCATTGGTCATAGAAAAATCTTTGGATAAAAATAATGAATGAAATAGAAGAGATTGAAGCTGGACTCTTACACCATATATTAAGTTTCACTCAGAATGAATAAAAGACTTACATACACACTCCATATGCCCATGTTGGAAAGCTGTGATTACTCTAAGGGCAAAAAAGTGAACAGTCAGTAATCAACGCCTCCACTTACAGACCTTTTCTAAATATTGAAGCAGATGTAAAGTCTGGGAAACTGGACGATGATTTTCATCATTATGGGGTCACTGGTAACTGTGATGAATTTGAGAAAAGTAGTAAAGCGAAATTCTAATTTGAGTAGGCTTTAAAGGTAAGTAAAGATGGGAACTTCTTTTTCTGGTGAAGAAGGAGTAAGAAGCAATGTTTTATTATTTCCTCTTGATTAAACAAGTAGAAACTTGACAAGTATATGAAAATGTAACCTTCAGGACTTGGATTGAAAACAATAAATAACAGTGGGAAACAAGATTCATTTTCTGAGTTTACTGCCTGCCCAAGAAATGTTACTAGAGTGATTGGTAAAGGAATGGGAACCGTGGCCCTCTACCCTTAACCTCGGTTGGAAAGAATGGGCTGGAGACTTGCAGGAGCTGAAGTGAAGGGAGTATTGGAAAACTATGAGAGATAAAATAACTCCACAAGGGAAATTATTAAAAATCAGTACAATGCCCATTACATGAATAAATATACATATATGTATATATGTGTTTATATATACATATACGTATATATACATATATGTATATATATACATATACACCTAAATAGCTATTTGCACATATGTGTGAGGACAGTCACCATAATCAGATATATAAATTCTATGATGATCAAAGAAAACAGGTTAATAAAGATGAAGAGTAATTTATATTTTCATGAGAAATATTGGGAACTCTCATAAATCAAAGAATACCAGTATGTGTTTGTGCAATGGATTAAATTAAAATTATCAACCAAATGTTTCTCTGGTTCTACCTGAGGAACCTTAAAAATGTAGCCACAGGAGATAAAATTCATTTCAAAGTAAAAAAAAAAATTAGGATAAAATTCAGTTATACTTTGACTAAGACAAAATATCCAGTATTCAATAAGTTAAATATTAAGAAGCCTAAAAGTCAAAAGTCACAAGATAGTCAAGCAAGTAAGAAAATATAAATCATATTGAAGAGTGTAATTATGAGTCAAAAGTATACAGAAGTGATAATGGAAAATTACTGAGTGAGAATAACAGTTATAACAATATTCCATGTGTTCAAAAATTAGAGAAAAGATTGCACAGATTAGTAAGGACAACAAAAAATTCTGAAACAATTTTAAATAGTCGCAATTATACACATAACTGATGTTCCAGAATTAAACAAGAGAGGGTAGAAAAATAATTTTAATTTTTTCCTAAACTTGATATAGCAATACACTAGAAATCATGGATTTACAAACTTTAATGAATTCAAATATACCAAACCCAAAGAAAATTTTACCAACCTAAACTATGATTGAATTTTTGAAATCACTGAAGAATAAATTTTTAAAAATTGAGTAGGATAAAGATACATTGCATTCAGAATAACAAAGGAAAAGATAACCAACAAATTTCTCACCAGTGAACTACAAAAAATGAAGTGATAAAATTTACTATTTATAAAAGAAGCAATAAAATCAATATATCATTCAAAGACAAACTAGCAAGTTAACAATTGAAACTTACAACCTAATGAAATCATTACATAGAAAAATAATAACAAAAGCCAACAAATGAGAGGAAACAGTACCATAAAATGTATTGTTTTATCTAAAGGGGAAGAAGAAAATAGAAAACACACAAAAAAATGAAAAATTGAAACACAAATAGCAAGGTGAGGGAGCTAAATCCTACATCAGAGTTTATCAATAGAGACAAAAATGAAACATTTAATTAAATGTGTTCCATAAGAAACTCATTTTAATGTATGGACACAAATTAAATTAAAAGACCTTTCATTGGACGTATTATTTAACTCCATAAGAGTTCAAAAACGTTGCCAGCAATAAAGAGAAGGATCAATTCATAATGATAAAGTGATAAAATTTACCAGGAAGACAAGAATTCTAAATGTTTGTACATGTCAAACATAAATTGCAAAATACTTATAGATTGGTAAGTAGAAATAGACAAAACACAAATGTAGAGTTTGTTTGTTTGTTTTGACACCGGGTTTCATTCTGTAGTCCAAGCTGACCTGAAACTAAGTGCAATCCTGCCTCAGCCTTCCAAGTGCTAGAATGCTGGGATCACAGGGGTGTGCTGTCATAGTCACCCAGCTAAATTTTTATGTGTTGTGGGGGAATAGAACTCAGTGCTTTGTGCATACTAGGCATTCGCGTTACAACTGTGCAACACTTTTTTCTCAATAATTTAAAGAATAATTAGAAATTTCCTAAGAAAATCAAAACCTGAAACATTACCAACTAGCAAGTAATTTGACCTCAGTGACATTTTTAGAAGACTCTATAGAAGAGTAGAAAATGCAATATTTAAAATGTACTTACAACATATAGCAAGAAACCTGACATTCAAAAGCATAAAACGAGCCATAGTAAATATGAGGTATTTTCTGTGACCACTGTGGAATTGAGTTACAAATCAACTATTAGGGAGCTTCCTGAAAAATTCCCGTATACTTGAAAATTAAATAACACACTCTAAATAAGTGATGAGTTGGGAGAGAAAAAAGCAAAGAGAAAATGAGAAATCACTTTGGAATGAAAAAGAAAATATAACATCTCAAAGGTTGTTGGCTACAACTGAAGCGGAACTTACACGGAATTTTTTAATCGTGAGTGTACAATTATAAAAGAAGAAAGGTCTGGAATCAATGACTTCAGCCTCATTATAAACATTTGGATAAGTGATGCAATTTGAGCCCTAAATCCCTCAAATATAAAAGAACCAAAATGTGAAAATTAATGAAATAGAAATCAGGAGAAAGGCACAAAAAAAGCACAAACCAAAGAATGAGCTTCTAGAAAGATCTGTAACATTAAAAATTATTTTTGACCAAACTAATCAGGGAGAAAAAAAATAAGACACAGACTTCTAATGTCAGAAATAAGAGAAGTAACTCAGATGTTTAATTCTGAGATATTTAAAGGATAAATGTTTATCACACAACCGTTTTACCAACGAATGTGACAAGTTATAGAAAAAGAAGAAGAAATTACCAACTACAGAAGCTACAAACTACTTTTAAAAAACTACACTGAATAAAAATTATGTATTAATAGCCATATAATAAAATTGAGTTTATAGTAAAGAATCTCCTCCATAGGACACCTCTAAGCTTAGATGCTTGGAATGTTGAATCCTACCAAGCAATTAAGAAATGATGTCATTTCCTTCCACAAAGAAGAAACTTGGAGCCACCATTCATATTACCGGTTCAAATAGGCTTTAATTTAAATGACAAAAATAATACTTACAAGCAAAAAATGAGAGTATTAGGCAAGTATTTATTGATAAAACAAAATTAAATTCCATAAAAATATTACTGAATAGGTTTTTTACAAAAATGAAGAAAAACCTACTAAAATAAGAGGAAGGTTAGTCTGGAACAGCATAATTTTCAGTAGCATTTGTATTATCCAGAATTTGTAAAGATCCCTCAAAATTCAAAAGTAAGAATGTATGAAACTCAATTTTTAAAAAGGCAAAGTATGTTAAGCATGCATTAAATAACAGGCAATATTTAATTATCAAGTAAATATATAAAGTCAATTTACAAGTCATATGGAACTGTAAGTGCACAAAGAGATGTCTCTCTGTATCTACTTAACCTATCTAACACTATAAAAATTGACCATAGAAGGACTTTTAAAGATGAGTTGTAACTCAAACATTCAAAAACTGCAGATTCATATGAAAATAAGTACAACTACTTTGGAAATCCATTTGGTGTTTTCTTTAAAAATTTAATATACTCTGGTTTTTCTTCAGATCATAAATATCTTTCATCTTTTAAAAGTTTAATACACAACTTGGTGAGTTAGTGAGATCCTCTCAAGACAAATAAAAAAATAGTAAAATAAAAAACAAAAAGGGCTTAAGGTGTAGCTCTGTGTGAATGTCCTAAGCTTAATCCCCAGCATGCAAAAACCCCTCTAAATGCATATCAACCATACGCGCTGATGCACCAGCTGTTTCATTAATTAACTCAAAAGACATGAAAACATATGTTCGTGTAAAGATTTATACAGAAATGTTTATAATAAATCTATTACTGATGGCTACATCTAGAAACAAATAATTCAACATGTTAACTGCCAGGAGAGTCAACAAATAAATTGTAGCATATCCAAGCTGCTGTGGAAACAACTACCATGTACTACAGAAACAAAAGATCAATACATCCAATTCATATAATTTCCTTACAACAGGCATCGTTCATTCAAAACATAACATTCTTATTATGGATTTTCTTATGACTTATGTGGGCAAGATTTATTATTCATAATTCACGCTTTTTTTCCCTGTGTCTTTCTCCTTCAAACCTTTCCTCTTCCCCATGAAAATCATTACCTGCTCAGTTAATATCCTTCTTGTTAGCGGGAGGAGAATGATTTTTATGCCTCTACATCTCTGAGCTGACTGATTTGATTCAGCACACTAACATCATAATGCTAGTCACATGTGTCTCAGAGGATGAATATAACTTTTTAAAATGTTGGTAACGAGTTAGCATAGAGACAGTATTTGGATACTAAATACATTTAATTGCATTCCTTGAATGTATGTACATTTCAGTTTATTTGTGGCAAGAATAGGATTATTCTTGCACTATTTCAACAGGATAAAGAGGTAATCTATTTTGCATTTCTACAAATGGCAGATAAATGTATTTGGACATCTTATTAATATATTAGATAAAATATAAATAGAATGTTTCAATAAAATTTCCAGGGTTTAGCACGATGCAAAGGTTTCTAGTATACAATTGCTGAGCATTTAGAGGACACTGGTGCCTCAGTGAATTGTTAAATAAAGTACCGTGAAGAGGTATGGGCTCAATAATATCCTGACAAAAGAAAAGCAGCACATCAAAACAGGAGTTCAACATCCTGTTCCCATGAAATTGCACAATCAGTTCATTTGCACTGAAGTAGTGGGTAAGCTATCCATGAATAAGTATTTAAAACTCACAACAACGTTAATATTTGGGAAATAGATCAACATGTAAGCTACAACTTCATCAGAGAGTTGAGCAGATTGGTAACAGAGAAATTTGAGCTCCAAAAGTGATATGAATATTAATCACTATTAATTTTTTAAACCCATGTGGAGCCCACGATCCCATTGGAATATTTCGTGAGTAGTACAAGCATAGGTTTTACATTTTCTCTAGTGCTTTCTTTCCAGAGC
The DNA here is from genome assembly GCA_004027205.1 of Ctenodactylus gundi. Lineage (NCBI taxonomy): Eukaryota > Metazoa > Chordata > Mammalia > Rodentia > Ctenodactylidae > Ctenodactylus > Ctenodactylus gundi. The sequence goes on from PVKB01001056.1 coordinate 98,342, forward strand.
AATGTTTGAAGAGACTTAGCATTTTTGCCTACCTATCAAGTTAGACATTTTATTTCATATAGAAGAATCTTATCTTGCTTCACATTTGGGAACACTATCCTTCTTCTAAAGCTCTTTAGAGTTCTTTTCCCACCACTCAATTTGACTACCTTACAATAAATTTCTTAGCATGAGTTGTAATTTCTCTTGGGATAATGAATTTATTATATATATGTAACCATCCACATGGAGGGATACAGTGGCTGCTGTTTAGCAACAAGCCAAAGATGATAATAAAATCATTAACTCTGTCAATATAAATGCTAATAGAAAAGGAAAATTGGATCCCTGCCTGGTATCACATTTTCTCTGATAGGAAATTAGAGCAGAGAAATTGAATCTGACATATCTTAGCATTTAGAGACCAACATCAAAACGGCAGTTTGGACTACACAATTAATGGCCGAATGCTTCTTAATTAAACTGTGCTTTTGTTAGGCCAAAACAAATAGCCCCTGCCTGGTCAACAAAGTGATTCGGTATCCCCAAGGAAACCTTTAAAAATTTACTACAAAATAAAGGTCATAATCTTAGCAAAAATCAAGCTGACAAGCCTGCACTAATCGTCTTTGGAATTACAACATTGCTAATGGACCTGCAGTCTGAAAGATAATAGAGGTGAACTCATTAGCAGTGCCTTGAACTAGTGTTTGTAAGGGAAGCATTGATTGTCTGCTGGTCCTACATATCTCAACATTTAACATTAGTATATCAAATGGGGCTCTAACTTAATTTTTGAGCACTTTTTAAACCTCTTGGTATAAATGACCTCATCTGGGACAGATGAAATTAAAGAAATTGGAGAATATATAAGCTTTCATTCATAGCAAAGATCAAAGAATTATTTTTTTAAGTACACTTAAACTTCTTAGAAGAATTTGGAAGTATAACCAAAATAAGGCTGGAAAGCATCGTCACCAGCTTAATGTACATAAATGAAAGAAGTTCATAATATTTGTACTTGACATTCAATAAAAGGTAGATTTTACATCTATGTATCTACTAGTTAGTGTAAGTAGAGGGAATTTTAATTTTTTTTCTAGAGCCTGCTTACTTTTACTGAAACTTAGATTTCCTGTAGTAATAAAACAAAAATAATTTTTTTCGTTAAATAGTGGCAGAAGTGTGTGATGTGTGCTTGCAAATAACAATGAAATAATTAGGATAATTAGTTTTTGTTGGTTACAAGTAGTTTATTTTATTTTCTTACTTGAGTCTAAGGAGTAACTAATTAAAATATAATCTTTTTATGTGACAATTTTTATTGTAGTTACCTCCATCCTTCATCATGATCAGCATACAAAGTCACACACAAATGAAGTCAGATGCTTTTGCCATGTCTAATAAAAATTTTCATCATATCTGAAAGCAGCCACTATTAGCAAGAACTATATAATGCCATTTTAATATATTTTATATCAATAATATTTAATGTCTACCCCTCTGGCCACAAATTTTCAATACAGAAAACTTTATTCCGTAGTTCACCTTTACTAAAAACAGTCTTAACTAACCAATTAAGCTGAATAACCATGTTTCTCTATATGAATTTTATTTCAATTACAATTTTTCTGTTAAAATTTTTTCAGAAATATTTAATTATAGAAGTTTTAATGTTATCAAATGCCCTGTAAAAGAAAAACACATGCTTGTCGCATTAAGTACACTGTTTCTACAATTTCTATGCATGTTTTGCAAAGAAAATTTGAATGATTTTTGCAAATAATGTGATTCATACTTCACAGGCATGAAAGGAAGTTAATAGGAGTAAAACATAACTAATTAAAATTATCATATAATCTTTTCATTGAAATTGATCTCCAACAATTTCAGCCATTCCATTTTTATTCTATCCACTTTTTGTCTAAGTGATAAGCTGCATCCATATTAATAAGCTAAATAAATATGAATGTATAAGGTTATGCCAAAGGTGATATAGAAATTTAATGACTACATTTAGTCAAATTGCATATGCATATTTGCAATAAACACTAGTAGAGTTCTTGTATATATTGTGTCTAGATACACACATATACAAGAAATTAAGATTTTTCTAGATGAGTAGTTATAAATTTAAGACTATAGGATGAATTAGTGGATTTAAAATTACACAAACTGTGAAAGAAAGCAACCAGGAAATGAAGGAAGAAAATGTATGTAATCCCTCCCTAGTTGGTTATAAAATTTAATCATATAATTGGTATAGTTTTAGGATGAGGATATAGAAATTTTGACCTGGCTTAGAAGCATGCATCACGTTACTATATACGTGATGACAATAGCCAGATAGATGTATCCTGCCTTAAACAAGTCTCCACGGTCTCCTTTAAGAAAGATATTGTGTCTCCTTTGACTTGCCTGGTAGCACATGCACCAATTCTAAAAGACTTCTCGAAGGTTTCTATACTATGTTCTTACTGTATTGTCATATAGTATTATATAATCACTGTATTATTCCAGCTTTTTCAAATACCAGAACTCACAATTGAAGGAGGAGAGGTCAACTTTAGCTCAGGTTTTCAGAGAATTTACTCCAAGATTTTCTGGTTTGAAGAGAGAAACCACATGGAGGATGAGCATGACAGAGGAAGCCGCTCACTTCTGGGCAGTGGGAATCGAAGACAGAAGAGGGAGACGCTGGGGAAAGAACGCACCCTTCTGTGTCACGGCCGCAGTGCCCATCTCCAGCCAGGCCATCGCGTGTGGAGGGGTGGCAGGGTGGCGGGTACTGAAGATTGAGCTCAGGCCCATCGCACTGAGCTACATCCTCAGCTCTTTTATTTATTTATTTATTTATTTATTTATTTATTTATTTTGAGACAAGTTCTCCTGCTGAGATGCTAAATTGCTAACTAAATTGGCTCAAACTTTTAATCCTCCTCCTTCTGCCTCCCAGAGTGTTTGGATCACAGGCTTTTGCCACTGGGGCCAACCAGGCCATACTTTCCAACAGCACATTCAGCTGCTAAAATCATCGATGTGTTACTCCACTTATGAGCACAGCATCTCCATGACCCAATCACCTTTCAAAAGCCACGCCTCTGAGAACATGAGGATTTGAAGAACATTTTGGATGTAAACCATAAAAAAACCCTATTTTTTCACATTGATCATCAAAAGAAATGTCAAGTGATTATTTTCTCCTTTTAAAGGATTTATTATAAGTTTAATATTCTTTTGATTCCTATATATTTTAAATTTCTTTGGTGGCCTCTGGTGACCATAGAAATTAGTATTAGAAAATATAACTAAATATTAACAAATACCATTACTCTCCCTCCCTCTCTCTCTCTCTCTCTATGTTTCTCTCTCTCTCTCTCCCTCTGAAGCTGTCAGATTATTAAAGGTAAAAGCAAATGTAAAGTATTTCTATTACAGCCCACATCAAAGTACTTTACTAAAAGCAAAACAATTAAACTAAAAGCAATAACTCTATAAACATTAGAATATAAATTAAATGTCTAGATCACAAAAATAAATTATTTTATTTTATTAGTGTTACTAATGTTCTATTTTTAATTATTATATGAAGTTGAAGGAAAAAAAACCTACCCAGTAAGGTTGCTGCGTGGATTTCACAAGCTAACTGAAGCTACTGGGGAATACATACAACATGTGAAAGAGAATGAACACCTGAGGTGTTGGCGGTACCACGCTAATTGATTCATTCTTTCATCTCTTAAGAAAATTTTATTGCCAGAAGCACTCATTATATTGTGTCACATAACAAAAACTTAAGTAAAATTTTACTTTTGGCAAGAAGTGAATATCACTAGATAAAAACACGAATGGTCTTATGGCATTTTATGGTGTCTAAGAAACCAGCAATACATTTTCCAGAATTATTTTTTGTTAGCCAGGTCTTCAGTACTTGCACCTATTATTCTGCCTGTTGCCTTCCTTGTGTGCGCAGGAGTCTATGGAAAGCAAAGCTGCAGGAGCAGAGGGTAGTTGGAGCCTGCAGACTCCAGCAGAGGTCACAGCTATGGAAGGAGGAAGGACAGAAGGGCCGGAAGTTGTAGTGTGTGTTTGTTTCCTTGTTTGTTTTGCTTGCTTGTTTATTTGTTTGCTTGCTTGTTGTTCTAATGATGATTTAACCTAGTTTTTGTGCCCTGGCTAGAGGCAGGGCTCCAGTCTCCTTCCTGAGTAGCTGGGTGAGCCCGTGCTCTGACCAGTTCTCTTATCAGCCCTTAACACTTGGAGCAACTATGCGCCTTCTCTGATTGCCCCAGGACCCCTTATGAATTTATTCAAGTTAGCTAATTGTCAGGGAACAGAAAATCTGGCTAACCTCCTCCTCTTACCATACATAATCTGGTCTGCACAGCTTCTTTCGGTGACCCTATGTGTAGCCCCAAGCATGACCCTGCCTTACAGCTAGGCCTGCTTTGAAATTGCATGTGATAAAGAATTCTACCTTTCATTTGGAGGAGAATTAGTGAATTTTGTTCCATCAAAAGCTTAGACAATAGTCTCAAACGTCACTTGTTGGAGGAGTTCTGTATCTGAATCCTTCAGAAATGAGCCCACAGCACAATCACTACTGTCTGGGAAGCCTAGGGAAGACCTGACCTCAAACAAATGTGATGATGGAAGCAGGGGGGTGGCTCCTGGGACTTTGACCTACTGTGTTCTCTCCTATGCTCTCTCTCGAAGATCTAAGCTGCACATATCATTAAAGATGATATAACCTGCTGCTGTACGGATACATGTAAGGCTGAGAGATTCCTTTGTGGTTGTTGCTGGTGGAGGACTATTGGACGGAATGGAAAAACGATCCCTCTATGTGGTAGAATCTCTCTCTCGCTCCTTCCAAACATCAAAAATTAATACATTCCCAATTTCCACTAGCTAACAGTTACCACTTACGAACAGAAAACTGTTAGGAGGAAATTCACACTCCTGTGGATGGTAGCATGTCCACTGAATCGTAATGCATCAGGTATTCGTAGGACCCTTGCACATTAAGTTGCAGTTAGAACCTATGCATCTTTCTGATTCTATAGCAGGAAAAATCAATCTACAGATATTAGTCCTAAGTGTTTTATTGATATGATTATTGTGTTTTTTCTATATAAAGTAATTGCATCTGAACATTGAAAGCCATTACTGAATGAAGGCTCAGCAAAGCTCATTCATTTCGCTACTTCACTGTTTCCATAAATGCACTTCAGACGGTTCTGTGTGTCAGTGCAGGGACTGAGGAGCCAAACAGAAAGGAAACACATCAGAGACAACGTTCACAAAGAAATTCGGTCTCACAAGCTGTTCTAACTCCCAGTGTGATATTGGCGTACTTTGACATTGTAGTTGTAATAAATGCAAAATTCTCCTACAGTTGATTATCTGCTCTACATTTGAAAAGTATATCGATTGCTTCACTTGAATTAATGATGCAATTAATTTCTTAATTGGACAATCAGGATCAGGAAGCTGGATAAACGTTCAACTAAAAGATCTTCCCATTTATTGACTATTTCATAGGCCTTAATGAGATTATCATGTTGGGTAATTTTGCTTCTTCTACTGATTGAAATATTATGATTGTACAATATTGACTTTCCTTGAGAATAAATGTGATTGGATTGCTAAAACTCATTTTAATGACTTGGGATTTGCTGTGTGATTTTTTGCAGACACTCTTGATTATTTTAAAGAACTATGCTGTTAATTATTGAAAACTGCATTTTTTTACAGAGAGATAAAAACTACTTGGTTTTATTCTTAAAGTTAACATATTTAAACTTAAGTAGTCAAAGATACAAAATTTCAAAACTTTGAGACTTAAAAAATGCAATGTCTGAGATTTACTGAAAGCTATGACTTATTAACTCCAAGATCTAAGTGACCAGGGGTGGAACAGCTATTGTAAGAAAATTAGAGACCATGGTATCGGGAACAGTGGTTTTCCTAAAATTTCTACTTTTGTCCTTTTAATCTTTCTATAGTCTATATCACTCCTGATTGCATATGCATATTGCAAACGCATCCACATGTCTCATCACATTTGATATCCCAAATTGAGGCAGGTGTTTCTCCCCACAACATATAAATAAAGTACTGAATCTCAAGTAATTTAATATTTGATTTAAGTCAAAGAGTGAGTTGATAGAAGACTTGGAAGTAAAGAGTATGGCTCTTTGCCTCCTAACGTTGCTTTATGATCTAATCCTAACTCTTATCATCAGACTACAATTTGACTAGAAAATGATTAGTATGCTAGTTTGTGCACTACATATGTTGTATACATACATGATATGATATATTTAGAAGTAAATATTGCTATTACCATTCCCTGCTGGGTTTTTTCAACACATTTGAATATGTATTTGGTAACCGAGGCTTTTGGTATGTAACACTTCTTTCAGATGTGATTTAAATCAAGTAAAAACTGAATTTTCATATTACTTTTAAAAAGTGCTATTGTTATCACGTCCTAAAAGAAAAAGCTTTTATAGAACACAATTCGCCAATTCTCAGCCAAATGAAATGTAGAATTCTTTATTACATGTAATTTCAAAACAGGCCTAGCTGTCAGACAGGGACACACTTGGGGGTGCACTTGGGGTCACAGAAAGATGGATCTATGCAGTCCAGATTATGTGTGGTAAGGGAAGGGGGTTAGCCAGATTTTCTCTGTTCCCTGAGAATGATCTAATTTGAATAAATTCATAAGGGGTCCTGGGGCAATCAGAGAAGGCGCACAGTTGCTCCAAGTGTTAAGAGCTGATAAGGGAAGTGGAGAGAGAGCGGGCGTGCCCAGCTACTCAGGAAGGAGATCTGAGCCCTGTGCTAGCCAGGGAACTGAAACTAGGTTAAATCAGCATTAAAACAAACAAGTAATAAATGTTTCTACTTATTTTTCTTTTTTTTTTCATATGGCTGCACCTGCAATGTGGTAAAGACCAAGAAATGAGAATTTAGCTTGTTTTGATATCCTAAAGTCCAGCATGTGTTCCTGTAGCACAGAGAAAATTAAATATTAGCTTATTATATATTTTCCATGTCCTTCCTGAAAGGCTGAATGAGCTATAGGAATCTTGGGCTGCTATAATAGTTTTCTATTATATTTACTAGTTTATCAAGTAACAAATATGCTTATTAAACATGGGTCCACTGTTCACTAACTCTCTTTGGACAACTCACTATGGATACCACTCAACCGCTAATTTTTTTCCAGATTCATACACGTTAAAAGTGTTCCTAAAACACAGGGGCAATAGTATCTAAATCCACTTTTTGTATCCGAACCGTTGTCGCCAGTTATCCCAAGTAGAGTAGAAAGTAGTCCACAGTAAATTACTAGTAGAATTCAGCTTCCATTGAGAAAGGGGTTTATCAGCCTCCATGTGGATTTCAGAAGTGGAGATCAAGAAGAACAAAACCCTCTTACCTGTAACCTATGTAAGTAAGACTCAAATATGGATGGAGAGTATTGTCCCTTCTTGCCATTTTAAATGGAAAAGAGACATATAATTTCTCTCCTATTGAGAAAATTGAGCCATTTCTTGTTGCCGAGTATATCATCCTGATGATATCAGCATTAAAGTTTTATCAGTCACTAATTTGTGGATTTTTAAAGAAATAACCATAGGTTGAAAATCTAATCATACCAAAATAAAAGAAAGTTTTCTGGATTCAATATAAAATCATATTTTTTTAATTTCATATAAAACGCAATATCATCTCACTATTGAAAAAATGTCTAATATATTTTATTACACTGACATTATTTATTATTTTATTTTATGAAATTTTGTGAGTGCCTACAATGTTCAGGAATGGCTTAGTGTTTATCAAGTTAAGTTTTTAAAAGAACTTCCTCTTTGCTTAAACTGGTTCTTATGAATTGCCTTTCATAGTATATTTATAACCATTCATATAAGATAAACCCTAGAAATTATGTGATGCCAAAAAAGATGGTGTAGTTGTCTGTCCACATTTTTTTTTTTTTGGAAAAGACCTTCTGCAGATATAGATGGAAAAGTTTTCATACTGGAGTATATACAGAAACATTGAAAGGAGGCATAAACTCTCTCTCAGAGGCAGCAGAGGCATTGTGTAAAAGCATTATGCCAACAAATGCAGGACTCCAAAAATCTTTGAAAGTCTAGAAAGGACTTTGACAAAATTTCCTAAGCAGCAGAATCATTGCCTTCTGCGCGGTATCTATTTGCTGTTATGTGTGAGGAACTGATCATCCCAATCAGCGGGAGGTAAGCTCAGAGGCCCGCAGTCCTGGAAATTCGCTCATCCTACGTAGTAATGCCTGTAAACACAGCTAATTTAGTCTGAAAATTTCTATTCCACCTTCCTTCCATATTCTTGACTTCTTTGGGTAAGATGTTGAGTTAGACAATCATTCAATGCTGGTATTTTAAAGAAGATATCTAGAAATAGTTTTTCCTTAATTAATTTTCCTATTTCTCTGATATATTTTCCTTATGAATCTGAAACACTTTCTTAGCTGATATTATTTGAAGTAAAACCATGTTTATATCATGAGTTATCTGTTTGTATCTAGATACTCCTTATATCTTGTGCTGTAGTTGATTCTTTGTTTTTGTTTTTGTTTTTTATTCTAATAAGCCAAGTATTCTGGAACATTCTCATAATCCCATCACTTAAAAGGCTGAGGCAGGAGGATTGCCATGTGTTTGAGGTCACCCTGGGCTACATAAAGAGTTCCAGACCAGCCAGAACTGCTTAGGACCTGCCTCAAAAATATATATGTATATGTATTCAAATACAAATAAAAATTTATAAAAAGAACATTCAAAAGGATGTTTACTATTTTGCACAAAGGTGGAATACTTAAGAAGAGTCTCTGGGAAAGAATAGAAACAAACAGGAAAACATCCCAGGAATAAATAAGCAAAACTATTAAAACTGTAAAAATTAAATGTAACCACAACGAGGAAGTGATACCCTTTTATAATGGGTCGGAAGCCATGTCCATGAAATAGATCTCTTCCTTTTTTCTTGTTGTATTTGGGCCTACCTCCGAAAGTACAAACTGTGATAACCGTCTTCTTCTCAAGTTCTTGGTACGAGGAATTTGTTTTGAATTTCAGCTTAAAGGGAATCGTCACTATTTCCTTTGGTGCAATCTTGCGGATCAGCAACATTTGGTGCAAATAGTAATCAAGCTTTAACATTATGCAAAACATCCTGGATTTCTCAGAAATTTCACTGAATTATTTAAAACTCCTTGGTGGAAACAAGCACCAGCTGTGGTGTGAAGGGGGTTGAGATTTGTAAATAGGCACGGAGGAGTCGAATGCTTGTTGAATATAATTCATGTAGTTGCACACCCATCTGTGAGTTAGACTCTGCTAAAATCACACTAAAACTTCACTGTGCGACACACATCATTTACCCAAAGAAGATTTTGTTGTTGTTGTTTTCAATTGAAAATTGTCACAGCTTCCTGCCATCTATATAAAACATTTAAGCGATATTATATAACTGTAGCTCTTTGGTATGAGCTGTTCACACAATGTTTACTGTAAAATGTATTGCTGACTGAAATGTACAGCAATGGTGTGAACTTAAATGCCACCAAACCAAATATCAATATTGGTTTTTTTCTTCCCAAAAGATTGTCACCTTATACATGGCTCTACATGATAATTCGGTTGATAACAATAAAGTTATAATACAGAAAAAGGCAAGAATAAAAGAAATCAAAGACTTTCCTATGATAACATAGTACTTTCAGGTGTACTGAAAACACAATGGAGACTACAGAAACTGCTGGATTAGACATCTGCGTTGTCCCATACCATGTAACAAAACTCTCTAAGTTAAACCACACAGCTATTGTGATGCTCTGCATTTGATTTATCAAAATCCCAATATGGGAATAAAAGTATAAAGCAGGATGGAAATCTGTGTTGCTCTGTTTGCTATATATTTCTTACTTTATTGGCCTATAAGCAAGGGAGTCACTTATCAATTACAACTTTCGTCAGGACAGTAATAGACTGATATTTATCTTCCATTCACATCAGTGTATTTTCTCATCAAAACATTGTTTTGTAAGTCACATATTTCCCCTGAGCTAGGAGAGATATTAAATTTAATTCAACTAATCATATTTTATCAGTCTTCTGTTAATTATGTGTTCCATAAATCTTGAGAAAACCAGAGAATAAAACATAATCTTTGTCTAAAAAATTTCAAAATCTTATAGTTTGCTTTGTGTAATTTACCAAACCCAATATAAACATTTAAAAGATTAAATTTTCTGAAATCATATATGTAAAATAGATATGAAAGAATGTGCCATTTTTCTTAATACATTATAAAGTTGATTCCTTTGTGAATGGATATGAACTTATCTAAAGAGATGATGAATGTTTTTGTAGGAGATCATAAGAAGAAACAATAGAACCATGGTATTATGCAATTAATATGAAGTCGGTTGTTTCTCTTGGTCTGAATATATTTTCCAAAGCTGCTTCTTGCTTTGTAGCTTCTCTTCTGCAAAGGAGAAGAAAAGTAACTGAGAAGGAAGTATGGGAAAGAAAAATGTGATTGAAAAGAGTTCCGGTGCCTTTGGTATCTTACATGAAAAAAATAAAGAAGCAAAAGAGGTTGAGGACTGGAAGAATGGATGACAAAGAAACACCCGAGGCAAGTCAGTGACAGGTTAATTAACTCCTTCCCACATAGTCGCCTAAATAAACAATCTGTGTGTGTGTGTCAGTCTTTATTTCCCTCTTTATAGGTACAGAGATACATGATAGAGATAGATAGATAGATAGATAGATAGATAGATAGATAGATAGATAGATAGATTTTTTCTACTTCATGCACCAAAGGAAGTGCTTCTATTAAGTGTTTCCCAGGGCATGCATTTCGTTGTGTTCTAGAGTACCTTTACTTGACATAATATGGTTTTATTGAAAACATGAGCAGGAAACAAGAAGTGTTTATGTGTCAGATGAAGATTGTCTCAAACGTTTTGCACAATTTCACTGTAAAACATGTCTACACTAAGTGCATGTGACATTCTAAACTGCCTGTGGGAAAGCATGAAACCAAAGAGAAATTAAAATAATTCCCAAACTACCTCCTAAACCTTCCTTCACTTGATTTCATGTTACAAATAAAATTGCTTATTTGTATTGATAAACATAACATTTAGAAAGCAAAGGTGGCCCTTCTTTTTAGCATATATGCCTAATGAGTGTTCATTCCATTTTTCAAAAAGCCTTACAGTGGACAAAAGAGTGAAAAAATAATATTAACATAGTATACTGAAATATACTGATTACTTTTACATGCAAAGCGTAGTTTAATCACAACCATTTTGTGAGTTGTTACTAACATTTCAATTTAACTAATAAGAACTAAGGAAATCCAATGATTTGCACATGGTACCCTGATGAGAGAACAATCAGGCCTCTGCATTACGTTCTGGCTCCTTTTTTACCATAAAGGCGGCCTGTATAACTCTTTTCTTCTTTCCTTTTTAGGCAAGCAGTTCTTTGAGCTCATTTTTCTCTGTATTTTTTTTTTTTTCTGATTTTTTCCTCTTGGGCAGGATTGTCATCTAGCAATGTATTGTTTAAACACACTGCTGACCACTCAGACTTGATATTCGTAGAGTAAGCCTACACCCTGGAATCTTTGATAAGTTTTATTTTAATGACCCAAGAAAACCAGAAGAGGGCTGGCAATACCTATCTGGTTACATGAGTTATTTTTTTTTCTCTAGAGTACAAGGTGAGAGGATAGACTTCAGTCCTCAAGGCTACAGACTTGGTAAACATACCAACACAAACGTGTTAGCCCTTCCTTAGTCTTCTTAAACTCTCTTAGTCACCAGCTTCCCAGTCATCCTTTTCTACCTCTCTCTCTCTCTCTCTTTCTCTCTCTCTCTCTCGATCATTGTTTTGTCTTGAGATCCATTTTGCTCTCCTTCTAATATGCTACTAAAATGTATTTGATATAACATACTAATGCATTGAACTATTTATTCCTATTAGTTCATTTCTCCTAACATCAATTTAGCAATTAATTGTTAGGAAGTAAATTTTGTGCTATGCACTCCAGATAAACAGATTAAAAAATTTTTAAATAAATTAAAAATTCTTTGATTATTTTTTTAAAAAAATGTCTTCCCCTAATTTGAGGAGAACTACAAATGCAAGTTGTTATGCAATTTGTTAACAGATGATGTAAAGAGACCTTCGGGAGCACAGTAAAGGTCCTGAATTGGTGGAAAGATGAATGTGAGTGGGGAGTTGGCATTCAAGCTGATCTTAACAGTAGAAAAAAGAAATTAAAACTATACAGTAGTCTAGACAGCAACACATGGAAAAGCATTTCCATAATTCTAAAAAGTTTCTGAAATTTTTGATATATTTATGGAAGTCATAAAAGATTAACTTCAAAGATCAGGTATGCCCCAATTTTTTTAAAAAATCCTTCATAGTACACAAAAAAGATATCTTTTAAAGAAAATATGAGATTAAATAAGGTAACTATTGTTTAAAATCTATAAGGAACAGGGATTTACTCAAAGATTTTAAACAGATACAGTAACAATATTAGCCACCTGTGTTTAAAGTCATATTTGACTCTTAAAGAGATTATCAAAGAGAAAGAAAGACAGAAATAAACTTTAGGAAGTGGTTGTATCCAATTTGTCATAAAAAGAATAAAAATTATGTCAGAAGCTAAATGTAAGTTGTAGGCCAAAATGGTAAAAAAAAATAAAAAGTGTGTGTAACATACATAAAGGACACAGAAAAGAATGTTGCTAATTCATCTGGGAAGAGGATGGCTCATAAGGGGAGTCTCAGTTTTTAGGAAAAATTGTAATCCTGCAAGTGATCATAGCTCAGGATTGCCATCTGAATGGCATTACAGTGGCAGAGGGAAAAATGATGAAGCTGTTCTGAAGTGGGAGATGTCACATGTCATCTGGAATAACTGATTGATAGGGGAAGTGCAGTTTGCAGGTGGTAAAACAACTGTGACTCAGAAATTCTTGGTTTGAGGAGGAAAATCTCTCAATGGGAGAGAAAGAGCCTCTTGTGGACTTCTCAGATCCAAAGGGCGTCTGACATTCCATCAAAGTGTAAGAGAACACCTAAAGCCATAATACATTTTCTAATGCACTAGAGCTGAGTGGTACTACCAGCTAAATGCTCAAGAGCCAGGATGGTTTGCAGTTCTCTCCTGAACAGAGATGCAAGCTTGGGCCATTTTTAGACGGGAGCTGCAGAACATAAATTATTCATTTAAGAACAAAATTGAACTTAAGGATTAGAAAGACACTCAAGGAGATGATTTACTTCAGGCCCCCTCCCCAAGTGGTCTCTCAAGAGCCACTAACAGAAAAATCTGTAAAATACCTTAAAGCATTTCAGAAGGTAGCTGCCAGTAGAGAAGCTGAAAATGAGATTGCTGGGATAATCATGTCAGAAAGTGGGCTCCTGCGGAGAACCCGCTGAAGCAAAAGCAAAACAGATGTGTGTGACAGGTTGGAAAATGGCAGCAAAAGAATAAAACATTGAATTTATAAATTTATAAAAAAATTTAGCTTCCCTAAGGATTTTTCCTCTGAGATTTCTGACTAAAGTAGAAGAAGTCATTAGAAGAAATATGTATTGTATTAGTAAGGGCTTAGGCAAAATAATTAAACAAAGGCAGTTTAAAATCATAAGTGTTAGGTATTATAAGTTTCCTGTGCATCACTTGGTATAGCAATATGGAAGGTAAAAATGTTGATAGAGTCCAGATGATGGAAAGAAAAAAAAATTAAAAGGGGAGGGAAGAAAGCTGATAAGCATTCAATGTAGCTATCGTCTCCTGAAAGTATTGCCATTGATGTTACGTGTTTTCTTATTTAATCTTTGAAAAAGCACTATGAAATAGAAGTACTTTTTCTTATTACATAATGAATATGATTGAAATTGAGAGTAAATAAATATACCTAAATCTAGAAAATGTTTGAAGCGTACTTGAATGGTGAAAGATATTTATAACATGATAAAATCACAATAATAATATAATGTTATGAAAATTAAAATAAAATGTATAAAACTACATTCCTTATTAAATCCAAAAATGATTTACTTTATGCATATCTGTGATTCTTAGTGAAAAATCCGATGTTTCAACTTTATATGGCCTATATCCTCTCCTTGACCATAACAAGTACTCAGTATCTTTGTTCAAGAAGTTCTTGTAAACTTACAGAATTCAATATAAAAGTTAAAGTGATATTCTTAAGTATGGCTGCTTGGTGCTGTAGAAACACAGACTGTCTTTGTCAGCATGTGTCAGAAAGATTCATGAGGAGAATGGTTGGGTGAGTAGAAAACTGTATTTTGTTTTAATGTTATAAAAATTCTATCTTTAAAATGTCCAGAGACTTGTGACGGAAAAATTCCTCGTCACTAATTTTAGAATATTTGTGCACAGTCCATCCACGGAGAATACATGCCATGCTATCATTTTGGTAGTATTGGAGCAGTTGTAGTACTAGAATTCTATATTAATGGCAAAAGTTTAACAGAACCAGTTCTGGAATTATGGGAGAAGAATATCAGAGTGACTATTTTAGAAATGAGAGCTGTGGGATATCAGAATAAAAACTGCCTATGGGGAAAAGCCTGAGAATGGAAACGAACTGAGTGATCCTGAGTGAAACCCCTGGAAACTGGTGAGTCTGCAACAACTGGAAGGGCACCCCCCCTGGCTGCTTGTCTCCATCAAGACTTAATCAAAAATTGTCTTGAATTAACTGGGTGTGGTGGTGCATGCCTGCAATCCCAGCACTTGGGAGACTGAGGCAGGAGGATTGCTGTGAATTCAAGGCCAGTTTAGATGACATAGTGAGTTTAGAACCAGCCTGAGACAAGACCCTGTCTCAAAAAAATGTCTTGAATGAGCTCATAGCAATAGTAAAATAGAAAATAGAAATACAGTTCTTCAGAATAAGTATCAATGTGTAAGATATATTTAAAGTTGATTGAACATTAAAATAAAATGAATTGATTCAAAAATTTAAAGCGATATTAAAATCTTCAAAAATGTGCAGATCCTTAATCCAAGAGCCAAAGAAAAACTACAAGGTATATTAGATTTTGAAACAAATTACAACACAAGCAAAACTTATCAAAATTAGTTAAAGGACTTATACAACGAGGACATTAAAATAAGGGGTAAGGGAAAAATAATACAATTATATATTTGGAAAGTAAAATATTTAAAAAATCAATGCTCTAGGCTATCATCTTAAGATTAAGAGACTGACTTTAAAGTCAAATTAAACTGAAGTATATAAAAAAACAGTTAACAAAAAATAAGAAAGAAGTAGTGAAGCTGAAAAGAAACTGGAGAAAACAAGATAAACAGTTGTTGCCTAGAGCTATTAATTAATAAACTTATAGATACATTAATCAAGAAAATCAGAAAAAAGTCTCACTCTCAAGAACAAAAAAGGTAGTGTGCTTACAAATAAAGCATTAAAAGGATAAGAAAATGTTATGGAAAAACTTATGCCAATAAATTCAACAGATATTACAAAAATTCCTTGGGAAAGCCATATGTCAAATTAATTAAAAATATCCTCTGAAAGATTCGTCACCAGACAAGTTCCCTAGCATATTCTATGAAATATTTAGTGAAGAAAAACCCCAAGCTTATACAAACTATTTTTGAAAATTTAAGATGAAGTAATAAATCCCGACTTGTTTTATGAGGCTAATAAACTCTGACAAGGGCATTATACAAAAATATTAAAAAAGTAGCAGTCAGGAAATAGAGAGAAAAAAATCCTTAGAAAAATACGAGCACGGCAAATCCAATATCTCATCAGAAAATCAATATCCCCAAATCAACTGAAATCATCCCCAGGAAGCAACATGACTATATTTTCAAAAACCAATCAGTGCTGTCGAGCACATCAAAAAGGATAAAAGTTATGTAATAATCTGAATATTAAATAAAACATAAACACTAACAGAACAGAAGAAATGATAGATTATGAGGAAAAATATGTTTCTATATTTCACACTTGATTGAAAGCTTTACAGACAATGTTGAAGAGGAGTTCTCACGTTCAAGTGAAATATACCAAAAAAATTAGGATGACTGAAGTTGCAGTTTATATACGAGGACCCAAATAACAAGAAAAGAACAAAAGGTTCAAATACAACCAAAATCTGAAAGGGTAGGTGTGCAGAGTAACACGAAGCTAGAATCTAAGCTTCTCTCATTGAAAGAAAGATAACTAAAAACTTTTTCATTATTTTACAAATAAAATTAAAAAGAATCAAATCAAAGCAGCAACATATTTTTTTTTTTAATTCTTACTTAAAGTACTCAGTTTGACCAGTCCGTAATCCCAGCACGTTGGGTGGCTGAACAAAGAGGACAAGGTGAAACCCAGTCTGGACAAGGTAGTGACTTAGTGAAACTCGAGCTGGAGATGCATCTCAGTGTGAAAGCCTAGGTTTCAATCTCTAGTACGACATAAATAGATAAATGAATGAATAAATAAATAAAATTAATTTAAAACAATTTCGTGCTGCCTATAGTTTATTGCTTAATATAAATGGCAAAACTAATATTTACTATGGATCTATACAGATACATGACATAAAACAGGGTTCGAGTAAAGACATTGAATAAGGCATATGAGAATATTTTGGTGTAAAGAATATAACATCAAAATTTTACATATTTTCAAGACAATTAAGTTAATGAGAAGATTTGTACTTTTGAAAACAATAAACATATACACACAAACACTTTACTATGGATACATAAATAAATGTAAAAATGCTTTCTTTTAAATACCTATTTTGCTATTGAAACTAAATTTGTTATGTGCATGAATAGGCGATAAAAATAAATATAAATTAATTTAAAATACATTTATGATAAACTTACACTCCTTTTACTATTTTATGAGATTTATACCGTTGACTATATAGAATGCAACAATAGCAAAATCATTGAGAATTTTCTTTATACCATTCAAGGTGGTGGTTATTGTGGTTTGGATCTGGAATGTCCCCCAAGATTGTCATGTATTTGGATGTTATGGATTATCTATGGAAGTATGTGCTGCTAGGAGGTTGGGGCCTGATCTGGAAGGTGGATTACAGGGGTGTGGTGGAAGCCAGGCATATGGATTGGATTATGGGTGTGTGGTGGGGCAGAACTTGGAAGGGGCAGAACACTGAGGCTGGACCCAGAAGGAGTGGAACACGAGCATGGGACCTGGGGTGATAAATGCACCTTTAGCTCTTCCTCTCTACCCTTGACTTGACTTCCTGTTTGCAGTGTCACGAGGAGCTGCCTCTACCTCTGCTTCCACCATGTGCTTCCATTGTTGCTCACTGTCCCTGATTGGACTGTCACCTTCTGAAACTGTGAGCCAGAGTTGACTTTTCTTCCTCTAAGTTGTGGATGTCAGGTACTGAGACAGCAGCAAAAACGTAATTAAGACAGTAGTTTGGAAGGAAATCCACAAAACAGTATCTATCTCACTGATTGTAGGTGTCTCTGTGTTCTGACACACAAACATAGGGGCACACAGTTTCACACACACACACACACACACACACACACACACACACACACACACACACACTGAAACTCAAAAATAAGTTGACAGTAGAGATTTTTTACTTGTCTCAAAAATTTCTTTCACGCTTGGTGCAGTTTCTGAAACAAATGGTATTCAGTAACTTGAGTTACTTCCAAAGTGCAAAGCACAGATTGCATATTTCATCAGAATTCCAACCACCTGGTGATAGACATACTTTCCTTTTCATTAGGTGAGTATCAGTCCTGTCCACATGAGGCTTAAGTGTTGAGTCAAAAAAAGTAAATTCAGAGAATTCCTAAGATACATATTTTTATTTGCTCCATTTATTTGAAAACACTAATTATCTTAAATAATAATAATCACATTATGGAATATGCCAAAATATTTCTCAAAAGACCAATGGATACAAAAAACTTGGTATTTGCACCAAACTTAGTATTTGAATATTACTCATCCATAAAGACTTGGTATTTGAATATTATTCATCCATAAAGATAGATTTAAGTCAGTTCTAGGGAAATGGGTACAACTTGAGACTATCATGCTTGGTGAAATTAGTCAGACTCAGAAGGTTAAATATTACATGATTTAATATGATATCTAATATGATAAAACCACAATGCAAATAAATAGTAGAGTCAAATTAGTGAGATACTAGAAGTCAAGAAGGATGAGGAAGAGTGTGAGAAGGAAGATAGGTCAACCACTTTTTCGGAGGTTCATCCATTTCCTATCTGACCATTTCATCTCTAACTTGTCATTCTTGTTGGGACCTTTTTGTGTCATGATTTCATAAGAGGGGTACCTACTTATAGTCCATCTTTTGTGGCTTGGTACATTTTACTGAGCATTATTGACTCAATGTGGACCCCTTTTTTATTCAACTTCCTATCAAAATGGATCAAAGAACTGGACATCAAAACTGAAACACTGAACTTAATGGAAGACAAAATAGGTAAAACCGTAGAAGACATACCTACTCCTAGTTATGATAGAGTTACATTCATGTCTATAATGGAATATTTGTGCCTTGTATTAAATATTCCAAGCAAGTAAATGCACATTTCTGACACAATTTTACTTTACTGTACTAGAACTATAAAATGAGCATTCAAAACGTTAACATTCATATTAATTTCTACTTATCTGAAAGATCTTTTTTATGAATAATAGACAAAAATATCTAATATCAATGAAGATGAAATCAGCTTCACAGCAGCAACATGTTTACTTTATTATCAATAAATATCTTAATATTCAATTGTTGCTTCTGTTGAATCCAATTTGATTATAACCTGGGTCTACTTTTTAAAGCATGATTTATTTCCATTAACAATCATGAATCTATGTTAATAAAATGTACAGAACTCATTATAATACCAACCCCGTGGGAGAAAAATAATATCCCCAAACTCTGAAACCTAATATCTGAAGAAGAATTGACTCAAGGAAAGAAAGAATAACTGAGCAATCCCAAAAGTCATAATATGCAGGCTGATTTTTCCCTATATTGCACTTTTTATCGCTTCAGTCATGCTCTACCACAGGGATTGTTTTAGGATAGACAGGCTCAGAAGGAAGTAATTCTGTCCTGCCTCTGTATTGCCTAGTAGTTTTGACAAAAACTGTTCTTTATTGTTGACATATTTCAGTTTTCTCCTTCAAGTCAAAATGATACAGCTAAGAAAAATATTATGATGTTAGGAGAAAAAAGAGTTCAGAAAATCACACTTTGAAGCTGTTTTTAGGTCACTACTTCTGTTATTTAAGAGATCACATGGTTTCAAAAGGTCTTTGAAACAAATATTTTAAAAAGTAGTAAGTAATAAGTATTTTTTCTGCAACTAATCTTTTCTTTCTTCCTTAAAATAAAAGCAACATGCAGCACCTGTATGATTTACACAATCCTTGATGCAGAACACCAGTGATTTTCCAAATCATTCCCTATAGCTTCGCCATTGGTATCAGAAAGAGAAGTATGACTAAGTATCTCAAACTTGGACGTGATGTCACTCCTCTCACGTCCCATGCTCAGCGTAAGGGACGGCCCACTGCAGCCACAGACTGCAATTTCTGTATTTTCGCTCATAACTGAAGTGCTCCGGTCTCTCTTTTGTGGTAGGGAAAATGCAACTTTATGGTTCCGTTGACTGTGAAGTATGGTGCATATATCAAGAACTGCGAAAATTATTTGGTGAGAAGACAGAGTGAAGTCTATTGTTAGTATGAATCATACTTAAATTGAGACTCTTGGGCAATGGATGTGAACGCAACTCTAGTTTAAAAGGTTTATAGCGCCTCAGTGTGACACCAGTGTATTTTAGAACCACAACCAATGCTTATATTCAATAAATATTTCCTGACTTTTGCACTTGAACTGTCTTCTCCTCCTGGAATTATGACTCTTACTGCTTCAACCTGCAAATTATAAACTCTCAAATATTCATGAAGAACTAACCTTATTTTTCTTAATTAAAAGGCAAACACTAGTCCAAACCCAACAGCTCAGACCTGTAATCCTAACACTCTGGTGGCTGAGACAGGAGGATCCTGAGTAGCTTGGTGACTTGGGCAGACCCTATTCCAAAATCAAAGACAAAATTTGGCTGGAGATGTAGCTCAGTGTGGAGGCCCTAGGCTCATTTCCAATAACGCATACACACACACACACACACACACACACACACACACACACACACAACAAGGAGAGACAGACAGAGAGAGAGAGAGAGAGAGAGAGAGAGAGAGAGAGAGAGAGAGAGAGAGAGAATAAAGACAAAGACAGAGAGACAAAGAATCAAAGACAGAAAAAATATTGAAAACCTACCAGGCTTTAAGAATGCTTTATTTTTTGAAAAGTTAAATAGTGAAAGAATGGACTCACGTTCCATTTCTGACAATGAGAAGCCCTCATACACACATCAATCAAAAAACATTCAGTACCTTGCACATCAATCTATGGTGGAAACAGTAGGTCCACATAGCACTCAGGGATAACCTCATCATAACGATGTGAACACTGAGATGTTTGTCCAACTAGAGGAATCATGATCTCACAGGTCTTACCCAGCATTTTCCAAAGACACTACTCATGTCAACAAGGACAAACGTGATTGTGAATGAGTTAGTTTGTAATTTGAAAAGAAACAAACTATGCATTAGGAAGCAGGGAAATGGGTTTGCAGAAGTGGAGAGAGGATCTGAGAGGGGTAGGAGGGTCATAAAACAGGGGATAGGGGAGGAAGTGAAGTTAATCTGATATGTATGTGTACCGATTCCTCAATTTTAATGTAACTATTGTATAACACATAAACATCCTAATAAAAATAATAACTCTTTGGAAAGCTCATGGGTATATTGACTTCATTTTACTGCAGAGATTTCAGGGTTAGTTGTATTTTTTCAGATATATTATATGTAAAATCCTTCAGGATTTTATAATGATCACACAAATGTTAAAAAGTTTTACTCTTTTTTTAAAAAGCTTTGAATAGACAGAAGACAGATGTTTATTTCTGGATGTTAAATAAACTCTTTGAAGAGATGCAGAATTGACACGTAAAGGGAGAAATGAAGAAAAATATAGAAAAAAACGAATAGAAAATGGAAGAGTTATGCTCTCTCCTACTTTCTCTGTTGTTCACGTTTTTTTTTTCCAGCAAAGTTAACACATCAAACTGTTTTACTAGGGCTAAATATCCATCCATTGCATGTATTTAAAAGTCAATATTCAAGAGCTTGTGGATTTTAGTAATCAAGTAGTGCTCCACCTTCAAATAATAATGGTGATACAAATTATAATTAAATTTTTGTTTCATTGTAATCATATGCATATACATGTGATTAACTTTGAATGTGAAAAAAACTATTAATTCTTGCTGAGTATAAATCCTGGCACATACAGAACTTTTACCAGACTAAAAAAAGAGTAGAACAAGGTTGCTCGGAAATGAAAGGCACAATTTTGTTTTCCACTTAACTCCAGTGATTTGAAAAAGACTCACTTTGGGGATCTTATGCCCCATTCACCTCCCTGGCTGGAGCTGAAACTTTGAAGGCAGCAGCTGAGGCCCTAACGGGAACCACATGAAGTCAAGACAGCAGTGATAACACAGAAAAGTCTGTGATGCTGAAAAAAAGGAAAACAGTCGTGTGATTGTTTTTTACATCTACTTTTATCCCTTGTAGTTTCTGTTATCCAACCGGATGTATTCATTTAAGAGTCAATGTAAATGTGGTAAATGGACAAGGTGTTGCTCGTGAAATCACACCTATGCTCAAAGCTAGCAGGAATGGCTCAGATGCAAGATGTTTTCTTTCTGCCTCATGAGTTAGATATGATTCATAACATATTTATGTAATATCCTTTACTCCTTATAGGAGATACATTCACGTTCTGCAAGTAAACAAACAAATCAGGATGAAAATGTTATGCTATAGTTAATATAGCCTTGAGATGTTCTGAAATATTAACACTGTCATTCATTAAGCATTTTTAAATTAAATATATTACTTACACTAGGATGGCTAAATATAGCTCTCTTCTATATGAGTTCTTTGATATTTCCCTAAAATGACTAAAATAGTTTATAAATACTCGCTGAAATATTTTATTTTCATTTGTAGCCTTTGCAGGAGTAGAGTTACTCATTGTTATTCTCCTTTACATTTTAAAAAACTAAAATGAAGAAAATTTAAATTTGATCACAGTGACACAGTCACTTGCTTGCTGATGTAAGCCATATGGCATACTACTTACTGAGTTCATCCACTTTTTAAATAAATTATTTATTCTATGTAAATTAGGTAGAAAAAGTATCACTCGTGCCAACTTATTAGTTTTGTATGTATACACAGTTACACATATTGCTTATGTATTGGCTACACTTACTTCTAACTAGAATTTTGCTCCATTAGTACAGATTCTAAATGCATAAAGCACAAATCAGCAATGCAAATTATCATCTGTTTCATTATTGGCTTAAAGCACCGTTCTCTGGCTTGAAAAGAAAACACATCCTCCTCAGATATTGCAGAATACTGCTGCTCATGAGAGCTGTCTTTCCACGTTAACACATTAAGCAACAAATCATAGCAAAAGTTCATTCATTTAAATCCACAATAGTTGAAGAAATATCATGTTAAAACAATTTTCTGGATATTTCTTCTAAAGAGTAAAATGTGGAACAATGAAACATTCATTTATACATCTTTTAAGTAGAATTCATTCAACCTTGACAGGTGGCATTCACTAATGTGGTTATATAAAAATAGATAAGTAATGGTTTTTATCTTTAAAGAAAGAATAATCTGATAATAAACTAGTGGGAGACGGGTCCCTAAAAAGCAACAACAAAATGCTTTGCTAAGAAGCCACCCCACTCCACATACCCATCATGGAGTTGACATCGAGAAGTTTATCTACAGAAGAGATGCCGGAGGTAAATGTTCTGTAGAAGAGGACGTGATTGAGCTGAGAGTTAAATGTTGGAAATGACATTGCCAGAGAAACATATGGAAGTGAGTCACAGCAGAAAGAATAAGACGTGTAAGACACAAAAGCAGGAAGTGGGACTTTCTCGGAATAGTCCACAAGTACATGGAAGGGGCAGAGATGAATGGCGGCCCCGGTAGGGGGGTTCTGTGGGAAACTTCTTGAAGGGAGATGCTGATTATTAATATTATACTCTGTTTCTGTGTTTGGAGTAGCTCCAATATAATATCATGGAAAAGTTGTCTGCTCTCTAGGATATTGAATTCAAATAGTAAGACCCGGGGATAAATCTGTTCTCACCCCACAGCCAGTACCTAAAGGACTTTAATCTGCGAATACAGGGCTTAAGAAAACAGCATTGGAAGGAAGTTGTCTTCTGCTGCACAGCCACTTTTAGACACACCTCGCCTCCTCCATTTTCTGTAAGTCTATTTGGATCTCCTTTGGATATAATTCCTTAGAATCTTAGAGATTTGCCTCATTTGGAGTTGAATATTTCTTTATTGGCAATGGGCTTTGCACAGTTCTAATCAAATGTCATGGAACCCTGAGTACTCCATGACTGTTCAGAAGTCTGCACCGTGCATGTGAAACCTGAATGAAACCATTGAATGAAGAAAGTCCCTGCTACTTCCTTATGATGCTTAGGTGTTCAAATAAATTTGATTTAATGTCATGCAATTTTATTTGAGAAAGCCATATGGATGACAAAGCCAACAAATACAAAATCAGATGGATGTTAGACTTAGATAAATGACCCAATGGTCAGAAATACTATAGCTTCAAAGAAAGAGAATGGAGATTAATTTCTCTTCTATCCTTTCTTTATGTTTACATTTTCATGAAAATACCACATTTGAAGTATAGTTTTCCAAAACTTACATTAAAAAATAAAATTGAAAATAGAGATGACATCTATCATTGGCTGTAATGTCTTCAATTGCCGGCCTTTGACCACAGTCTTAGAATTTTCTAGCCATGAAATGTGAAATTGTAAGAATGAAAAAAGAAATTTAAAGGGCCTCTCTTGAAGATAAAAATTCAATGTACCAACTAATTTTTGGTATATAATAAGCCACCCAACACTTTTTGATTTAAGACAAGAATCATTTAAAAATAAATAAATAAATAAATAAATTCAGAGTTCTGCAGAGCTAATTGGTAGTCATTAGATAAATCCACTGAGCTCACTTATCTTCCTGCTGTTAGTAAGTTAGTCAGATGATCTCTAGCTAGAATTATTATGCTCAAATGTGCATGTGTCTTGTTAGCCAGGGCCATGAAGATAAACACACCTCGTGTGCCTCCTCCTACAGCATTCTACCTGAGTCATCACAGTATTCCAAGATGGTGAGTAGACCTACGACGCCTAAAAAGCCTCAACGTAGAAAGGGCAAAAATCCCATTTCTCTGCATTCTGCTAGACAAAACAAGTCACACAGCTAGGCAAGATTTAAGAAGTGGGAAGACAGATGCCATCAAATTGTTTTGCCAATGCCATAGCTACAGGAACAGGTGGAGAATGCATTTTCATGAAAATGATAATAGTTTTGAGGCAGATGTCTTCAAAATTTATGGTAAATCTGTCACAGCAAGCAATTGCAAGCACTACACTAGAAAAAAATTAAATTTAAATAGCATTATGGTTTACTACACTTGATCATATGTGCTTTTTGGTTTGTATAATAAAAATTGGAGTACCATATGGTGTTAAATATAAAGAGATTAACTACCTAATCACGGTTCATAGTATTTAACTTTCAATAAATAATAGTGTAATAATAAACTAGTTTTATCTCCCAAACAGCAACAACAAAATACTATGTAGATATGTCCCCCAACATAAACAAATACAAATAACCTTGAATGGTCTATCTGCAGAGGAGGTACACTTGGTATAAAAAATTATAGAAAAGAATATTTGTTCCCCTTTTTTGAAAAAATAGACACTTGAAGTATGCGATGGAGTGGTTAAATCAATCAAAGACAGAAACAAAATATTATTTCCACAAAACAATTCATGAATCTGGCAGAGTTTTCATCAAAATCTGGAAGTACTATTTTGAAAGATCTACTTCTTAGCCTTTTCTTTGTTTGTCCAATACAAGATCTTAAGCCATAATAGCAAATGGCTTGTGACCAGACTCTAAAAGAATAAAGATGTCTCCCTTTCTTTCATCCTTCAGGGCAATTTCAGAGTTATCGTCACTTGCTGTCTCGATGTTTCTTTTCTACGTGTGTTTTCAAACTTTATGATTGAAAGAAAGCAACATGCACAGCTCAGGAATCTGATGTTAACATTGCCTAGGTTATCAGAACACCAGCCGAAGAACAAAAACTCACATCCCTAACCAGATTCTTCCTGCAGTGTGTTCAACAAAATTGCCCTTTAACACTTGAAGTCACTCACTTCAAAAGTCTATGCCGCATTTTCTCACAATTGTGGAATCTAGAAACGAGGAAGATGATATAAAAATAAAAACTGGAAGGTGTGTAGGGGAATTAAAAAAGGAACAAAAGATGGAGGATAACAGCGGATGGGGAGAGTTGATGATCAAAGCATGGCATGCAGCTATGGAAATGTCACAGTGAAGTCTATTAATTTTTATAATTAATATTTAGCAATTAAAAAATTCAAAAAATCTCTGTTTTTGGTTTGACATCGGTGCTGTAATTTACCCTTACTCTGGAAGAAGCCCTGCTGGCGCTGCTGTACAGCTATGGGGACACAAGTCAAGGATGACGATGTGGAGCATATGGTAGAGCTAGTGCAGAGGGGAAAAGAGGGCGCTCGAGCAGCCCCTCTTAAACTTTCTGAGGTGAAAAGAACACAATTTACTTCAAGTTTCTTGGCCTTACAAGCAGGCCAGCAAACTCCTTGTGTTCTTGTATTCATTGAAGGCATGAACATATGCTCTGTACATAACTTGGCCTAAATAAAATAATTCAGCTGATCTGCCTTACATTTCACTTCTGGTGTCCTAAACATGATCAGGGTGGGCCTGACGGTCACCCTGGGCAAACAGCCTGCTGCTGGCACTTCTCTTGCCTTAGCGCCTGGATCTCCGCAGCTGCCCCTGCTCTTCTTATGCTGGTAGCTTCCTCTCGTGTGCTTCTTGCTGATGGTGGCATTTTATTTCTTCTGTTCATTCACTTGAGACATTGCTAGAAATGTATGCAGAGACATTTTTAAATACCTTTTCAAGATAACCTTAGTTTTTCTTACATTTCTATGACTACAAGAAAACATAGGTAACATATATTGGTTCTTGTTTCCAATCTAATTATTTTTGGCCATTGTATAAATTCAATCCAGGATATTCACACTGTGTTAGATGTCTAGTTTCTTTATTTCTTCCCTTTGCTCTCTTTCCTGCTTTCCTTTAGCTTGGGTTGAACTTAAATTTGTAATCCTCTTGCCTTAGTCTACCAGAGCGATGAGATTACAGAAATCTACCAATATTCCCAGGTCACATAGTCTATACTGAAGAACTGGAGACATAGCTCAGTAATTATAATCCTTGCCTAGCAAGCCCAGGCCCTTGACTTTGATTCCTTACTCCCACATAAAGCAGGTGTGGTGACACACACCTGCTTTCCCAGTACTTGGGAAGTTGAGACAAGGGGATTTCCATCCTTAGCTACACAGTGAGTTCAGAACCAGCCAGGACTACAGAGTGAGGTCCTGACTCAAAAAACTATTCTGATAGACAAAAGGGTACGGTGGAAAATACGAGATGAAGGTATGAAAAGGATGCATGTAAAGAGCATCCTACCTTAATCCATGCTCTGTTGCTATGGCAACATAGCTAAGACCAGATACCCAATAAGAAATATGTAGATCACAACTCTGTAGGACTGGAAAATCAAGAACTTTTCTTCACTGGCAGCAAGTGAAGGCCTTCTTATTGCATCAAAACACAGTTAGAGGCTATTGCATAGAGACAGTGCAAATGTTGTAGTTCAGGCTCTCTTCTTCCTCTTAAGAAACCACTGATGCCATCATTAGGAGAATTACCCTCATGACCTTAACTAATATAAATTGCTTCCCAAAGGTCCCTCCTCCAAATACCATTAACCTATGAATTTGTGAATTTTTTCTGACAGATGAACTTTCAGACAATACCTTCAAACCATAGTACATAGGTAAACATTTTGTCCCATGGATGCTGAACAAATCACAACTTCAGTTCTACATCCATCTGGGTATCATCTTTCCAGCCTCTGTTGAAATTTCTTGAAAGTTGTGTAGTTTTTATTCTCACTTTTCTAGAAAATGCAACTTCTTATTATATTTGAAAATAAAAAATAGTTTATTTTCAATATATTACATATCTATTCAAAATAATAATACAAGTCCTGCCCTGTCATGGAATCCTCAGCTTTTATCTATTCCAAGTTTGGCACATGCTGGAAGCTTGAATTTGTGCTGTTTTCCATCTGACCTCATAATAGCCTTCCATCATGTGCTAGCTTTTGTGAATAGAGGAATTGTTTCTTAGACTGGTGTCATTCTATATTGAGTGTCCTCTATGATCTCAAGGAACTGTAAAGTCAACTCTCTTTTCTATGTCTCTTGGGGTCTGCAGAGATTCCCTGCAAGTCCCCTATCTAGAAGCTCAAAAGAAAATAAAAGGAAAAAAATAAGCTCTTAACCCAGAGACTGAACATTTGTTCTGGGAGGTGACATGATACTGTGTGCTCAGCTTTTGACTATCCCCAGGTTGTCCTCTTCTTTCTGGGATGATGTTTTCTTCTCCCCCTAAGTGGCACTACAGGCTCTTTCTTTTTACATAACTCATATCTGATTCATACAAAATGGTATATTCTGTGCAAATTAGGAGTTGAAATAATCCCAGGCAGGACTGTTGACTCTGCCAGCAATGTAAGAAAAGTGGCATTTTAAATGTGCTTTTAAAGGACCATCTTACCAGGCGTGGGCTTAGAAGTTGATAGGTCTCAAACTTACCTCCTGAGTGTCATAGGTCAACTCAAAAGCTTTATTTAAAGAATCTCTTTACCAAGCCCTTCTTTGTTCCACTGTCTCTGATAACTTCTTATGTGTTTAGCCAAGCATAGGCTTGTGAGAATCACATTTTTCCTCGTTCTTTTTAAAATTAAACAAACAGAACTAGAAAAGTCTGTCTCTCTGTTATTAGATACTCTTCTTTATGGTACCTCAGTTGAAACTTGAGGCAGGCACATTTCCATTCTCACTTGCTATTGACACTCACTGCACAACTTTGCAGAAATGATTTAATTTTCTGGATGGGTATTTCCTCCTTCATAAAAGAAGCACAACCTCCAGGGTCCTTTCTAGCTCTAAAAGTTGGTGATTTTGTAGTTGAGTTTCTACAGACAGTGGACGTGCTGGAAAACACATTGAGGCGGATGTCAAGAGATGTGATCCCGGCCAAAATCCCCTAGCAAGACGATTAGCCTTAAGCAAGACTTTATGTTTTGGAGGACTCAGTTTTCTCTAATTTAAGGGTGGCAGGGTGAATTCGGGCAAGATGATTTATGACCTCTCTTCTAGAGATAATTTTATTTATCATTTATTATTTCTGAATATTTTCTCAGTTAAAATGCTTATTTTGTTGCACACATAAGATAAACTTTCCAACCAAAAAATGTAATTAAGCGTAAAACTCAGATCAGAAGTCTCCTGACAAGCAAAAGCATTATGGAAAATATAGTAATTATTACACCTTGGTATCTTGGAGGCAGTCATAATACAATAATCAGTGGGTAGTTTTAAATTCTGAAAAGTTGTTTTCTGCCTCTTCTTTAGCTATCTATATTATCCAATCTTTTAAAAATTTACTAAATATTATGTTTATTTAATAGAATTGTTTTAAAGATAAAACAAGGAATTTGTGATATTTCCTTTCAAAATATAAAATTGGTGAAATTTTTTACTTAAATACATAAACTAATATAAAAGTAAAAGCTTTTTCTTTTTCTTTTTCTTTTTTTTTTTTTACGTTTCCAGAATAGGGTTGAGGGTGTGCTCAGTGATTATTACTAAGATCTCCAAGGAGCACACAGAGTAGCTCTTAATACAACTGGCTGCAACGTGAACATGGAGCCCTGGGCTGGGAAATAAAGTAAATATTGAATGCTGCTGAGGTACATACCCCAAGACCTTTGTGAATCTGCTAACTTCAAATATTTGTCCAGACTCTTGGTTTTCTCTTAAATCACATTTCATTCAAGCCACATGTTTCCTGTGAATGTCCTCACGTGAGTAACTGGAGCATTGACTAGAATATTCTTGTCATATTTTATCTAATTTCCACAGAGAGTGGGTGTGCTTGTTCCAATCATTGTCCCAAGCCTTCACTATTATAGAAATTTCATTCTTTATGTGCCTAAGACTTCTGCTGTTCAGATAGGTCCCATAATTATTTTGGACTATTTGATCTTTGCTTGATTTTCCACCTCAATGCCGGGCTGTCTTTCAGGGATAATGTAAACAGGAAAAAGGATCTGTTTTTATTTTTAGGTTTCCTTTTAGTCTTTAAAGGAGAGATTCATTTCCTATGTAAGTGATAAGCTTCCATTCTCAAGTGTATGGCTCAAATTTAGGCTTTCTTTAAAATGAAGTGTCTCATATAAAGCAGTGTAAAACTTAAGTCCTGAAATGCTTGGGCTTTGTAACTGTGCCTAGAGCCCTCCAACTAACGCAGTTCCTCAGTCATTCAATTTCCCTTTTCTTAATAGACTACTTTATACCTCTCAAAAATCCCAACACCCATGTTTTTTCTCCTTACATTTTAATTAACTGACAAACAGAAATGATAGGACAAGGATTCCTCTTTCCTCTCACCACTAATTCCTGGTCTGCCGGTGACTTCTCTCCTGGACTCATTCCCTCCTGTTTGCACCATATCCTTTTCTCAGAATCAAAAAGCCTGCATTGCCTCCTGTCCTAAAAATCCCTCTTTTGGATACAAAGTCATGTTTTCTGCTGCTTTGCTTGTTTCTTTTCTAAACTTACTAATACTTCCTCCATAAACTCCCTGGGCCCACTTCGGTCAGGCTGAAATCCCATGCCTAACATTTATGTCTTGGTTAAGAATAACTTCCACCTTGCAAGATACGTTAAATGTGTTTCATGTCTCCAAGTTCTCAAGTGATTAATTCTTCATTCCATTATGATGGTTAACTCTTACCTGCCTCTTCTAGAAAAATGACAGTTTCTTGTTTTGTTTTCTATCATCTTAGCTATCCCTTCTCAACTTGTTCATCGGTGCTTCTTTCATCATTCATCTTTCTTCTTTTCTTATGAATACATCCTAGATTGAGTCTTAACCATTTCTATCCTATACTTACACATACTTCAGCCATGAATAGCTTTAAGTAAAATATAGGTGACTAGTATATTCATATCTTAGGTCTCTACTGTGAGTCCCACACTTACCTATTTAACTGATACTTAATAATTTTCACTAGCAATATAAAATAGGTATCTAAAAATTAACATAACAAAACCAAAGTTCTTTTTCTTGCAGGTTCTGACACCACTTCTTCCGTGCTCCCACTGTCTCAGTAAAGAACATTCTTACCTGTGTTTGAGCTCAGACCAAAATCCGAAGAGTTTCCTATGATTCTTCTCGTTCACCATATCCCATGTCCAGTTCAAAGTCACATCGCCTTCCCGTCGAGAGCCCATCTGGCCCCTTCGCATCAGCGGAGCTGCACTGTGTGTTTCCTTCTTGCTCTTCATCTCCAGCAACAAACTCCCAACCGGCACTCTTGCTTTTCCCTTATTTATATTCAATGCTTTTTATATGTCTGATGGCATAGTTATTCTTAAGACTAATATTAATACCTTGCCATTCATTTTCAAATTAAATTACTGCAAAATAAAAATATTCTCATATAGACTGCATTTGCCTTTTTATGGAAGATGGACTCTACATATAGATAAGTACATACAGACAAATATGCATATGTATAAACATAGCAAGTGATTAAGCAGAACAAAGAAGGCCAACAAGGGAGAAAATTTTATTTTGAAGTCTAATAGTAAGTGATCACTTTCAGTCTAACCATGCAGCAATATATAAGATTGCAAAAATGTAAAATTTTAAGATAAAATGAGAAATATATAATATATATGTATACACATATACATACACACACACACACACACACACACACACACACAGGCAAACCACACATAACACAAAGTCATGATATTTATTTAGTAGGTTTTCTTGTATCATCAGATGGTCCTCTTTTGCAAAATCACAAATTAAAAGTTCTTCATATTGCCTAATATAGGAGAGGTAGGCACACTAAATACATCATTAAGCTTACAAAGAACACTAAAGTCCTATTGGCTTAGTTCACTTCACTACTATCTGGCACTTATATACAGATGTTTGATTTATCAATCAAAGTCCCAGAAAGCACTGTACTCATGAAGACCTGTACAGAAAGACAACCTGTCACTGTCCTTTGAGGTCATCCTGGCTCCTGGGGAGCCTGAGTGCTGCAACTCGCTTGAGTGCCTGAGAAAGGGCACATGATCCAGAGTAAAAATAAACAAATAAATGACAGATCTCTCCCAATTTTCCATGCCTATAGATTTGATTGGTATGACATTCCAGTGTTTTTTCATCACCATCAAATGACTCCAACGCTCGAAAACATTTCTTCATGATAATTCATCCTGGGCTTTGAGCCAAAAATATCCTACTATAGATATTCCCGTTGGCCCCAATAAAGGAGAAATACATTTCCCCTAAACTTTAATTAGCAAGGAAATGATCATAAAGCTGCTTAGCCTTGCTGTATTAATGCTGGATAAAATAAGCAAGACTTACCACATTTCTAGATAAAAATCTCCAGCTTAAATTTTGTAATTGACTACTGAAATTATGAGAAGTATTTCCTTCCTAGTTAGCTCTCCCCAGCTCAAATTCATGACCTGTATGGGGTGGGGCCAACCCACCATGAAGCAAGCCCAGTCACCCTTCCACCACAACAATGCTGACACTGAGCCACAGAGGGCGCGCCGTGGGGAAGCAATCAACACAGCAGAGAGAACTCATTTTCTGCTGTCAGAATAAAACTTCATAACTCACGGATGTGAGGAACTGACAAGGAAACCTGCAGTCCAATCAGTTTCTACTCATCAGTGTCTCCTTGTCCCTGGAAATGATATAAACTTCAAACCCAATTACAATCTGGTTGGTTTCCTGCATTCCGCCCCCCCCCCACACACACACACACACACAAAAGTCTGTTCACAACATTTGCAATTTAATGGTTTTAACATAGATGTCTGCCTGCTCACTGTAAGCTCACCTATTCATATTTGGAAAATAAACTTTATTACAGTTGTGAAATAATAGGAGGATATTATTATAGTGTGAAAGGAAGCAGTTTGTGTAGAGTTCTATGTATGAGAGAAGGGAGAGAAGACAGGAATAAGTGAAGGGAGGAAGAAAGAAGTAGAGAAAAAGGAGGGATAGGAAGAGAAGTCAAGTGAAGGGAAGAGAAAGAAATGGAAAGAAGGAAAGGAAAGAAAGAGAAGGGAAGGGTAGGAAAGGGAAGGGAAACCTCTTATAAAAATGCAGCAGCACGGAAAGACTTTTAGCTCCCCAAATGTAATCCAACATAAATTTCAAGTTAGCCACAGCAGGAAAATCTGAGGTCTCCAAGGTCAGTGTTATCTCTGACTTGTCCTTCTGATATCACCCTGTTACTTATTTCAGAAGATAAGATACTCAGAGGACAATAAAAGCAAATTTCTAGGCTGAGAAATCCTCTCCCTTTCAGATTATGTGCAGGTCTACAACCTATTGTACAAAAAGAGCACGAAGTTTGGTGTGATTTATGTAAGAATCAATTATAAGGTATTAATTTTATTATCTTGCCATTTTCTTCCTGTGATAAAATAAAAATTATTAGCAAAATCAGTGGTGGAATATTTGCCTAAAATATGTGGTTAAGAGATGCAATAATGTTTTGAAATATCATAGTTTTGATTAAATTCCAAAAGTATTCCGAATATTAGATTCAAGCAGATCTTGCTACCTCAAATATACATCACCATACTGATGAGTAAGGGTCTAAAACACAGATAATTGTTATTTTTTAATGGATTCTAGTAAATTGCCAATCTGGAATAATCTGTAAAGAGAATGAATTGCAGGTTTATTTCTATTTTTGGTATAGTAATTGTGTAAGTACAAACATATTTTAGTTGCTTCTTTCTAGCTCAAGTACCCTATCTGAACCATGAAGTTTAAGGTGTTTTTTCTAAATTCCTTACTCGAAATGGCCAAAATAGCATGCAGTATAGATTGTATTTCATGATTCCTATTCTGAAAAATGCAAACATAATCAATTCAAAATATTTTTACAGAGGTGAAAATTTGAAAATATTACATGAGCAAGTAGCAAATGTGTTCCTTGATTTATTCAGGCTATAAGTACATGGTACCTGAATCTTCTAAATGAGCACAGGCAACCTAGTCAATTCATAAAAAAGCTTCTTGAGACCACACAGTCAATTCTCAATAGTGCAAGTTTCATAGTTTTTTTTTTTAAGTGTTGGCATGTATCAGTGTGACAAATGTAGATCAGCTGTTTAGTGAGACTCCACAATGTGAGGCTGCTCTAAATCTGATGTACTCTTGAGATTAAAGTGTTTAAAAACTGAGTTTATTTTATATTAATTCTATAGCAGCCTTTCAACAGAAATGAACTCTGGACACATACTTTAAATTGTTATTTAATCTTTGTTGGATCAGGACTCATAATTATAGTTCAATCTAGGAAGTAAAAGAAAGAAATTCTCCCTTTAATTCATGTTGAAATTCCAACACAGACACATCAGTACATAAGCTCCAGCTTGGTGAAGTTGAGCAAACTCAAAGATGGATGAATCTTGTCCCCAACTGCACCTTAAAAGTTGTCACTAAACAAAACACAGATGTGTTGATTTTAGGTTGACTCAAAACATTTATAAACTCTTTATAAATGAAGTTTGTTTTAGGCTTCTAAACAAAACAGTAATTTTTCAGTTAAATCCTACATATTTTTATAATTTACTTTATGTTAACAGGACAAAAGATAAGAAGAAATACATATAAATTATAAGAAGAGAACTGCAACTATTTGTGAGAAGAGACTATGATGGAAGGTTACTGGTCCTAGAATCAGGTCAGTTTTAATTTGTTTTAAGTCATAAAATTTTCCAGCTATATGCCTTTCCCATCTTTTGCTCAACAGTGTTTAAATGTGTGGGAAAACAGCTGCCTTGTGTGGTTTTAAAGGCAAGAGAATTACCAGTGTCTTACACACTGTGGAGAAATGAAGAAATCCATAGTAACATGTAAGCAGCATCTGGGTAGATTAATCCTCTGTTGGATGAACTCAGCCTCTTTTCAAATCAAGCCTGGTAAGAAAGTTGAGGTCATCTAGCCCCCACCACGAGGCCTTTTATGCGTACTAATACCCATGCCTGGACCTCTGCACTAGGGAGAAATTCAAGCGTCCTCAATCTCATAAAATTTCCCACTTACCCCAAATGAGGAGATTGATTAAATGCGTTTTCATTTAGGAAGGAATATGATAAAAAAGAGAAAATAAAATCTTCAAAGCAATTTAAAATTGTATCAAAAATGACCCAGGCAGAGCTGCACAGGCCTGGAATCCCTGCGCTTTGGGAGGCTGAACTTGAGCCCTGGCTAGGCAAAGTTAACCTAAATGAGACTCAGTCTCAATGCAAGTAAATAAATAATGAATGAATAAGAATGAATGCCTGGGGATAAGGCCCTGAATTCAATATCCACTTCTGGGTTCTGAGGAGAAAAAATGTCACAAGATAGCAATATTCCACATTTAGTTTATGGTGAAGAAACATTTACATCGTCATTTACAAACATTTATCTTCTCTAGTGTGCTTGTACATTGGGCACCGGGAGAGAATAGGGGAGTAAGAAGCCTGTTTTATTTAACTAATCACCCATTCGCCAAAGATAGGTTTTTATAAATTTCATGCACAGAGAAAGTGAGTCTGTCAAGTACCTTCCTGATGACGTAGGGCTGGGTTCCCCAACTGCCAGGCCTTGGATCAGTACTGATCAGTGGCCTTAATGAGGTGCTAGCAAAAACTGAGGCCCAAGCGAAGCTCAGCCTCCTTTCAACGCGCTCCTATTAGGTTCTCATATCTCTGATGATTGATAGGAGGTGGAAATTCGCTACCCCTCCCCTCCGTGCAGCTGGCCTTTTCAAAACTATCCTTCAACAATCTCCTGCACAACAGATT
The DNA here is from genome assembly GCA_004027205.1 of Ctenodactylus gundi. Classification (NCBI taxonomy): domain Eukaryota; kingdom Metazoa; phylum Chordata; class Mammalia; order Rodentia; family Ctenodactylidae; genus Ctenodactylus; species Ctenodactylus gundi. The sequence goes on from PVKB01001056.1 coordinate 133,745, forward strand.
GTCCTGTCCTGTCCCATCCGCATCAGCCCAACCTCATGCCTCCATCTTTGGTAGAATGGCATTCAATTAAACCTGTCCCTTGGTGTCAGAAAGGTTGGAGACTAGGAAGGGGCAGTAATGACATTTTTTAAAGGTACTTTTGAGAGTGGTTTTTGTTGTCTTTCCTTATTAAGAATCATTTTCAATGTACACTAAAACAATCTATTATGTATTTTCCTTAAAGTGTTCCTATAGTCAGAATCATTACTGCTTAGCATCTAGCATCTCAACAGACAGAAATTATTTGTGTCAAATTCTGCTGCTGATATTTGAAGAAAAATGACTGGACATTCCTGTTTTCTCCAGTTATTGAATCATATTCTACTTCAAAACATACATCAATCAGCTGTGTCCTCCATGTCAATGGATTGATTGCAGGGTCCAAAATTTCACCTAATATTCACAAGAGATTAGGGGAGCAATTTCTTCATTCTCTTTAGTTCCTTCCTTCGCTGAATTTTTTTATTCTGTTCCCTGTCGTTCTGCCTGCTGTGTGTGTATGTCAAGTGCCCTACAACCCTAATTTCTTAATGCCTCCCACCCTCAGCCTGTGAAACTCCTGTTCTCTTATACATTTAGGACAAAATATACACATTGTACTTTAAAGTTTAATATTAGAAATCTTTAAGCTTCTCAAATACTCTCACCCTCACCTGTGGAGAGCTTTCACTACTTACCTCTTAGTTCCTGGGATCCCAACTTCCTTTTTCATAGGCATCCTGAGGATCCTTCACGCTTTACACTTTCTCTGATTTTTTTAGCGTAATACATTTTGTTAAATTTGTCTCAAATTTTGTATCACTCTCGGCTTCTTGAGTCAGTCTGTGAGGCCTAAGGAGCCAGAAAGATGAGGAAAAAATAGAGCATTTCTTTCATGCCCAAAGTAATCTAGTAAGATTTGCAGCCTGAGCTTGCTTTTCTTTGCATCCTCTTCCTCAGTTATAATTATTTGAAAGTAATAAAGTTATTTTAGTTCTAAAAATTCACCTGCAAGACCATCCAGCAGTCCCACCATTACTAAGTACAAAAAGGAACTGAAATCAGTGTGTCAAAGAGATGTTTGCATCACAGTGTTCACTGCAATGCCATTCACAATAGGCAAATTATACAAATGACCCAGTCTACAAACAAGTAGATTTTAATTAATGTATGTTTACAATACATAATAGTTGTGTTCATTTTGGAGATTTCATACATGCATATAACCTTGGTCAGTTTAGATGCCTAACCTCTCTTATCTTGGCCTTCACCCAATCTTCTATCCCTTCTTCAGAAAGATCTACCTTCTTTCTTCCTACCGTCTTCCTTTTATGTTACACTTTCTTATTTATATTTTCATTATTTCACCTTTAAAAAAACAACTGTATATAACTGTCTCTGACTTATTTCACTTAACATTATGGTCTCAAGTTCCATCTATTTTCCTGAAGACTATCTGATTTTATCCTTTATATGGTCCAGTAATATTATCTTGGGTACATTTGCTTTATTCATCTGTTTGTTGGCAGGCATCTAGGTTGTTTCCAAAACTTACCAATTGTAAATTCGGCAGCCATACTCATGAGCATGCATGTGTACTATAGTACAATCCTTAATTTCCTTAAGAATAATATCCCCAGGAGAGGTATAGCTGACCAAATAGAACGTCTGTAGAGAACGATTTGAGAAATCCCCATACTAATTTCCACAGTGGCTGAACTATCTTATGTCTTCACAACAACGTAGAAGTGTTTCTCACCAGCATTTCTGTGCTTTGTGTTCCTGATGATAGCCATTCTACCTGGGATGAGATTGAAGCCCAACATTGCTTTGACTTGCATTTTCCAAATGGCTACAAATGATAGACACCTCGTCATGTACCTATTGGTCACTGAAATGTTTTCTGGCGAAATGTTTATTCATTCTATCTGCCTGTTATTCAATTGGAACAATTGCTTTTGATGGTCAATTTTTTCTCTTAAGTATTAGATCTCTATCAAAAAATAGCTGGCAAAATTTTTATTCATTCCTTATGTTGTCTTTTTATTGTTTGTTATCTTCTTAGTTGGACAAAAAAATTTTTATTTGATATAATCCCAATTGTTTATTCTGGGCTTTCCTCTCTAGGCTATCAAATTTCCATTCAGGAAATCCTTGCCAGTTCCTGTATCTTCAAGTGATTGCCCTGGGTTCTCTCCCAACACTTTCAATGCTTCTCTTTCTATATCATAGTTTTTGATTCACTTGACTTTAGTATAGGGTAAGGGACCTAGAACTAGTTTCAGTTCTCTACATGTGGATAACCATGTTGTCTCAGCACTATTTGTAAGAATGACTATTTTTCTCAAGGTATACTTTTAGCTCCTTTTGTTAAAATTCATAAAGCTGAAAGAACATGAGACTATTTCCATATCTTCTTTTCTATTCCACAGGTATCCATGTCTATCTTTGCACCAATACTGTGCTGTTTTTGTTACTACAGCTTTGTAATATAACTTAAAATTCAGTATTGTGATACTTTTGTCTTTGTTTTTTGATCAGGCAGCTGTGGCTGTTCTACATCTCTTATGATTCTTGTGAACTTTAAAATTGTTCTTCTAGTTCCATGAAGATTATTCCTGGCATTTTAATAGGGATTAAATAGAATTTATACATTGCTTTTGGTAATGTAGTCATTTTAAAATATTAATTCTTTCTACCCAGGAACAAAGGCTGCCATTCTATTTTTTAATGCCTGTTTCAATTTTTTTCATAGTTTTCATTATGAAGATTTTCCTCACCTTTTATTAGTACATATTTGTGATACATGCCTAGCACCATTAAACTTGAGATCATTGTGCACTAACATATCATATGAACTTCATACTCCTTTCCTGACCCCTCCCTTACCCCTACCCCACCCCTTGTTTCCTCTGCCTCCCAACATCTAACACTTTTGACTCAGTTATTTATTTATAATCCGGATATCTTATGTTAGAAAACCAACGTGATATTTAATCTTCTGAGTCTGACTTACTTCACTACACATAATGGTCTCAACATGTATTCATTTTCCAACAAATGACACAAGTCTATCTATCTGTCTTTATGGCAGAGTATTATGTAAATCTTTCACCTTTCTGGTTTGGTCAATTCCTAGATATTTAATTTTTATCTTATGTTATTGTAAGTGGAATTATTTTTCTGATCTTTTTTTCTCTGGATTCACTATTGGTATATAAGAATACTATTTGTGTCGGGGGGTAGGTGGGTATGTGCACACTTACATGCATATATATTGAATTTGTAACCTACCACTTTGATGAGTTAGTTTATTAGCTCTAAATGGCTTGGGAAGAGTTTTGTGAATCTTCTAGGAGAAGTATTATATCAGGCAGGTCCAACCTACAGCTCACATTTTTTATTCCTGTCATTATTGTTGCTGTTGTTGTTGATGATGAAGCAAAACTGATTTAAACCACTTATATGATATATAATATAGTGAATGCACATCTGTACCAATGTTTTCTTTTTTAAATTTTCACTAGTAACAAAGCAAAGGCAAAAGACTGGCAGTTTGCACGTGAACACTCTCAGATGATGTCATCTGGAAACAGAGAAAATGTCAGTTCTTTCTAATCTACTTATGTTCCTTGTATCTATTTTTAGTGCTTCGTTGCTCTGGGTAACATTTAAACAGTTATATTAAACAAGAAGGATAAAAGAAATTCTTGTCCTGTTTCCACTTATATGTAAAATGCTTTTAGTGCTTCTCTAGTCTAACATTTGTGTAGTAGAGTTTATCATATACGGCTGTTATAAATTTGAGATAAACTCCTTCCCCAGGGTGACAATCTCTCCCACCACAAAGCCCCCTGTGGCTGCCCTTGTTGTCTGCAGTTACACTTTCACACCTCCGATTTCTGCACTTCCCCAGCACTGCAATGACTCCCCCAGCTCAGAGTTTAGTCTCCCACAAATCAAAGGATAGAGGTCACTCTCGGTCTCATGATTTTAGTTTTATCACATCACAGTCAACTTTATCTAGGGTCCACTTTACTTAGGAGGGCTGGTAACCAGTTCCTGCCAGCAGCGAGGTGACATTGACCTCTTAGGGTTATACTAAGGGTGGAAGTTCTCTGCCTGCAGGTGAGGAGATATTCCAGACATCTTCCCATCCGTGTTGTGCTCAGGTTTGTTTCTGTCTCGTGCTTATTCTACCAAAACAAGGTGGCAGCAGGGAGGGGGTGATTCTAACATGACTTTCCAACACGATTGATTCCAGTTCTAGAGAGACAGGATGCGAAGCATCATTGCTGTCTCTGTTCTGTCGGCTACAGCCAGACTGTCTACCAGCTCAGAGTGTACCTCTGTCCCAAAACGCAGCCAGCTTCCACAGGACAGTGCTCTACCCTTCTCCTACTTCAGCAAGCGGGGGGACTGTCCCCTCCCTGCTGAGCTATTGCCTATTCCACACAAGAATGCACTGTTTCATTTAATTTACTTATCGTTCTGATTACCAATATTTCTGGGTTTCACCTGGTTGCTATCTCTCTCCAAATCAGTCCTAAGATTTTTGATGTAACCATGACTCCTCAAAATGACATACTTCCTACTTTTGAATGACTATTCCAAATTCATAACACAAGTTGCTTCTAGTCTGCCATTTTTGGTCCACATATGATCTATTTAAAAGTATGTGTGCACAATGGAGTACTTTTCAGTCTTAAAACAAACAAACAGAAGCAAAACTCTTTCATTGTGACATACATAAGTCTAGAGGACATTATGCCAAATACAATAAGCAAGGCACAGAGAGCACTTACGTGAAAATTTACTGCAGTTCAATGAGAAGAGAGAGGAACGCAGTTACCCAAGGTCGGGAGTATGACGGTGGAAGTAGAGAAGAAATACTTGTCAATCAACAGTTACAGTTTTGAGAAAAAGACCTAATACTCTGCTGTACAGCATGATAAATATAATTAATGAATTTTATATTTAAAAAATAGTTAAAAGAAAGGGTTTTCAATTGAGTTTGACTGTCATATTTACAGGTTACATTTAGTCTGTGAGATAATGCTTCAAAGGCAACGTTGTTCACTGTTAACATGAGCTACACGCACATGTTTAATGAATCTTTTTAATGAATGGAGACAGCTGATTTTAATTATTACTTTGATTACATATGACAGTATAGATGGCTAACTGATTTTATGACCTCTCTCACAAATATACAATTTTATCTTCCCTTTACCCTATTTATAGACTTCTATTTGTATCTCCCTGAAGGAGGCTGCGTTAGACTCTTAGAAACTGTTCTGTATAGAATTTTCAAATGGAAAATCAATTTAATGTAGAATTATGAGGAGAAAGAACACGTAATTGCCTTTCCTTAAACCATCAAGTTTTCATAGTTTATTTTCATAAATATCTAAATTAAGTAAATAAGATCCATGTCCCACATACAGAGAGACATTGAGAATTCTAAACTTTCTCATTATTTTCATGGGAAACAGCAGTGAATATTTTGGTAACTCTCACTTTGAAAGACAACCGTTGAAAACCGCTATCTCCTTCTTGATCAGTATTTCCCACGCAGAGCCTTCTTTACTTTCCACGGAGTTAGTAATACAAGTCTTTCTACGTTACATACGTATGGTATTTTAAATAAATGAAGTCTAAAAGGAAAGTTATACATTATTTTTGTAGATACTTTTCACACACGCAACTATAGCATATCTTAGGTCATTTCTTAGATTACTCACATGTCTCTACGCAGAAATGTCTGCTTCTTTTCCTTTCTTTCTTTCTTTCTTTTTTTTTCCTAATCAGGGTCTAGTTATTCTTTTCAATTTGTATTTCTTTTTCTTTGTTTTCATGGCTTATATGTTTATGTTCTAGTTTGCTTTTTATTTTTAGTAAAAGAAATCAATATTAAACTATTCCATTTTCGTTTCTAAGTGGATGATATTGTTCAAATCACTTGTTTACTTATTATATAGAGACAAAACAGCTATTAGCTGAACCATTGTTACAAAGAGTAAAGAATACAAATGACAAAGTGTGTCCAGCACGTGGTAGGTGCTCAAGAAATTTTCTTCCTTCTACCCTATTTCTTGCTATTTTCTCCAACGTTCATCACTCACTCAAATTTCTCTTCTTTTCCACATCACTTCTTTTTTATACTTTTTGTTTGTAGACCCACTTCCCACCACCTCAACCTCCCCTCTGCATCCCCTTTACCTCTCCACAAAATACATGGCTTCCTTTCTTTCACCTCTCATTTACTTTTTTATAATTTTGTTTTCTCATATTAGAAAAATCAATCGATATTTAACCTTCCGTGTCTGATTCTTTTCCCTAAGCACAAGCGTCAGAAGATGCATGCATTTTCTTACAAATGACTTGAATATGTCTTCCTTTGTGTCAGGGTAATAATATTCCACTGTGTAAATATACCACTTCTTCTCTATCCACTCCTCTGTTGTTGGACTTTGTTTTTCCCCAAGATTTGGCCATTGTACGTTGTGCTGTTATAAACGTGGCATGCATCGACATCTCTTCTTAATCCAAAGTGAAGCCATTTCTTTCTGGTCAACTTCAGTGAGCAATGACATAAATTCCTTTATGTTTTGTTTTCAAGCTGCATTTTAAAATCAAATGGTAATAAATGGTCCGTTGACTATATTCTTGACAAGAATCATGTTGTTCTAAGCAGGATCCTATTTTATCTGTAGTTTTCCTCTTCCTGTTGCTGCTTCATAAGACTTCTTCAGGTGTGATCCTGAAATCTTGCAATGCAAGCTCTAAGCAAGCTGTGCTCAATTCCCTAATTGTCCCTTTCCCATATAATCCATTTTCAGCTCTTTCATTCCTCCAAATACTTATTTTCTGTCTCAGATGCTAATCAGAAGGTAATTGCTTTGTGTTGTTTTTCTTCTCTCCAGTTCACCCTGTCTGCCATTAGCTTTTAAAACATATGTTCCCTCGCTCGCTGTAGACTTGTCCCAGACAGATCGACAATGAATCGTATCCACAATCAATTAAGAAAGATGGTTTTGCCTTGAGAATACTTTAATAACTTTGGTTCCCACAGCAAACTTAATTTCCATAAAAACTTGCATCAAAGCCAAAATTATTTAAGGTTTCAATTCGCCAAATATTTTAGTCAAAATCTGAATGAGGCAGACTGAAACTCAACAATATGCACCTGCAGATTAAGAAAAAAACATGATGCTATTGTTTATTATTTCTACGTAATTAAATTTTGAGGTATTATGTTTGTGAATAAATGTGAAACAGTTGTTTTTAGGATGGTCAACAGAATCATGAGGCTGTCTATAAGATACAGACTAAAACTATACAGATTTAAGTATTACGTTATTTCTATTGCTAGGTATTAAAATAAGTTTGATATTGAAAGTCTTGGTGACATTTCCTATTCAACCGATATCACCAGAGCATGAGTACTGCATGTTCTTGAAACTGATCATGTGTATCTCTGTCCCTAGTACCTAGTAGATAAACAAAAGACGTGAAATCCAATTCTGCTTCCAACTTTAGGAAGAAATATTCCTCAGGATTTCTGAGACTTCCCCATACAGAGGACAGTCACCTGGCAACTTAATGCTGTTACTGTTCCAAAAAGAATATGAACCTTGATATCTGAATGGATCGAGACAGTTCTTTTCAGAAGGTAGTAAGGAGATACAAAGTGAAAGTTGTTTTGTTTTATTTCTCAAATATTAGAATTCTACAGATTTCAATAACCTTTCTTGTGATCAGGGTTTAGCTCAGAAGTTAAAGTCCTCACCTAGCAAGAGCAAGGTCCTGTATCCAATCCCCTAGCATCACATACACCAGGCACAGTGGCACATGCTTGGAATCCCAGCACTCAGGTGGCTGAGACAGGAGGATTGCTGTGAATTTGAAGACAGCTTGGGCTACACAGTTAGTTCAGGTGCAACCTCGTCCTGCCATAAAATAGTAATAATAATAATAACAACTATTATTATTATTAATTGTCTTTAAAGGAAGAATTAACTACTGCTTATTATACTTCAACAAGTTAATACTTGTGATAGTTGTTCTCATTATTTACTAGAATTGGTAGAATTATTTAACAGATAAAACTGCATGAAAATAGAAACTGCATGGAATTTAACGTTTTTCAAAGCAAAATTCTAACTAGTCTCATATTTCTAAGTAGAATTTTATTTTCTTCTTACTAAGGTCAGTATCATTCTCAAATTTTCATTTCGACTAAAGAAAAAAACTCTCACCAACAAACCCATCCACTTCATTTCCATAGGCAAGGTTCTGTCTGTATAACCAATCAAATCCTCAGTCCTTCCCCAACGCCCCCCTCTCCCCCCAGCGCTCCTCCTCTTGAGGTGCTCTAAGCCTGAGGATCTAACCGCATGCCTGCGGGGACAGAATGCTGGCTTCACAGACTCTTGAACATAGGCTTTCATTCTTGATTTGTTCCTCTTCCGAGTTATAAAAACCCATATCATAGCAGGGCCTGGTGGGGCAGGCCTATAGTCCCAGCACTCCGGGAGGCTGGGGCAGGAGGATCTCGCAGGTTCAAGCCCAGCCTAAGCAAATTAGTGACTTAGCAAAAAACTATCTCTAAAATAAAAATAAAAAGAAAAATGTGCTGGAAATGGCAAAGGCCCTGGGCTCCATCGCCAGCAGGGAAAAAAAAAAGGAAAGACAGTAATGACTCTTAGAGAACACCTAGAGCAGTCTTAGCCCTTCAGCTTGGGCTTTCCTTTCAGCTCAGCTTCTCTCAGAAGCCAGGGAAGCCCCTTGCCCACGCAGCCCCTTCGGCTGTGGGAGCTACTTCGCCGCGGTACCACCTTCAGCTCTGCTGTCTCACCTCATCCTTGGCTCTCCTTTGTGTCTCTCCACATCTCTTTCTCATCAGCAGAAACAGTTAAACAGTGAGTACAGACAAGAGGACTTGCCTCTAGACATTCAGGGCTGAATGTGCACTGGTAACGTTTTTTCTGCATTGCAGTGATTCCATGCTGGCATGAGATACTTCAAAAAGACAGGTTTTCTCATGGTTCAAGACAGGCCCTGGGACAAATATCACATCACTCCACAGGGGGTCCAGTCTGGAGTTCCCATCCCTCCTGCTGGGTGGAGGCTGGTTTTGGTTGTATAGCATGGCAAAGAAGCAGGTTAGGCACTAGCTGCTGAATGTGGCTTTATTCTCAACTCTCCTCAAAACCGAGACCCTAAATTGTTCTCATTCACACCTTTTGTGAAAGTATAACGGGATCTGTGAATATGACACACATACCTTTCTGTTTTTTAAGTTATGAGATAAATATGTACTCTCAGTTTTCCAAATTTCGTTCTTTATATTCAAAGCCAGGTTGAAGAATTTTTTTAATTAAAAAATAACAGTAAACTTTTCTCCTTTCTAGTTTCAGGTTATTACAATCAAAATCCTTTCAGGGATTTAAATACGTCCTTTTTTTACAAGAGATTTGTTCTTCATTATAATAGATATCATTGATTGAGACATTTATATTCCTATATTTTATGTGCTCTTATTACAAAACTGAAGTCAAGTTGTAATAAGAATAAAATTAGCATCTGTTGAATATTATTCCCTATCATGATTTTTAATTTGTGTGACAGTAACAGCAACACCATACACATCCTGCCTGAGTTTACAGCTGAGAAAACTGAGGCTTCCTAATGACATAAATGGTTATTTAAATTTGCCTCACACTAAAAGCAGAGCTGAAATCCAGTCTGATCTTCTTTATCACTGCATCAAATTCTTCATTTTATACGGAACATTTTGAGTCTGTACATGTGTTTTTGTGTTGCTTACATGATGTTTTAAATTATTGGAAAAAGAGTAAATGATACCCTGAAACGATTCAACTGTATTTTTTCAAAATTCAAACCATTAAACTTACACAAAGGTATATTAAAAAGAAACACGAAAATTTCCTCTAATAACCTTTTCATCATAACGTACAACTCATGGCTGGCTGCCGTTTGATCATGAAAGGTAATTACCTGTGCTTTACCTGGCATGGGGCATAAAATCTCTTCAAAACCAAGTTATGCAGAAAACATGCTCAACGCAAAGATGACTGAGTTCCTGCATGTCTCACTTGTGGTTTGGCAGCAATTTGTGTATGGCTTGCAAATGTGAGAACAAGATCTGAAGGCATGAGGTATGAGGAGAGACCAGAGGGACTGAAAGAGTGTGACAGCTAAAATCATTCATTGGATATTAAACTCTCAGTTGGCAGTGACAGAAATTCCTAAAATGATATCTCTCAGTCAAGATTAAAGAGTTTTAACTGAGGATTATTCTTTGTCAAGAAACATGTCATGCCCCTTACCCTGACCCCACCAATGGCACCTTTGACAACCAGTGTGATCACCATCAACAGAGTACATTTAAATCTGTTTCCCCAAGGTGTGTGAATGTTGGGCAGAGTCCCTGGTCACCTTACAACTTACTTTGAAAACACAGTTGAACTTGTAACTTCCGTTTATCCACACTAAACAAACAGGGGCTACTCTCCTGCTGTCATTGAAAATAGATGTTGTGTAAATACAATTGTTGTAAGATGTTTGACAACTTCATTTACAGAGATGACAACTTCAGGTTTTTTATGGTTTTATAACTTTTATGGCTTTTGATCCGGAGATCACAAAATCATGGTTTTTTTCCACACATTTTAACTCATTGAAAGTAGTGTGTGAGGTTTTTTTTGCTGTTGTTTGTTTCGTTTTGTTTTTCCTTAAGATTCCTACTGAATGCTGTCCACAGGAAGGGCCCTGTTTGGGTTGGTGGAGCCGGAGCACTTTCAAAGTGCACATCCTGCAGGGTGATTCCAACCTTCTCACTGCAACTACTGCCACAGCAATCCACAAGGCAAATGATTGTGATGAGCTCGGCTCAATCTAATGAATATACTGCATTTCTAACTACCAAAATTAGCCCAGATTAGAACAATTAGAAATTGGAGGAACATCACAGAGATTAGAGGCCTTGCTGAACAAGCTCAACACCCTAAATTGGATTCCTTAGCAACCACATCAACTAGGTATGGTGGTGCATGCCTGCAGCCCCAGCACTAAGGAGTCTGAGACAGGAAGATTGCTGTGAATTCAAAGCCAGCCTGGGCTACATAGTGAGTTTAGGACCTGACTCTGTCTCAAAAGAAGAAGAAAAACTTAGAACAATCATTATGAAAGTTAATATCTTCCCAATTTTTCTTTTTATTAGTATGAGTTTGCAATGCATAATAATTGCATTCAACTTAAAGAATTGATGCATATACTTATCACATCTTCATTTTACTCCCATTTCCCCTTCTCTCCATCCGGTTTCTCTTTCCCCATATGCCCTTCCCATTTTCACAAAACCTACCTCTGTTTCCTACTGTCTGTCTTTTATTTTGCTCCAAAAGTTAATTCTTACCAATAGAATTCCAGAACTGGATGCTGTAATTTTTGAGTGTGCAATCCATTTGCCACTCCAAGGACGCAGGTTGAAGTTAAAAATGAAACACAGGTTAGGCTAGAGGTTTAATTAAACCATGCCTAGACATGTTATGTATCTGAAACTTTTAGACTATATGAATAATTCCTTTTATAATGAAGTCACTTTGAGATACATTTGCATAGCAGGTTAAAAATAGTCCTAAATCCAAATGGGTCTCTCTTTAAGTCGTAAATATAGACAGAACAGATATTCCTTCAGTGAGAAGTATTGTATGTCATGACTTTTATAAGTTAGTTACATCAGAGTTTTTGATTTGAGTGTTTAAAGATAATTTTTATTAATTCCTTCAAAGTATTAAAATCAAAGGATACTGAATTTGAAGCCACAAACTTGTGTGTCTACCTTCTTATATACTTTTTCTCTGTAATCAAACTCTTAGGGAGATAAGATTATAATGATATTTAGTTTAGCAATCTATCTGAGGCTCAACCTCCATTTGAACTGGACATTAGCCAACCCTTGATTGCCTCCGGTAGCAAAATCTCACACCTTCAGAAGTAACCTTTTATGACTTTATTCAACATTTGCTAGCAAGATATATTCTTACTCACACTAGAATGCTGGGTACTGCTTCACTGAAGATTCTGTAAGCTTTCACGTTTTTTTCTTTCTCTCTAAACAATAATTTGTCATTTCTCTGTCACTGCAGGCAAAACACCGTGTGCTTGTGGTTTTTAAAAATTCATGCTGCTGTCGTGATTCAGGAATATCATTTTTGTTTTCTTTGTAAACAAGTCACTTTAGGCTGATATGTTTTTTCTAATTTACTCAATTATGATTGCTAGGATTAAGAAATTGTGATTCACACAATAGCTATGATGTACTGAAAAGCCAGAAATTACTAAAACTATCTGTGGCAGAAATCGTTAGTTTTAAAAAGTTGCCAATAGTTTTGTAAGATTTGTCATGTTTATTTTTTGTTGAAAAAAACATACTTTGTTGAATACGGAGCTTTATCCTGAAAAATAATGACATTCCCTATCTCTTTTACATATATACAACCATAGATATGGTGATGACATAACTTCATTTTTAACTTTTATTATGTTAGAAATGCAAGAGCCTTAATTTTAAGCAAATATTTTCCATTGATGAGCAATAGTAATAAAATCCCTCATCATCAAAATAAAAACTTTTAGCAAATATTAATGTAAATTTCTAAGCAAAAATAGTGCCGTTATCAAGGATTTAGAATGCATGAAAATTCAAAAACCTATTAATCATACTTTCTGAGTGTGCTCCTCTGTCTCAAGGACTGTCCTAATGAGCCCTGATGATCACTTAATTATATCATAGTCTCTTTAATACTTAAGTCTAAGAGTTGTAAAGAATGATGTCGACCCATTCTGTTCTATGTTACATTGCTTTAAGAAACTTATCATGGGCTGGAGGAATGGCTCAGTGGTTAAAGCACTTGAGCAAGCGCTAAACCAAGTGCTGAGTACCCGAGTTCGATTCCCCAGCACCACATAAGCTGAGCGTGGTGGTGCATGCCTGTAATCCCAGCACTCGGGAGGCTGAGACAGGAGGATTGCCATGAGTCCAAGGCCAGCCTGGGCTCTGAAGTGAATTCAGGACCAGCCTGGACCACAGAGCAAGACCCTGTCTCAAAAACAAAACAAAACAAAACAATTTATCATACCTGCTATCATGGAGTGGGGGAAGGTTTGAATAGATGTTAATAATAGATAGATAGATACATCGATAGATAGAGGACACATATACTTGGGACTGAACAAGAACACAAAGATAGGAAATCCCAAAAAGGTCCTAAAAGTCAATGAAAGGTCAAATATTAAGAAAGTAGAGAATGGTACCCTGTCTCCATCACTAAGCTCATTGGTCATATCTGCAAGTTAGGTGTAATTGAAAGGAAAACACTAAGTTTGCTGTAATAGTTTTGCTTCTGAAAAAAAAAAAATCTTGCTATCTTATTAATGTAAATTGACCAAAATATCTGTCTTTATAATATACAAAAATAATTAAAATCATTAGTATCATCACCACCGCCATCATCACCAGGCCTGTGTTAATTATTCCTCAGTACTCACAGGGACTCCGTGGGATGTTCTTATTCTCTTATTGCAGTTTGAGAAGCTGTAAAATCAGCACAGTGAGTATTTTAGGCCACGTTACAGAGCTACTGTCCAGTCCTGGGCATGACCTTGCCTGGAGGTTGCTGCTTCAGAGGATCAGATTTGCCGTAACTGGAGACCAAATTAAGGATATAAGATTGAGGCTATCAATAATGTTATGTTCTTAACTAATGGCTGAAAATGGGTGGCCACAAAAGAGGTTTCAGTTGCTGACGATGTGATTGCATCCTCACATTCCTTACATCTTTATTGACTTTTTGTCTCACATTTTTATTGATACAGAGAGAACAGTATTCATATATACAATTCACCTTATTTGTTTGCATTTTTGTCCCTTTATTTATGCCAATCTTGGTTTTAAAATTTCAGAGCTCTGCTGTGTAGATGATTCACATTTAGAATGATTAAATAATATTACTATTTAATGTTATATTATTAGAAAAGTACCTCTATTTCTTACTCCTATGTCTTTCTTTAAAATTTATTGTATTTCATATCATAGCTTCCTCACCTTTATACTTTTAATTGTTTTCAGAGCACACTTTTTTATTCCATCATTTTGAACTTGGGATTTTTTTTCAAAGTTTTTGATGTTATCTCTTCAAATATCTTTTCTTTCACATTCTTCCCTTCTATGATTTCAGTTATAAGTAAGTTGGAAATCGTGTTACAAATCTCTTTTGCTTCACTCTTAGCTTTCTCTTCTTTTCACTTCACTATTGGCACCCCCCTCATTTTATTAATATATACATATACATATATATATATATATATATATATATATATATGATGCATAATGTTTACATTAAACTTGAATATTTTGTGCACATATATATCACATCAAAATTACAAAATCTTCCTGATTCTCCCTTTAGACACCCCTACTCTGCCCACACCACGAGCCAGCACTATCCCCCCATTTAGTTCCATGAAATGACTACATTCTGGGTACTGTGGATATTTTCTGTTGACCTGTCTTTAGTTCATTTTTCTTTCCTTTGCTGTATCCGACCTCTTGTGAAGCTTTTCAACTGAATTATTTACTTCTGATCCAGTCATTTTCATTTTTATTATTACATTGACTTGGACAGCAAATCGAATTTTCTCTATCCATCTGATCCCTCATATTCAGTGTATTTCTTTTTCCAATGTTTAATTCTTCTTGCTCTTTATTTTTCAAAATATTTTACTGTCATAAAATTTATTACTTATAAAGTACAGCAAACTAATTAAAAGCATGTACATAATAATGGTCTATTAGTACATAGGGAAGTTAGTATTTCTATTCCTTTAACTGTGTCTTATTTCTTTTTAAACATGGAATGAAACCTATTGCCTCGCTGTAACTAAATGTTGGTGCTGAAATTCTACCTTCCTGTGGTACTCTTCACCCTACCCTTTCTAAGCTCTAGTGACGAGAGGCCTATTTCATTCTTTACTTCTATAAAATCAGCTTCTTTTAGCTTCCAACTCAGAACAAAATACATGACAAAGGTTATCTGTATTTGCCTTACTTCACTTACTGTCTCCAGGTCAGGATTTCACTCTTATGACTGAATACTCCTTTTTCTCTGTGTGTTTAAGATTTTCTTAATCTATTATCGATAAATGAACACTGATTAATTTTATATCTTAATTTTTGTGAATTATTATCCCTGAAACAGGAATACAGATAACACCTCGACATATTAATTTTTTTCTCTTTGAATATATAAACATAAATTCTGAGACATTTTGTCCTGATTTCTCAAAAAAATGCACTATTTATGTCACACTACCAGTGTAGAGTTCTTTCTACACATCCCTGCTAACATTTCTCATTGTGACAGTACTCATTCTAATTCATGTGAAATCATACTTCTTTGTGATTCTCAGTCCTACTTTTCCCAAATGCTAGTGAGGCTGTGTTGCTCATATATTTGCTAGCAATGTGTGTATCATCTTTTAAGAAATGTTTATTCAGATCTTTTGAACACTTTTGATTGGATTAGTCTTTTATCTGTGGAGATGTATCTATATATTCTACACATTGTTAAACATTTTAAGATCATTATATTGGAAAATATTTTTCTCCTTCACTCTGTTATTCCTTTTCACTAACAAATTCTTATTTTGTGTAATCCCATTTGCTTGTTTTTGCTTTTGCTTTTGTGCTGATGCTCAAAATTCAGCAACCATATCAATGTCTCAGAATATTCTTCCTGTGTTTTTCTTCAGTCTTTCAATGGTTTACGGCCTTATATTTAAGCCTTTGGTTCATTTTTAGTTTATTTTTAATTTGGTGAAAAATTGTAGCTAAGTTTTCTTTTTTTCTATGGGAATATTTTCTTTTCCTGGAACTATTTTTTGAAGATATAATCCTTTCTACAATGTATATTTTTAGTACCTTTATTGACGATTACTTGGCTGTAGATGTGTGTATTTATTTTTGGGTTGTGTCCGTTGACCTATGTGTTACTTTTTAATGTCAGTACCGTGCTGCTTTACAGTAACTATGCAGTTTGTCATGAGATACCACCTCACTCTCCACCCCTTCAAGATTTCTTTTATTATTCAGGGTCCTTGAGGTTCCGTATAAAATTTAGGATTCTCTTCTATTTTTTTAAGGAATTTCATTGGTGTGCTGATAGCAATGCCACTGGTGTCTAATGGTAATCATGACCTTGAGTAATGTAGATATTTTAATGGTATTGATAATTCTAATGAGTGAGGATGGGAGAGCTCTCATTTTGACTGAGTCTTCTTCAATTTCTTCTACCGGTGTTTTCAAATTTATTACTGAAGCACTCATTGACTTCCTGGATTGAATTTTCCAGGTATTTTATAGCTATCAATTGATACTGCTTCTTCATTTTTTCCAGCAAGTTCATTATCAGTAGAGCGCATTTCGTATCCTGAAACCATACTAAATTCAGTTACCAATTCTGAGAGTTTTTGATAGACTCTTTAGGTTTTTCTCTAGAAAAAAATTCAATCATCTACAGACAAAAAATAACTTGATTTACAATTTTCTTATTTTCCTGTTTGACTTCCTCTTTCCAAATAGGAAGAGAGAGTCCTTAATTTTCTCCTCCTGCCTTTCTGCTCTGGCCACCAGTTCCAGTGCTATGGGAAAGAGTGATAACAGGGACATTCATGTCTTGCTTTTGATTTTTAAAGAAATGATTTCAGGTTTCCCATTTGATACGATGTTGGGTGTAGGCTTGTCATATGAATCTTTTATTGTGCTGAGGCACTATCTACACTTAATTTGTTAGCTTTTTGTTAATAAGGTGGTGTCTTAATGCTTTTTTGTATCTAATGAATGGTTTTATATGGGACAGATAAAGTGAATTGCCAACTAATTAGGTTGGGAGCTGCCTAGGAA
This sequence comes from Ctenodactylus gundi, assembly GCA_004027205.1. Lineage (NCBI taxonomy): Eukaryota > Metazoa > Chordata > Mammalia > Rodentia > Ctenodactylidae > Ctenodactylus > Ctenodactylus gundi. Next base: position 150,753 of record PVKB01001056.1, read on the forward strand.
ATTAAAACAGCAAACTTCTGAGTGTGTCAGTGTGACTCTGGATCTGTGTCTGGTCCCTTGACCCTGCCTCTGGCATTATTCCCCTCCTCTGCTGCCCTGTAACCATGAGAACTGTGTGACTGCCCTCAGCCACAATGTTGCTGTCTATGGGCCAACACACCATGGACTAAACTCCTGGACCCATGATTCAAATTAGACCTATCGCTTTTTAAGGCTTTGATATTTGAGACTATGTCCCAACAATGGGCACACGGGTGGATAGATATGGCTTTTGGACTTCATGTTGCTGCTATGGTGTATTAATTGGTTTGACACAATGAGCCATTAAGGTGATAAGTCCTGCTTGACAATGGTATAAGAATATATTGGCTAGGGTTCTTAGAAAGAATTAGTAGAAACTATATATAAGCAAAAGAGAATTTATTTAGAGGGTTCACAAGCCCTAGGACAGAGAGAGATTTAGGGTCCAGTGGCTGCTCAGTTGTGAGCTAGAAGAACATTAGTCCAAGACTAAAGGAGAGCTGGAACAAATCTGGGCCACAGATTGTTGTCCAAGGGCAGGGGGAAGACCTAAAGACTGGAGCAATGGAGACCAGCAACATGACGAGCGGAGCTAGTCAATGTCTGGAGACAATGACAGAGGCCACAGCTGTCCCAGCAAGAGGGGTTGTAACATTGTTCCTTCTTCCTTTTTGTTCAGTTCAGCTACCAGTTTATTGGTTAGGCCACCCACCCCCAGAGTAGGTGTTCTCTCATTTACTGGTCCACAAGTCATTCAGGCACACCTGATAGCTCTGGGTGTTTTCTAATCCCATCAAATCGGCATAATCTCTCCAATAATCACAATAAATTTTCAGTGTGATGTTCGATCCAGTTTGTTAGCACTTTATAGGGAATTTTTATATCTGGTTTAATCAGAAGCATTGGAAAATTTTTATTGCTATCAGATTAACACTGGCCTTCTGGAACAAATTTGTATGAATTACCTCACTTTTGATCTTTTTTGGAATAATTTGAGATACCTGGTGGTTAGTTCTTTAAAAGTGTTATGAAATTTAACAGTAGAGTCATTCCATGCTGGACTAAGTTGAGAAAATTTTACTTACTGTTTCAATCTCATCAGTCGTTACTGATATGCCCTGCTTTTGCTGAGATATTTGACATATATCTAAGAATGTATTCATTTTTCTAGGTTTTTCAGTTTGCTACACAGTTGGCCCTGACAGAACCTAGCTATTCATTGTTTCTGTGGTATTAGGTATAACATCTCCTTTTATGTATTTGAGTTTATGTAAGAGTTCTCTCTGGTTTTCTTTGTTAGGTAAAATAGTTAGAAGCTTGCCAATTGTCTTTATCTTTTCAAACAAGTATGCTTTGTTATATTAATCTTCATATCTTTAAATTTCTATTAAAATTTTGCCCTGATATTTCCTATTTCTCACGTGTGCCTGGTTGTAAGTTTTGCTTGCTCTTGATTTTCTAGTCCTTAGGGTTGCATCTTCAGTCTGTGTATTTGAAATCTTTTTCTTTTCTTTTCTCATTTTTGCTTTGTAGATACATGTTATAAATTTTCCTCTTTGTTTTATTTTTACTGTATCCCATAATACTGATTTATGTTTCCATTTTCATTGCCTTGGAACTTTATAAAATCTCCATTCTCATTTTTTTATGATTTATATTTATTTGTGCCAGTTAACCTTGATTATCAACTGGGCTGGAAGAGAATATTCCTGAAGATGCGATTTCATCATGAAATCACTATACATGGATTGCAGGTGTGCACCACCTTACCTGGCTCATACATATGGTGGCAGGGAATCAAGCCTAGGGCCTGACGTTTGCTAGGCTAGTGTTCTAACCACTGTACTATTCCTCCAACCCCATTTGTTTTTGCTATCCAGTCATCAATGCGAAATTTTTAATTGAATAAATTTAGCCTGCTTATATTCAAGGTGATTATTGATCAATATAAATTTTTCTCATTTTGTTATTTTTTCCTGTTTTTTTAATCATTTGTACCTTCCTTCCTCTCTCATGTTTCATTTTTGAGACTTAGTGGTTTCCTGTATCAGTAAGTTTTGAACCTCTTCCTCTGGTCTGGTGTTAATGAACCCCTGTCTTGAAAACATTTTATTTCCCCTCTACTTCTGAAGGATACTTTTCCCAGGAGTTGTACTATTGGGTGAAAGGTTTTTGAAGTTGCTGTTGTTGTGTTGTTGCTGTTTTGTTTTGAGACCTTTGAATACATCTTCTCATTCTTTTTAATCTGTAAGATTTTGTCTAAATGAGTACACATACAAACAGATAATGGGGTATGGATATAAACAAACTACATTGTACACATTAAAATTTAAAACAACATGTAAAACTAGAGGGGAGGGCAAGCCAAAGGGGGTAAAAATGATCAGATCATGTTTGTGCATATATGAGTGTGCCAAAGTGAAAGCTGTTAACCTGTATAACTTTTATCAAAGGTTTTAAAAATATGAAAAAAAATTCCTTCTGAAAAGTTTGCTGTTAGTCCAACAGTAAACTTTTATATATGACTGGTATTTTTACTGTCTGGAGGATTTTGAATTTGTCTTTAACTTTCTCCCAATTTTTCATTGTGTGTGTGTGAGAGAGAGAGAGAGAGAGAGAGAGAGAGAGAGAGAGCAAGAGAGACAGAGAGAAAGACAGAGACAGACAGACAGAGAGAGAGGAACACAGTGGCTACATTGAGCTTGAGAATTTCCTGCACATATATACAGCAACATCATGACAATACCTTCTTCGTCCCCTTTTTTGGTTCTCCTGCCCCCTCTCTCATCACCCCTAACTCCCAATATGTTACCCATTTAGTTCTATAAATTTCCAACATCCTAGGGGTTTTTTCTGTGTTAGAGAAACCAAATGATAATTAGCTTCTGGCTCTGACTCACTTCACTAGCATGATGGTCTCAAGTCGTGTCCAATTACCCACAAAAGCTTTGGATCTATCTTTATGGAAGAGTAGTATTCCGTTGTGCACATGGACTACATTTTTTGTAACCATTGGTCTGTGATGGGTATTTCACCATCTTCCACAATATAGCTATCGTCAGTTGTGCAACTATAAACACGCCTCTACACATATCTCTATTCTATTATACTTTCACCTTTTGTGGAATGACACCCAGAAGATATATTGCTCAATCAATGAAATATTTACTTTCAGCCCTTTGAAAACTCAGCATACTGCCTCTATAGTGGTTGTACCAGTTTACAGTCCCACCAGCAGTGCACCAGGGCTTCTGTTTCCCAGTAACCTTTGCCAACATCGATTGCTGTTCGACTTCTTGGTGTATTCCATTCTCTCTGGCAAACTGATGCCATAGGGCTGTTTGATTTGCATTTCTCTAATTGCTAAGGATACTGAACATCTTCTCATGTCTTTGCTGGCCATTTGAACTTCTTCATCTGAGAACTGTGTATTTATTTCAGTTGCCCATTTTTTAATTGAGTCATTGATTTTAGGGGTCTATTTTTCTTCGGTTCCTTACATATTTTAGTTATTAGACTCCTGCCCGAGGTTTAGGTGGCAATTTTTTCCAATCGGTTGATTCTCTCTTCACTCTGTTAATAGTTTCCTTTGCTATGCAGATGCTTGAATTCCTGCCTGTGTCCTACATCTATGCATAAATTATCAGCATAAAGCATGTTACACATTTGACTCTAAGTAGTTTGCCCTGACCATGTGTGCAACTTATTAAGAATCACCATGACTTTATCACATAGCCAGTTTGAGAGCCGATCATAATTTCCTGCCTGACATGCCTTCTTCTTTCAGTACTTCCCATCTGCCTCAAATAACTTCAATTTGAGGTTGCCCCTCGATTCTATCCTGTTTAGGGAATTTTCTATATGTAGTTCCTATGATACGCTCATTGTTCTAAATCCACTGGACTCTGGATAATCTTTTCAAAATCTCCAGCCATTCTGTGTGGCAGGCCACATCTGTATGCTCAGATTTTTTCTAAGAGTTCACTTGTCAGCAATTAGTTTTTCTTTAGTTTTTCTTTCTTTTTCAATCATAGAAGCACAGAATATTAACGTTTGAAAAGACTAATTCTGCTTTGCAAGATTTATTTTCCAAAAAGAAACTAAAACCAGTCAACCTCACAATAAACGTTATTAAAATAATGGAAACGCATCCTCTCTGTTTCTTGTTTACCCAACATCCTGCTGACTTATGGTTGATTCCCAAATGAAACTCAAGTGAGTTGTTTAATTCCACTCTCTCTTTCTCATGCTTACCCTGCTAGGTCTAGTCAGTAACTATATTCCATCAGTTTATTTCAAAAGGCAAATTTATCTACTTCAAGATATATTTATATTTTAGTTGCAGTAATAATGTAGAGCTGCTGAAAATTCATGAAGCGTATTTTATGAATTATGAATCCAAAGACTTTTCAATTTTTTCTACTGTAACATTTATAAATAATTAAGCAATATGTACCACAAGACAGTATTCAGTGAATCTGAGTCTAGACATTTTATCTCTGTGTATTAAAAATGTTACTCTTTTTAAAATAAATCTCTTTTTCCTAGCTTCAATTGTTTAGGTTTTCTTTCTTAATTTTTTACTACTTCTAGTTTCATTGTCCTTGGGCACAGATTATACCTCACTATTTTATTTTTTGGAGGCTTTTGTTATTTATTATCTAGTTACATAGAAATACACAGACATGCACATCTCCACACATAAGTGTTTTAATTTTGTGTATAATAATCCTCATAAAATAAAATATGGAATCAATGATTTTGTTTTATCATATAAAATTAAGTCTTGAAATGAGAGAAGAAAAAATACTAGCTTTGTACTAGTACTTTAATCCTATTTAGAAAATATCTGGACCAGGGAAGATATTGTGACAACATTGCTAAGTTTTCTAAAACCAGAGACTAGAAAAGAGCTCAGTAGTGCAATATACAGCTAATATGTCAAAGAAAAATGGCTCCTGGTGTACCTGAAATCTTCACCCTGTTAGTGCTTTAAAAAAACAGTAATCAAGCATTTTGTCACTCCTTGAATAGAAACACTTTTTTTCCTACGATTTGAGATACCATCCACTAATCATGTAGTCATCAGAAAAGAGCATGCGCAAGCAACCCTACCTCACTAAAAGTAGCAAGTGACCCCTGAACATGTAAAGAAGTAGGAGAAAGCTTCAAATTGCATACTGTTTGTAATAATAATTGGAATTAAGATTCCAAATGTTGAATCAATGACTGTCATGAAAGAAAATAGGGCTTCATGACCAGCATTTCCTCTTTCCCTATTTTTTCACTCAGTTAGGACAAATGGAGGCAGGCTCGCTCAAAGCCCAGGAAACGGGTTTGTCAATGGAAAGAGAAGTTCTTAAAGGGCAGTGAGAGGGAAAAAAAAATCCTGCACACTGTAATATCTGTTTTGTTACAATGATGATAAGTTAAAGGAGAATTTAATAGGAGATCCAGGTTCTGTGAAAATCTGTTATTGTTACAAAATAGTTAATTTTTAATATACAGAATTTGGCACAATCGTGTTTTAAGTATAAATTATACAATGATCAAATTATATTCCTCCATCTAAATATTTTAGATTTGTACTACTGGTTATATTTCCTGTCCTGGTTGCAACTACCGAGTATTATTCTTAATAATTCTTATTGGATACTCTCCAAATTGTTCCAGGTACCGTTTAGTTTTTCTTTAATTAGACATTCTAAGAAATGAACTTGTGTGCCTGCTGCTCTCTCTGTGGCAATGGTAATAGCATTTACTGAGCATTTACTATGGACCAGGTACTAAGTATGGTATATCCTGTAAATAATGTGAATCTCCTATCCTAATTCAAAAAATAATTTGGCAAAAGGTTAAAGTAATTATCTGGTTAGCTTGGCATGAAAATAGAAATTGGCTCTCACATTGAACTGCTGCTTAAATTAAAGTAACAGATTTTTTTCATGAGAATTTTTTTAACAAACTCTCATTTGCATGTGTGAAACCTTGCTGTGAGGCTGCATATGGAAGAATTAAAAATAGATTTAGCATCTATTATATCTCCACTACATAAGAAAGACCTAAGTGAATTCCCCAGCTCTACCACACTCTAGTGTGATAGAGAAGATAAATAAATCTGCGTGTAGAGTTGTGGCATCTCTTTTCATTGTACAGGACTGAGCATAGATCATCTGGTTATCATAGAGTGTGCATTGGGATTATCCATTCTAAAAGAACGACAAGTCAAATTAAAAGAGTTCAACAGAAAGCGAAAGACTTAAAATATTGATTTGAGTTCCAAATTATTCAAAATTGAAATTAAGTGGAATCATGTTTATAATGACAAGATATAAATGCAAAATAGGAATATAGATGATGGACCTATTTCCTGGTTATGGAAAACACAGACTCTTTTCTCTTCATCTACATGAATTTAATTAAGTAACCAAATTAATTTTCATAATAGAATTGCTCTTATTTGGCAAAGACTGAAGTCCTTTTATACCTGAAGAATTAACAGTTACAGCTATTTAAAAAGTAAATAATGCTATTCTTATTTGTGGAAGACAAATCTTATGATTTTTTTGATTGATTACTTCCAGAAAGGATTTTTCTGTAAACTTCAGTGAGGCCTAGAACTTATCTGCCTGCCTCCAGCTCCCAAGTGACTCAGATTATCGTATGCTGCAACACGCCTAGTTTTTAAATAATATTTATGGAAGTTGGCATTTGTTAAAGCTACCTTTAAATTCACAATATTCTTATCTCAAAATTTTTGAAAAAGTCGGTATAAAAACTCAAGGTGCAGGGTGTTGGAGAAATGCCTCAGCAGTTAAAGCGCTTGCCTAGCAAGCGCTACATCAAGCGCTAAGTACCCAAGTTTGATTCAATTCCCCAGCACCACACAAACTGGGTGTGGTGGTGCACACCTGTAATCCCAGCACTCAGAAGGCTGAGGCAGAAAGATTGCCATGAGTCCAAGGCCAGCCTGGACTCCATAGAGAATTCAGGACCAGTTTGGGCTACAGAGGGAACCCTGTCTCAAAAATAAAATAAAATAAAATAAAATAATAAAAAATAAAAGTGTATACATGTTAATTATTTTTTTAAGAAACAATTTGGAGGTCTACAGTTAAAACAGACAATTCTTTCTTATTTGTAGCAGGAAACTTCTGAATGCATAATGTATTGACTCATTTTTATCTTAAAAATTAATCACAATAAATTACTGTTATATGATAAAACAAACTATATCTAGGAGGCCTGCAAGAAAGAAGTTTTTTTAATGAACTTTTTAAAGCCAAAGCAGTCTGCTTTTTTGAAACTTAGAGTAACAGGAGTAGATTCATCAAATGGTGCAGGTACAATTAATTGCTCACCTGCAAATAGTAAATCTCAAATTTTATCACTTATCATACAAAATTAACTAGAAGAAGAAAGACCACAAACGAAAATAAAGACTTAAAGAGCATAAACCAAACTAAAGATTTAAAACTGTAATTTTAAGAAGACAAGAGAATTCAAACTTTTGAGACCTCGGGCTAACAAGAATGTGTTAGACAAATCAGACCAAAGAATCTAACAAATAAAATGATAAAATACCAAAACTAAAGTTTTGTCTTTCATAAACACTGTTAAAAACATTTTGTAAAAAGCTCATTTCATAATATATCATTTCAAAATGTATCATAAAAATCTGATGTTTTAGCACTCCTACAACTCAGTAAGAACACCTAGTACTCAATAGGACATGAATAATACTCGAATACGAAGTTCACCTCATACCGAAACACCACACTCACACTCATACAGAAACACACACACCACAGAAGGAGAGCAAATAAATACAGAAAATGACCCCAAATACTGTAAGTCAACCCACAAATCTCTAAAAAGGTGTTACCATCTTGTACACTTGAAAGTTTAAAAATATGACAAGTACTGGTAAAGATGTAAACCAACCAGAATGTCAATAAATTTTTGGAGAAATTACAAAATAGTATTTTAAAAAACCTGAAAAGCTGACATGCTCTTATGGAATCAAACTTAGCACCCACATGTCTGTCATCTGGAAATGATTAAACTGAGCAATAAAAAAGAACAAGCTAATGATACCAACAAGGACACGGACAGATTCAACATCAGCCGCTAAACGATGATCCATCACAACAAAGACCTACACACTGTGTAAGTGGCAGTCTACCAAAGGCAAGCGGTAATGACAGAAGCTCAGGAGCTGGGGTGGGCAGAGAGGCTACAAGAAGTTTTAAATATGACAGAAATACTGTAGTATGATTGCTCCGGTGGTTCAAATTTTGCTGGTTTATACATTTAACATAGGTATGTTACATGCTATATAGATGTTAACTCTTTGAAGTTTTATTTTTAATCAATGCAAAAATTAATACTTTGGTATTGTCCTCACAATATTGAGGATGTGAAATAGCATTTACTTAGTATATCCTTCCTTCTCCTTAAATCTAATCAGACCTGCCTCTTCTTGTGGTCAAGTCGCCAGTCAAGGAGTTACCAAGAAGGAAGCCTTGAGCATGGTCTTCACTGGAGGCCCTGGGCCGTGAATTTAAGAGGCCACCTTTAAGTACTAAGCCGTGGTGCTGGAGCAGTGTGGAAGACAGAGAGCTGGAAAACGCAGCCGGTTTGCAGGAAAGGGCAGCAAACGCTGAGGCAAACGTCCCCACTCGCAAGTCTCTCTACATCCATCTGCCAAGAAAAACCGAACAGCAGCAGCCGCAGCTGTTCCTGTGGCTCCACAGATCGGAAGCCACGTTTCCCGAATTAACATCTCACCAGCGCTTCCCCATCGAGTTTACACAGGACAAGAACTAAGCCAAGATGGGATCTGGGGAAGGAGAAACAAGGAAGCCTGCTCAACGAACAGGAAGCAGACAGCGCGGAAGCGTCCACGTGGAGGACGAGCTATTGAGAAGCAGCGAGGAGAAACTGAGGCACGGTCAGCTTCCAAATGTCGGTCTGGAAGCACAGCAGACTTTTGGGGATGGAAAGCAGGGTGGAGAGACCGTAATTCGGCCACTGATCTTCTCATCTTAGACAGCAAAGGAAGAGAGCAAAGCTAAGCGCAAAGCGTTATTAGGACTGTCCAGATGCCGGGTAATGAGCTCAATGTACTGCGTCCCATTAGACAGATGCCTGAGAGTTATGAATGAAATGAACTATGTCGACACTGTGGATTGTCTTAGGTGTTAAGATGACAATTTTTTCCATCTTACAAAGGAAAATGCCTTCTAATCCAATAATAAAAAAAGAATCACAATTGTTCTATTTTGAGAATCGTATAGGCAACCCACGCTATTCTGGCTGATGGAGCAAAACCAGAACACTGCCTAGTGGCTGCTCTAAAAGGGCCGATGCTGCTTAAGGTCACGTGGAGACTGCATACGACGGGAATGCTTTTCACAGCTCAGATTTCCTAAAGCCACTTTTTCTTCCCTTTTTCTCTTCTTCTCACTCTCTCTTGCACTTCTTCATTTTCCTCTAATTTCTATCCCCTGTTCTGAGACTCAGATTGAGTTTCCACTAGACACAGAGATCTGGTAAGAACAGAGCAGATGCTATCACAGGGAACATGCAATAAACTTCTTATAAACTGGAAAAGTATGTCCCAACCAGTGTCCACCTAAGTTTTCCAAACCTTAGCAAAAAACAGGGTGGAGATAAGTGCTAGTTATCTTATGTCATATCATGTGATGTGGAGAGCAAGTAAGGAGAGAAAATTTAGCTAATTTGGCAACTTTGTCTGGAATATAACACTTTGTGGCATTAATTGCTGATCCCATAACACACATTCTGAAAATTATTGAGAGAAAAAGAAGCTTTCAGAATTTAGTTTACTCCACCTACATTCGTTGAACCAAATTTTCAAAAATTGTATCTAATGTGTGTAGTGTAGAAAATCGAATACTTCGTTCACCTATGTAAAGATAAATGACAATTATTGAAGTGCATGATCCATTTAAATTACGGCTATGTAAGCTTAACTATCTGTATTAGTCAGCTTTCCAAATGCTGATACATGATACCTGACATGCATGACTTAAAGGGGAAGGTTAATTTGGCTAAAGGATGCAGTCCCTAGATGTCTGGCTCCCCGGCAGGAGCAACATGGAGGAAAAGCCAAGTGGAGCACAGTTGCTTTGTCCACAGCAGGCAGAAAGCAGAGCAGAGACACAGTACTACAGACAAAGGGTCAAGTGACCAGGCACATTACTCGGGGTAATGCCTCCATGATCCATGCAAATGCACCCAGAATCTGGCTCCGTGGACCCCCACCAGGGATCCCAAGCCAATCCAGTTAATACAATAAACTGAACTTCCACACTCACCTTTTGTCAACTTGATATCCAAAGGCATCCTTAAACTATAATCGATCCCCAAAGAATCCAAGTCCATAGTTCTACCTAATATAATACATCTACCTTATATACAATCTAAGACAAAATAATTCCTTTTTCAAAGTCTCAACAACCCTAGCCCTGCAAAAAAGAGGGAAAAAAGTTCAAATTTCTTCTGAGATTAAAGATAAACTCTTAGCTGCAAAGATAAATTAAAGATAAATTTCATAATTCCAAAATACACTGGCACAGGGTAAACATTCCCATTTTAAAAGGAAAAAAACAGGATTAAAAAAATAATAATAAAAGCAAGGCCAAAACAGAGCAGGAAAAAATCAAGTTCTCTGGCTCCATATCAGACTCTGGAGCACACAGCATTGCGATATGGAGCCCCACACCTATGACCTTGTTCGTTGTAACACGTGCAGCTTCTCTTCAGGGCTCCCTCTCCGTACAGCCTGCAACTTCCCTCAGTGGGTGTCGCACACTCTCAGCTTTTCCACATTCCTCCTTCTCCACTGTACGGTAAGATGTATTTCCACAGCTTCACACCAGCCTTGTCAGAAAGCCTTGCTTGGCCTTCCAGGGCTTCCTCCAAAATCCAGGTAGATAAAAAGATGCACTAGCACCCAGCTGCAATCCTAGTGCTCTGGAGGCTGAGATGGGAGGATTGCTATGCTTTGAGGCCAACGTGGGCTACAAAGCAAGTTCAGGACTAGCATGAACTACAAAGCAAGGCCCTGTCTCAAAAATAAATAAATAAATAAATCTCAGTAGAAGCATCACTGACCCCACAACTCCTGCATAAAATCAGTGTCAAATAGACCACACCAAGGTCTGCTGTCATCAGGAGCAGTGCCTAAGCGTCCTCAGTTCACGGCAGCAGTAGAATTAAGTACCCGGATTGCTAAGTACAACAAAATGAATACCAGCAGAGTCTAAGGACTCTACTTCAGATGGACACTTTTGCACTCCTGATCCAAAGAAAAGGAAAATCTTATCCACTTCTGAGATGCTGTCAATGCATCTTTCTTTTTATTTACCTTGTGCAAGTACCTGATTTCTACCTTTATGACAGTGATCTCTTTAGCAACCATGTCCCTTCTGGCTTGTCCTCTACATGGGGCTCCCCTGGGCCAAAATTTATGTTTCTTTTTTAAATTTTATACTTTGCCTTTTGTCCCCAATTTTCACTAAAAATCCAGCTGAAAGCAGTCAACTGTACCCATGCCACAGCCTGAAATTTTTTTTTCTGATAAAGTAATCTCAAGTCTTGAGACATGGGCAAAACGAACACAAACTATCTGTCACAGTGTATGACATCGCCTGCTGTCCAATTGAGGGTAAAGGCCTTGTTCTCAAATTAAGCCTCCTGAGTCTGGCCTCTACTGGGACGTATGCCTCAGCAGAGCAATTTTCCAAACTCTGCTCGGAATCACCCATCTGATACTGCTTACATCATCTGAAGGCTTCTCCAGCCAGCACCAATAAACCTGTCCAACGGTTTCTAGCCCACACTGTCAGGGACAGTCACAGCAGTAACCTTATTTCTAAGATCAATTTTTATATTATGAGTCAGATTTCTCATCACTAGAACACAACACATGACTCCCAAAACTTAAAGTCCAAGAGATATAATTTGGCTGATGTTTTAAGGGGATTCAGTTCATGACTGACCAGTCTCAATGTAAGAAAATCATGAACAAAGGATTTGGTAGAAGAAAACTGCTTAGTTCACAGTGGCCAGAAAGCAAAGTAGAGGAACAGCAGAAGAAGGGATGAGGGGTCAGATATGGAACTCAAGTTCTTGCCCACATGACCCACTCAAGCACACCTAGAAGTACACGTCACTTAGCCCCTAGACAGCTACCAAGCCAATCAAGCTAAAACAATAAAGCTTAGCCAGCAGGCCAACATGCATATTATCATTTCTAAAACAAAAATGTTGCATTGATAATTTAAGTGTATTCATTTATATCTTGGTTTCTATTTACTTTGGTTGGTAAGAGATAATGGATATAACCTTGGTCATGAAATGCCCTACAGAGGTTATTGTCAAACAGTGCACTCCTAATTATTTGGTCCTCAACTCACCATCTGTGAAAGGATTTTATCTTCAAAAATAAAAAGTATTTAATTAGTAAAATTTCTACATTTATCACAAAAATAACAGTAGTATCCATACAGTTGCTCCATGTGTTATTTTCTACCTCCTTGAAGGCAGATTCCTTCGGCTCTATGATTTCTGCTGTGTTACGGAGAGTCTCATAGTGTGTAGATACTCTGATGTTTGCGTAAATATGTAATGGCATTTGCAATTATTCACACCCAAAATAAATTTTACTTGAGATACGCTTATGAAAATCTTTTGAAAATCAACCTTATAAAAAAAAAAAGTTAAGTCTCCTCTCCCTAAATTATAATAAACATAAACTTCAGTAAGTAAACGGCTGTGACAGTTTAGAAAGTGAAATTACTCCAAGGCTGGTCTGGCATACTTAAGTCCATCAGTGGGCTAACCGAGCTCTAGTGTTTTCTAGGAACATAATCTTGAAGTTATTCAGATTTGGCATTGTTTTCCTTTCAATGGACTGAAGAGAAGCAGACTCACTGCAACAAGTAAATGATGCGGAAATAAAGTAGCTTAAAAGTGCACGCCACAGAAGAGCTGTGCAAGAAATAGCAGCTGCTGTTTACTCTCCATCAAATACTTATTGACTGATAACTGCATACCTGGCTTTCTTCTAGTTTCCTATGCAATATTATCAAATGAAAAAATTAAAACAGTTTCCTTCACAAGAAGGAGATAAAACATTCAACAGGATGACTTGAGAAATTTTACTGAAATTTTTGCATATGTGTTAAAAGACCTAATAAGGATAAAAGAGAAAAACATGAAGTTTATAGAAAAATGAAAATGTGCCAGCAGAGGAAACTACAAATGCAAAGGTCCTGTGGCAGAGGTGAATTTGATAATTAGGGGAACCACAAGAGGTCAGTGGCTGCAGTGGAGTGAGGAAAGGTGAGCGGGAGAGATCAGGGAGTGCTACAGTGAATGCGTAAAATACTGAGGCAATTAATTCAATGACATGCTTAGGATGACACAGAAAGTGACCAAAGAGATTTGAGCAGAGTATTGACACGATTTGACCTAGCATTTGCCTAGAGTCCAGAGGCTAATTATAATAGCCAAAAATATTCTCCAGGCATCATACCCACTAAGAACAGTGTACCTACCATTATTGTAAATGTAGCCTATGCTAGAGACCTCACAGGCCTAACTTTTAACTTTTTAACTGGGGTGTGTCTTTGAGGAGATTGACATGCAAATCTACAGGTAATTCTATGCAGTTATCTAATTGAATTTGAGGAATGCTTTCCTTAATCCTACTCTAAAGTATCAAGAGCTAATTACAAAGACCTCCAAATGGCGCCCATTTGTTCACAGCAAGAACTTTGGATTTCAGATGTGTGTTTTTGACACATCCATAATAATTTGGAAACAAAATTTGCAAAATGGTGGATTATGAGATATATACATACATTCTTTTATTCATATCTGAAAATGTGAGACTAGTCAGAGAAAATATTCCCTTGGCCTTATAAAAATACTCCGACATTTTTGTGGTTTTACTATTGGTAACAACCATAGGTGAATGCTAGTCCAGTGTCCCTGTTTCTCCACTTGCCAGGCAATAAATATTCAAGACAATGAACGAACAGCTAGTGTGATATTCCTGATGGCCATGTACACCACTACGGGTTAGCATCCTTCCTGTCTTTCACAGAAAATAAATTGTCAAGGAAGCAAAGAAGTAAGTCAGCCAATGGTCTGTGTTGCCCGTAGAGCAGTGCAAGCCTCTATAGCATTTAAATTCTCAAAGAATGCTTCTTCCCTCTCAAAACCAGCTGTAGGCCAGCCACCCTGTACGCTTCACTGACACCAGGCAAAGAGAATTCCACTTCCCCCCAAAGACCAGTCAGAACTGCCAGGAAAGGCAAGCACTTCAAAGTAACGCAGAGGTCTGGTCAATGTCCAGCTCACTTCCAAAAGTATTGTCCTGCTCAGAGATAAGTCGAGAATGCTGCAATATCTTAAAATTTGCAGAATCACAGCCCTGCTCCCACCTGCTTTTCGATTTCACCCAGAAACTTGAGACAATCAGGAGACATGCTTCCTTCACAGTTAAACACAAATAACTGCCTAGGAAAACAAATAACAGAAATCTTCACTACTGTGATTTTGGCGCTGAAACGTACACGTGAAACAGATGTGGTGGTACCGAAGACTGTGAATTTCAAGGTCTTAAGCATCTTAAAGTACTTATGACTGCCAATTGTACATCTGTATGGCAAGACTGGACTCCAAGTCAATTTGTGAAAAAATAACAAAAAAGTATTTCTTTTCTCCTTTACTCTTATGTAAATGAAGATTTCTCTTTGTTACACAAGAGAAGCCAAAATTGCATTTCAGAAATTACACCATTGCCTGTGGATCTCACCAGTGGTAAGAGAGGTTAATTGAGCCCAGTACAGATTCCTTTTAACTAGAAATTGGCTCCTTAGGAATCCAGATTTTTCTCTTTTGTTTCATTTGCAAACAAAGCTTATTTAAACTCATCTGAAATCATATGCCATAGGCAACTACAATCATGAATTTTCTAAGACATTCTAAGGGCTAGAAGAATGACACAGTGGTTGAAGCACTTGCCTTGCAAGCACAAGGCTCTGAGTTTGATTCCCCAGCACCACATAGACCCAGACATGGTGGTACCTCCCTGTAATACAAGCACTATGGAGATTGAGACAGGAGGATTGCCAGGAGTCCGAGGACAGCTTTGTCTACATAGTGAGTTCAGGACCAGCCCGGGCTACAGAGAAAGACCCTGCCTCAAAAAGAAATAATAAATAAATAAATAAGAAAGTACTCTATGCTACTTGTGGATTATAGTTTTCTAGAGAGATATTTGCCTATTCAAACCAATTTACTAAGAATACATAACTGCTTTTAAATTGAACAGTCAAAATGTTATGGCTTGGATCTTCATTCTTCCAAAAGCCTCACGTATTTGAGTGTTAGAGAGTATCTATGAAATCATGTGCTGTTAATTATGGGGCATTTTCTGAAGAGGCAGACCACTGGGGCTTGACCTGGAAGGGGAAGATCACTGGGACAGGACCCGGAAGGGTATATTCTAGCTCTGCCCTTCCTAGTCATTTGGTTTCCTGTCCTCCATGTCGTGAACAGCTCCTCTACCAGGTTCTAGCCATGTGTTTCCATCATCCTCAACTGCTCATGAATTGACTATGATCTTCTCAAACTGTGAGCTGAAGTAAACCTTCCTTCCCTTAAGCTGCGGGTGTCGGGTATTCTGTCACAGCAACGGAAATGTAACTAAGACAGAAGTTAAAACATCTTTATTCATAGAAAGTTTCAATAGTACTCCAAATAAAAGAAACAGCTGATAAAAATTTATTTTTATAAGTTAAATCAGTGTTAAAAACAACGTTTTCCTCTTTTAAAACTTTCATATTCTTTATCTTTAGAAACTTGCTGCAAAATTTCCTTCCCACGCTCATCAGACCAAATAAATCTTACACTGCCCACATTCTCCCACATCGAATCTATATGGGTTTGCCTGCTAAGCACATGAAACGTTCATCAAGATAAATATTCACTTCTTCCTTCTAAATAGAGTGACACCTGGCATTATTCTTTCCTTACCACCTCCTCAGTGCCTTTCTTGTCAGATAATCAATGATTTCTTTTCTTATCATTCCCCCAGTGGCAAAAGCCATTCCTCATTTATATTGATTTGAACTACTAAAAAAAAATACTTGTCAACTTAGTATGCTTATTTTAATTCAATAACATTTTGGCATGACTTCAGACAGTTCATCAATAATTGAAATGCAACACCAGAAACAACATGATACAGTTTTTCAAACACTTATACCAACTCAGTGCAAAAAGCGGTGTGCCCCTTTCTCGAGATTCATTTCATCCATAGGTTCAGCTGTGCACCTATCCCAACTCCGAGAGTCACTTAGTCATCATGTCCCAGAATTCTACTCTGCACACTCTTTGGCAGTGTCCACTTCACCTGGGAGTGACTTTGCCGTCCATCCTTTCCTAAGTGGTCTGGCAAGTTCTGTGAGGCAGAACTTTTCCCCTCTGGTGTGGAATGTGCAAAATCATAGAAGTGTTTTGCCATTTTTATCTTGAGAAGTTTTAATACATTTAGAGTATAAACTAATTTCACATCAAAACAGAAAATGGTTACAGACAACACTTAACACAAACCACTGATTTTATTTTATGTATTTGCTCTTATTTTGAACATTGGCACATCCTCTCTTCATGCTTGGTATTATTTCCATTGTCTTCTCGGTGGTCGCTTGCTGCATAGCACTGACTAGCTTTGCATATCTTTCAGAAAAGAAAATTCTTTTTTGTGACAAGGCCTTTTGGTGTAGCTCAGGCTGGTCTCGAACTTAGTATGTGTCCCAGGCTGGACTTGAAAGCATAGAAATCCTCCTGGCTCGGTCTCCCCAGTGCTGGGATTACAGGTATGTGCCACCAAGGTTAGCTTACTTAGTGCTGGAAAATTAAATCCAGGGCCTTGTATTGGCTAGGTAAGCATTATTTATTCCTCCAGTCAAAAAGTGATTTCCGTGAGCCTTAAATGTATGTAAAATGTATATTTATGGCACTAACAGTATTATTTCATGTCTTATTTTATTTTTTGTTGAGTATTATACATGCAAAGAATGGGAACATTATTATTCTCATTCACTTTTTCTTGGAAGAGAATGGCATAACTTAGTCTTTTCCATCTGTCTGCTGTAACAATCATGTATATAATTATTACTCAAAAGAGACAATTTCAAGGAGTGTATCACCAAATGTGCTAGTTTTAAAGGCGTAAGTAGGATTAAGGGGAACCAAGAGGATTACCTCAGCTGCTCCCTCAGGCCTCTGATGCTTTATCTCTTCTTCATTGCCTTTCAATTCCGTTCTTCAGGTCAGACAACCTAGCCTGCTAGTTCTTTATTCTGTTAGTTCAAATCTACTATCCGATCTCCTAGTAATAATTTTATTTAAGTTGTTGATACACAATTTCAGAATTTCCAATTGTTTTGCTGTTCTTGATACCTTTAATCTCTCTACTAACATTTTCTACTGAGGAACTTGCTTAGTTCCTTAAATATCTTTTAAATTTCTGCTATAATGATGTTCTGGTTGTTCTTTTGTCACTGCACTCTCCCAGCTTACTCAGAGTCAGTTTGTACTGCATTTCCTTTGTCCGTTTTATATGCATTCTGATCTTTTTGGCCCCTATGTCTTTTGGTGCTTTGTTACAGCCTGCACATGTTAAATAACATAATATGGCAAATTTGATCCCCGTTCACCGAAACCTTCAAGGTGGTGTCCTTCCTATCTATTGTTGCTGCCACTGTCTGTTTGTACAGTGACTTTCCTGAAATAATTTCGTAAATTATATGATTTTTTTCTCATATATAGCTATTGAAGTGCCTCGAAGCCATTGCTAGATTTCAGCAAGTAGCTGCCTTTGTGTGTTGTGCACATCTTTGATGATCTGCCTGGCGGTCACAGTGCTGCTTTAGTCTTCAGCTTCCTCATGTGCAGATCTCTCAGGTGAATGGAAGAGGAGAAGTCAAAAGTTTCGCAGGACTTTGTTAAGCGAAGGCGATTTGCTGTAAAGCCCTTAACAAACATCTAATTTCTTAATGCTTCTTTTGAGGTCATTTGATCAGCCTCTTTGTTAGCCTCTACTGTTATCACTACCTCAAGCAACTTCCTTGTTAGAAAACACCACTGATTTCTTTCATCAGTGCCTCACAGAGAAATCAGATGTCTGTTAAATTACGACACGCTCTCCAGCAGGGATTTCCTGGGAAGTGTTAGTGACTTTCCTCTAGGGATGGGTTTTCATGGAGGCAGTGATGTCAGATTTCTTCTGCTCCCTCAAATTGTTGCTTGGCAGCTGATTTGCATGATTAGTTAACATTTGAACATGCTGAATATTAAGGCTACTTCTGAGCATAGGAAATGACAGGAACGCACCAGGTCAAATGCCAAGCTCATTACGTCTTCTGAACCCCAGTCATTCTCCAACAAATATTCCTCAGATTACCCTAGCCTTTGATTAATTTCAACTGAAAATGGCTGACTGAAATTGTTCTTATCAATGTTATTGTTTTTGGAATAAGAGGTTTTTTCATACTGGCTATTCTGCTATTCCTAGTAATGTTACTACCAATTTTTAACTCTGTCGTCTAAAAACAAATCTTTAACCATCTAATTTCTTTAGAATTTTTGGAATAGAAATAATAATCTTAAAACATGTGTTAAATGATCCATATCTCCTGACTCTTTACTTCATGTTCAAAGCCAAAAGCAAAGCATCTTCCAGTCTCTCTGCTTCCATCTTCCTACAATTTTTTTCTCTGATACACTGTAAAAGCCCGAATAATCAGTGTGTTTGAAAATGCATGATATTTCTAAATTTGTAATAATTTTCTTCTCTTTTGCAATACTGTCTTAGTTTGACAACTTTGTAAAAAGATACTGAGACAGAATTCCATGCAGTAGGTTTTGTTTGGGTGCGCTCGGGAAAAAGAAGTCTCTACTTATGAGAACCCAAGAAGAATTAATAGACAGAAACAAGGCTCTCCCATGCCATTGTTACAACCTAGACAGCTGATCTTATACAGAGACAAGATGCCGCTTTAGGGTTCTCTCATATTGAGAATATATGCCTGAAGCTTTATGTATGTGCTTCAGGAAGTTACTAAGAATCACTTTTGGGCAGGGGTGCAGTTCTGGGTGAGGCGGCACTGTGAAACTCTTCCAGAAACTATTTAAATGCATTGTTAACAACTCACATTGCAATCTGCAAGGGGATGCAAGCTTTGACTCTAAGTAGTACCCACTGTAGCCCACCCCTTGTGCTACTCACATAGACTTGCTCATCAGTAATTTTACCTTATTTGGGATAACTTCAACACCTGGTGCAACAGCTGATGTGCAGGCCGTAGACCGGTATTCAAACATCTCCCTTCTGTGTAATCTATTTTTGAGTCCTCTTTCTATAGCCACCAACCAATCCTAGCCTGGGTCATTCGTTATTGGATGACCTAACCTTGTTCAGTGCTTTCACTGGTGGTGAATTTGAATGGCATAATGATGGGAACTCTCCCTTGAGCAGCTGCTGTATCTTAAATTCTACAAAAGAAAAAAACAGAGAAATGATAAAAAAAATAAAAGTTTGGAAGTGAGCAGATGCTGTTGAAACTTCTTGACTCCTTATAGCAGGGATCCCCAACCTCTAGGCCTCGGGGACCTATAAGTGTCCTTAAAAGGATCAGGTCACATCCAGAAGCGACGGAGCTTCATTCCACACCCCCCACACTCCCCACGCACATGTTCTTAGGAAAACAGTCTACAAGTATACTAGCTCTTGGTGTCACAAAACTGGGAACCACTGCCTTGAGATAATGACAGACTCTCTATGATTAATCAAGGTACTGTGATTTTCAAAAAAACGAAAGAGTTTTTTTTTTTTTTAAATCATGACAATATTATCCCCACCTCAGATCTATCATCACACATGGAGATCCTCCAGCCCTTGCTAGGTAAGAAGCCATCACTCCCCTGAAGAGTATTGTCTTTGGGTTTCCATTTGTCTAAGCTCAACAGTGAATTTTTATTTTAAAAAAGTATCAAGATACTTTTGTTTATCTGGGATTTCTTATTGTTGCAGCAAGTGGTTGTTTTTAAAATGTTAGCCAATTCTTTGAACGAATTCAGGTGAATATGATATAGCAGACATGACGACACCTCAGCATTGCTGACCTCGGCCAACTTCCTTTAAATCATGTGTTGTTTTGCTCGAACAGTGTGAAATTCCTGGTGTTGTTTTGACCCTTTGCTGTTCCTTGTTTTGACCGTTTGCAGTTCCAGGTGTTGTTTGTTTGACTGTTGACTAGTGGGAAGGCAAGGAGGGTATAAAAGGGAGTATGTAAATAATAAAGCAGTTTTTTGCAGCGACCCTTGCAAGAGTCCAGTTTTCTTCAATCTGCACTCCCCCTCTCGCGTTCTCGTTGACTGACTGAGCGGGCTCGGTCATGTTCCTTCACTGATTAAGCCAGGCAAAGACTATTATTTTCATCCTGGGGCCAGAAAGAGGGAGTGCTCTGTCTGGCTCTCTTTCCTGCTCAGGTCTCTTGCTCCTTGCTGTAGGAACGCTGAAGCAGCTCTGCATCCATCCGCGATGGGAGGAACTCAGGACTCTAAAGAATACTCTAATACTCTTCCTAAAAAGAAAAGAAAAGGGAAATCTAGATTGTAAATGAAGGTGCACTATAGAAATTATGACAGCAAAAGTAATTTGACAAACTCATAGCCAAAGGATTTTAGAGAAATTATAGATAATGAATACAACAAAAGATGTTTCAAGGTCATCTGCTTTGTAAATGCAAGTCATTTCTAATGAATTGTATCTACTCACTTGAGTGGTTCCTGGTTGAATCTCAGTTTTCACAAATTGTGTTGGTTTCATATTTACCATCTACTTAGTTCAGCTTCTGTCTCCCTATATCCCTTTTTATGAACAGGGTAGGTATGTGGGGCTAGACGCCTTGTGTAAATCTCATGAACTGCTATACCTGCTATACCTGATTGGGCTTAATCAAAAGAGAACAGCAGCAGAGACTATTGTAGAAAGAAAGGAGAATAAAATCAGAGTTTTTACGTCCTCTCCACCCTGCCTCACTGAGACTTTGGCAGGAAGGAGACCTGCACCGTTCCTGTGTTGATGGCTCCCCTGGACTCCCTTCGCTCGCATTTGTGATTGCAGCAATCACCCAACTCTGGAGACAATGTTCCTCCCATGGCTTGTTCGGATTCAGAGAGGAAAACAGTTTCCTGCTGCTACTAATCTCTGGCTACTTCCATCACCATTCATTAATGCGTCCCTTCTTTCTGCCAGTGCTCCGGGAATAGCTGCTTTGTTAAATCTTTCTCAATGAAACCTTTCTGTGTATGACACCTGTTTCCGGTTGTGATTCTGATAAATAGAGTTTTTTGGAATTCTTTACCTAACAATCTTAAAGGCACCAAAAAAACTGATTTTCTAAAATTGAAGTCGGTCTGAGCCGCCAAAACTGCTCCTGTTTCTGTCTCTGTTTCAGTTACTGATACCATGACTGGTTTAGTCAATTGCTCATCTTAGCTAAAACCATACTAAACTGCAACTACTGATTCTTTATCTTCTAAGAATACATGAAGATTTTTATACTGCTGAAATTTATTTATTTATTCATTCACTCATTTTTTGAAACAAATTCTTGATCTATAACACAGGCTGGTTCTGAACTTACTTTGTAGTCCAGGCTAGCTTTAGACAGAGGGCAATCCTCCTGCCTCAGCCTACTAATGAATTATCAGCGTGCGCCACCATGCCCAGGTTGTGTATTGCTGGGAAATCGAACTCAGGACTTTTTGCTTGCTTAACCATTGTGTCATTCCTTCAGTGTCTATATTACTCAAATTTAAAATCTGGAACTTCTTAGTCTTTTTAACAACTCTTCCAAAAGCAGACCTTTTTTAAAAAGAGTGTTTTATTTGAGAGGTGGTCCCATGAATATGGAGAGAGTGATCAAGTGAGACAGGCAGGAAGGCAGCTAAGTAGAAAGTTATTGAACAAGTTGCCTCATGGGCAATAACAGCTTGATCTCACTCGTGTTACCTACTAAGGAAGTCTGACAGAGGGCATAAAACTTGTCTCAGAACTATTCTAACCAAGGGTCAAGAAAATGCGGAATGTATCGCGTGTACCTGACCTCCCACCAGCACTACAGGAGCTACCTTCTAGACACAGCATCTCTGGAACTTTATACTTATCTTTTGAACCAGCTGAGTGTGACTTCCCAGGAAAACAACACCAAAAAAAAAAAAAGAAAAGAAAAGAAAAGGAAAGGAAAGGAAAGGAAAGGAAAGGAAAAGAAACTCTCACACAAAGTCCAAGGACTTTGAGGAGAAGGGCATTAAAAAAAAAGTGGCTATCTGCGGTTACACTGGCTCATCCCCTGTATCTCACTCATACTTTATATCCAATCCATCAACAAAATTTGCAAAAGTTTATTTCCAAAAGCTTCTTGGATCCATTCCTTCCTAACTCTCTATTTTAGTTTTCCATTGCTGTATAACAAATTTACACACACTTAATAAAAGTAAAACATACCTACATATACACATACCTTTATCTCACAGTTTCAGTGAGTTGGGAGACCAGGCACAGCTTAGCTGGTGCCTCGGCTCAGGATCTCAAAGGCTGAAATTAAGTGGCCGGCCGCACTTCCTTCCTTTGTGGACATTAGAGTCCTCTTACTAGCTTATGTGGATGTTGGCAGAATTCGATTTCTTATGGTTTTATGTCTGAGGTCCTTGTTTTCTGGCTGGCTGTCAGCCAGATGGGCACTGCTCACTCCTGGAGGATGCTTGCAGTTCTTTTCCAAGTGGTCATCTGTCAAGCCTTTGCACAACATAGCAGATTACTAGCTCAAGCCCCCAAGTGGGAGTCTCTCTACTGGATCTGCTAATACAAACCCTTATATAGGGTCACATCGTCATTTAAACGAAGCTTATCACCTTTACTATATTCTATCTACTAGTTCTTTTTATAGTTTTTCCCCAAAATCAAGGGAGGAGGAATAATACAAGAGCATCACTCATTAAGGTGTGCCTGCCACTTTAACTACTAGCTTCCTGTCTTAGGTAGCATCATTTTTCTATTCAAATACTACAACAGCCTTCCAATTGAATTTCTAGACTATACTATAATCTCAAACCTATTATCAAAAACCAACCAGAAAGTTATAAGATTAGTGATTTGCACCTAATAATTATAAAATATTTTAATGATTTTTTGTAAATAATGGAGCAAACCTCCTCCTCTGAACTAGACGCTCTCTCCATAGTCAAAGCTGCCTTTTTTGAGCATCATCTTTCCTCATTCTCACTTTATTAACCACAATAAAATCTGTGCAGTTCCCTGAATGCTGTTTGTCATTTTGCATCTGTTTGGCCCCTTCCCCCTCTCCCTTTCCACCATCTGTGTTACATAGTTTGTATGACCAGCAAATGTAACAGGAAATCTGCATGGCTCCCTTGCATTGCTCACTTTCATTCATGGGATGTTAATATACATTTATGTCTTTACCATTGCACTTACAACTCTGAAGATTTTCATTTAGTTTATTAGACAATGCCATGTGTGAAAGTTAATATTTGCATCCTTTAACATCTGGTCTATAAAGGGCCTCAGCCCACGGTTGTTGAGTTGACAGGAGCTGACAAAATAGTTCCATGGTAGATCACTGCCTGTGAGGCATGAGTTGGATCTCCAGAATCACAGAAAAATAAATGAAATAAAATTAAACAAAATAAGATAAGTAGCTGATTAATAATCATGAAAGAATCAGTCACAAACCAAATACCTATGGCAACTGTGAATAGCAAAACGTGATACAATGATAATTAGAGTTACCATGCAAGAAAAACAGGATAAACATTAATTGCATTTTTTATTTAGGCTGGTGTTGATAGAGCTTCACCTTATTATTCCAGAATCCTTCATCATTGTTTATTAGACAACTCATGGGAAAGAGGATCTTTGGTGAAAGAATTAAGACTAATACATGTCATCTAATAAAGCAAAGATGAAGGAGGATTAAGATCCAAGTCTGACATGCCAGATGAGTATCTGTGTCAGATTTACTGATTATCTTCCACCAGAACTAATTTTTAATATTATGGTATTCTCTAGGGATGTAGACGTGCGGTCTGTGGAGGTACCATGGTGAGTCTGCTAGTGTTTCCCAAGTTCACGGACCATGGCCCTTCAACTTGCACACCAGTCTCAGCAGAACAAAGCCATGATAGTTTTAGTTATAACTCCTTGTTATCAATTGTTTAAATGCTTTAGCATAAAAAGAGTGACATGTGATTTCTTTATCCCCTGCTGGTTATATCTCTCCTAATGTCATAATCCCTGTGACAATAACCCGTGGCAGAGGACATTGCTTTGAGAAGCTCTTTAACCACAATCCTTCCCCGTACTGTTTATAATCTGCGAGGGTATACAATTATTCAGATCCCTTTCTTTCATGGCATTTTTTCACGCTTCCTGGAGCCTCCCAAATTTACAATACAGCTTCACTGGCATAAAGACAAAAAAAAAAAAAAAACTCTCTCAACTGTAGTTTAAAATCATGCCACTGTTGGCCTTAATCTCTTTCAAAAGCTCTAAAATACAAATTAGGCATCTTATTCATTGTATCCCAAAGAGATTTCTTTTCTGGGCCCAGCTCTTACTGCCGCAGGGCCTCCCCAGCGTTCACAATGGCCATCTGGTGGTTGTGCCTTCCCAGATGGGCTCCTCAGCACAGATTCCAGGGTACAGGAGACGCGGAGAGAAGAGACAATTGAACGGGAACACATCCACATTGCCGTGTCTCTGCCGCACTATCACCTGCATGAGTTGTCCGTGCCTGATAGGAGCTGCCACCTTGCCTAACAAACTTAACAGCATATTATTGTTTCCTGATAAAAGAATACTCTAGGAGGTAAAAACCAATTGGATTAAGTGTGACTGATTCCTTGAAATAGCTTGTTAAATATGTTACAAAAATATTCATGAATACTTGAATTATTATTAAATAGTAAATGTTCATGATATGTTGTGTGTTATAAAAGAAAAATAGAAAAAATCAATTACAAAAATAATAGAAAACAGAATAGAATAGAATAGAATCTGGGGCTGAACACAGCGCCAGGATGTGCTCTAACAAGATAAAAAGCCAATAACATTGCCTTTTGGAAGATAATACCTATTTTTAAATCCAAACGAAAGTATATTTTATTTAAAATTTTAGAAAACTGTAGGTTGACATGCTACTGTAAAAGGCAAATACAAAATAAAACAATAGCTATTTTGTACAATTGATCCAGTTTATCCAATAATAGTATCATTTTGACACTATACAGTGTACCATCACAATTATGTTGCAGAACTGATACAATATACTGATACTACTCAGATACTCCTAGTTTCACTTTGACTCAATTGTGCACATATATATAGTTCTATAATTTTTCCCTGAGTAGATCTATGTGTTACCACATTAGTCAAAAAAACTGAATAGTCCCATTACTGAAATGACCCCTCCTGTTGTCCTATTAGAATTCCACCCACTATCCCTCAGGCATGGCAATGACTACTGGAACTTCCATTAATTTTTTTATTTCAAAAATGCTATAAATGGAGAGCTGCACAACATCTCCATGTGGATCCACTTAAAAAGTTGAGAATATAGTGAAAAAAAAAAACTATTCAATGTAGCTAGGACAGGGAGGAGAACCCCAACAATTGAAAGAAGGCCACAGAAAGGCCAGAAACCCCCAAAACACATCAGAAACAGAAGTAAACAGCAGCCCTGGAAGCAGACCTAGGCTGGCCTTGAATAATGGGGAGCCACCAACATCCACAGACAGAGGAAAGCCAACCCAGAACCTCTGATGGAGGTAAGCACAGATACAGAAGAAGGAATTGAAAACAGATGGTAGCCCCAGCCTCCAAAAATGAGTCTGCTGGTATTGCATAGTGCAAACAATATGAGTTCCCCCTAGAAAAGACCTCCTAGGGCCTAAATCAGAAGCAGCTCTTAGTAGCCATAACAGGCAATGGCATAAGCAAGAGCCATTTTTTAAAAAGTGCCAAAGACTGAATTGATGAGAGAAAAAGAAGACTCAGAAGAGCATACCAGGGCTTTTAGGGTCATCTTAAACAATGCCTAGGAAGAAACTGGCCTAAAAGGCAGTTGTAGGGGGGAGAGAAAGGTCGTTGACCTCCTGAACAGCTCCCGTGTTGTGGGAGCACCTCTAAGGGTGGAAAGTCCCACCCTCAAAAGAGAGAAGCCTGGACAGGTGAAAGAGCTTTGCTGAGGGGGTTGAGGGGAACAAGACACCTCAGAGGCCATCAGACTGTTAGATCCTGCTTCACTACCTACTCCCTGAAGAGAACTCACGGGAATTTCATTTCCTCATCCCCACAACCTTATAGCTGTTCAAAAAACCTCTCAGCTAAGCCTTTAAGTGAAACCTCTCAACAACAGAAATAAGGCAATAGGACACACACAGAAATTCCTGAGACCACAGAAATTAATGTTATGGGCCCTCAAATAGTAGAACTCATAGATAAGGAAGTAAAAAAGCAAATAAATGAATCAAACAGCCGGTTAAAATAAGATATCTTCAAAGGCATGCAAGCAATAACCAGCAGGCTTAAAGAGACACTTACTAAGAAAATAGTGGTCCTCATGGATACAAAGTTCACCGAGTATTTAGAAGCCACAAATAAAAATTTGGATTGGTTAAATAAGAAAATGCAAGATATTAAAAAACATTTTAATATAAAAATGGAAAATCTTAAAAAAAATCTGTTGGAAATTCAGAATATGAAAAACACAACTGAAAGCAGAGGAAGTCAACTTGAACTTTGTGAGAACAAAATTTCAGACCTTGAAGACAGAGCTAAGGAAACAAATGCCATAATTAGGCACAACTCCAAAATTAGAATGAAGCAAAGTAGCTAGATAAAACAGCTGATGAATGACTCAAAGAGAGTGAATCTCAGAATTATGAGTGTGGAAGAAAAAGCAGAAGACAGCTCTGAAGGTATAAAGCAATTATTCACTGAAGTTATGCAAGAAAATTCCCCAAATCTAGAAAAAAGAAATCCATTTTCAGGTACAAGAAGCTTATAGAACACCAAATAACCTCAATCAGTAACAAACCTTGCCACAACAAATCATAACCAAAACCTCAGAAATACAACATAAAGAGAGAATATTAAAAGTAGCAAGAGAAAAACAGACATTATTCTACCAAAGCAAACCCATTTGAATTACTGCAGACTTCTCAAGACAAACTTTAAAGGTCAGGAGATCCTGTAGCAAAATCTTTCAAGCTTTAAAAGACAGCAAGTTTCAACCCAGGTTGTTGCATCCAACAAAATTATCCCTGAAAATTGAAGAAGTAAAAATTTTTTGTGACCAAGAATCTCTGCAACTTGGAGGTAGCCTCTTGTATATGTGATCTAGATTTTGTTGGTTGAATCACTCTTGCCACTACTCTAAATTGTGACCCAAATAAAAAAGTCAATGAATATGCAATCCACCTACTTGTACCAAAGAACAGTGCAGCAAAATCTGGACTGTTTAACGTTTCACTGCAGTACAGTAACAAAAGATTGGCTCTGGAGAAATGGCTCAGTGGTTAAAGAGCTTGCCTAGGAAGCACTAAGTCAAGAGCTAAATACCCGAGTTCAATTCCCCAGCACCACATAATCCAGTCATGGTGAGTCACCCCTGTAGCCTCAGCACTCAGGAGGCTGAAACAGGAGGATTACCCTGAGT
This sequence comes from Ctenodactylus gundi, assembly GCA_004027205.1. NCBI lineage: Eukaryota > Metazoa > Chordata > Mammalia > Rodentia > Ctenodactylidae > Ctenodactylus > Ctenodactylus gundi. The sequence goes on from PVKB01001056.1 coordinate 178,628, forward strand.
TCATGGCTAGCCTGGTCTCCCATGGTGAGTTCAGGATGAATCTGGGCTATAGAGTGAAACCTTGCCTCAAAAAAAAAAAAAAAATGGCTTGTTGGCTTAAATACTTTTTCAATATTAACTTGGAGTAAACTTCAACCAAAATACTAAGTTTAAAGACATAGTAGCAGAGACTAATCGCTAAAATAAAGGTATTGTGGCCTTTTGAAAGGAAGGTTAACAGTTTTGCCAACCCACAATCACACTTGACACCTAAGGCTGAGCTGCCTTCCCTGTGCCCCTTGTGTCTGTGTGGACAACGGGTATTTCAGGGAATTGGCAAGAGAGCCTTGGGAATCCGAAAGGAAATACCACGTAGGTGTTACTTATCCACGTGTGAGGCTTCCAGGAAGACTGCGGGAATTTGTAAGGCTCAATATTGCTGGAAATTCACTTAATGCACTCTGTCCTTCTCCCTCGTGTCTCCGTAGGAATGATTTAGGAATACAGGCTGCCGTGTCTTGATTTAGAACTGAAATCTTAATCACAATAAAACCTCAGCCTACAACAGACCTTTCCTGCTATCTTCATGAAGACCTCAGCAGTAAGAAGCACTCAGTTTCTCAGAATTCTCAGAGAACCAGCTGACGGTTTTACCAGCCAGCCAATCTTTTTTTTTTTTTTTTGAATTTGCATTTAGACCAATTGGAGATGAGATCTGTTGCTTTGGGGAGCAGGTGTTAAGAGACCTAGCAAAAAAAGTGGAACTGTTGGAGGGCTGTAGTGCCTTGTAGGATGAAGCAATCAATTTTATTGCAGTGCACTGTTTCTCTTGCTCCTAACAGCTGCTCGGAGGAGAGCAGGGGAAGCCGCCCTGCTGAGCAGATTTGAGTCAGAGGCTGGAAAATCCACCTCATTTCCAGGCTGAAGGGTCCCACATTAAAAGATCATAAAGCTCAAGTCATTTAAATAGTCGCTCCAGGGGCACATTAACTCTGCCTTCTTACGAAATAGCTGTTAATATAGATCTCAAAGACAACTTGCTCGCCATTTCGCTACTCAACACGACGTAGAGGACTTTAAACATTTTTTCCTGCTTTAGACATTTGTGCCTGCAGATACAATACATACACACACACACACACACGCACGCACGCACGCACATGCATGCATGCATGCATGTATGCACACCACATGCACCTAGCATACATGCTTAAAAGAAGAAAATATGTGTGGCCCCACTATTTTAGTACAAATGAAAGACAATATAAAGGTGACACTTGCAGTTCAAAACATTTGCATGTGGACATAACAGATACTTCATCATTTATGTCAGGAAAAAAAAGTCCAATATTCTGCTAAACATATTGCTGTAAACTCTGTGACGCTTTGAATTTTCTAGATTGTTAGCTTTGGAAAAATTTTGTCCAGAAGTTATGCCTGAGAGGAACAAATTTGGAATGTGCAGGGGTCTTTGAGGAATCTGAGTGGGATGGCTTATTGACCTGGACTTGTGTACAACAGTTTTCATAAAGAGACTTGAACTGATCCAAGAACAGACCTGCTGCTGTCACGTGATTGTTCTTTTGAGAGAACGTCAGGACTTGCAGCTTGTGGGTTCTGTGCTGTAACTGTGGACTTCTTGGGAAGAGAGGAGTGAAATTTACAAATATGTCTGACAGTTCGAGGACATGGTCTGAATGCTAACTAGTAACTGAGACAAATGGTTGTGATTTTAAATTTCCAAAAGGAAATAAAATATTAAAACAAAAATATAGCTAGGTTTCTATCTACTTTTTTGAGAATAGATAACAAAAATTTGATTAACAAGATCATTATTTTAGAGTTTTTAAAATAACACATAACGATAGTTTATATCGCTAGAGGAAATTGAAAAAAGAATGAATTTATAATCAATCTGACTTTTAAGCGGATGTATGTAAACCTAGATCTGTAATGTGCAAACTGTTAGTGCTATATCCAAATGGTGCCATGAGGTATGAAATATTTGGAATATTACATATGATATAGATATTAAAATAAGCACATTCCATATTGGATTATTTTTAAGTGTGCCCATCTTAAAACACTAACATATTTTACTTAAAAGTAATAACATAATTTTATTTTAAGAAAGTATTGCCTTTAACAAAATTATTGAACACATCACATTAGATGTTCAAAAAGAAAACTAGACATCCATAAAATAACACATTATCTGCTTGAAATGTAAGATTTAATGATGATTAAAAGCAATAGTAGACTGAAAAATGATACTCATTGATGTTTTAAAATTAGTGTTTGAAATTTCTTTTAAAATTTACTGATAGACTTATAAATATATGAGTTAGTTAAAAGCAGTAGTAGACTGAAAAATGATACTCATTGATGTTTTAAAATTAGTGTTTGAAATTTCTTCTAAAATTTACTGATAGACATATGAGTTATCAAAAGACAGATTTTTTCTACTTTTTAATTTTGTGCAGTCGTTTTATTGTGACCATTAATCTTTCTAAGTAAGATATAAACAATTTGCCTAGGTAGAGTTTCAATAATCTCATTGGGAAGGAAAACAAGAAAATTATTTAACAAAACTTTAGTTTCCACCTTAAACAAAGCAATTACACTTCTGGCAGGTGCTGCTTCAGATTTAAGACACAAGTTAGTTTGGGGCTACAGTCAAAGCGTCTCATAGAGGGTCATGTCTCATAGGAAAAAATCTGATGTGAGGTGTCGGCGGAAACAGAGAATTAGAAGAACTTGTCAGACGAGGCTCAGGGTGGGTGCTAGGAAGAGCAAATAGGGTACTCATTCAGCTGCTGCCTGCCTTTGTCTTTACTTCTTTGAATATCTGCTGTCTCTGGTGTCTATAGCTCACCAGCTACACAACAGCTGTGGACTTTCTTTCTGAGGATTGCTAAGCCTCAAGCCTGAAACTTCACAGAAAAGGAAATTCTAATTTGTTAATATCATCGCCCTTCAATCATCTGTGGCTGAGCCATGGAGAAATCCAACGTGATTTGTAAACACACAAGCACACAGAAGGGCTCCCCATTCACACCTTTTGTTCCTTCCAAAGAGAGAGCCGAGTCCATATGCTTATGTTATCCTCACCTTAACCCTGCACGTTTTGAAAATTCCAAAGGGCGAAGGTGAAGAGAAAAAAAGTTGGGGTAGTCATGATGCATACCATATGGATCAGAATTTAAGTAATTTTCATCAAGCATTAAAATATTTCAAAAATTTCAATATTTTGGCCTCAAAATGCCTATTTCTTATTGACTCCCATACCTTTAAAGCCATATGTTTTCCATTTCATGTCTTTATTAATTTGAAAAATACAGTTAAATGGGATTTGGTAGAAGACCTGTGATACTGGAGCCCATTGTGAAGCGTTTCTTCTTACGAAATTGTCAGAATTATTTAGATTTGCACATCACAGGCAAATTATTTGCAAAAGATTTTATTCTGTAATAGAATCAGGTCGTTGATAAATGTTATGTACTACATGGTTGTCTAACTATTGTCATTCTATAATCCTCAAAAATATAAGCTCACCAAATTTTGTTATACACCTATGTTCATTGCAAAGAAAAATTGTGAAACAACCAGCAAATAAAACATTTTTCTAAATTAGAAAGATCATCTTAAATGATTCTATAACACAGAAACAGAGATACCACTCATTAGATACATCTTTTCCCCAGTACAACTGTTACATCGAGCTTGAGGGGTTTGTACACATAGTATCATGACTACATGACAATCCCTGCACCCACTTTCTGGCTCTCCAGCTCCCTTCCTCAGACCTCCCAACCCCCCACCCCATCACACTCATTTAGTTCTCTAAAATGTCTGCATTCTCGGTTTCTCATATTACAGAAACTATGTGATACTTTTCTTTGTGAATTTGACTCACTTCTTTAAACATGGTGTCCTCAAGTTGCATTCATTTACTTACAAAAACCTTAAATTTATAACATAGTAGTACTCCACTGTGTACATATATCACCGTGTTTGTATTCCCTGGTGGCAAGCTGATACAACATGGAAAGCCATACAGCAATTCCTCAAAAGGCTGAAAACAGACATTCCATTTGGTCCCATAGTACCTCTCTAGCTATCTTTCCGAAAGGAAAGCAGCATATAACGGAAATACATGTATGCCCACGTTTACAACAACACAGCTAACAGTACCTAAACTGTGGAAGACATCAAAATACTCATCAATAGAACGTTAGCTACCTCTTTAAAGGTTCCACAACTCATGAAAATCTGACTTCAGCAGCTTGGCCCCGCACCAGAGATATGAAGTGTTATTCTCACTTCTATGATATTGTTAAAGAGTTTGCACTTGCTGAAGATCCTTGCATGAATAGTGTCATTATATAGAATGCTCAGAAATTTGTCATGTGAGTCTTCATTATCTCATTTGGTAAAATTTGGTTTTTTTAGCTATCCAGCATAGGTTTGAGAAATTGAAATAGGACACAGGATGAATTGCTATTGAAGAGAGAGTATACAGCTTTGGTAAGGTTGTAAAATGCAATCCATAGTTAGGACAACAGAGGAAAATTTTCGAGCCATTTCTCAGAACACCTTTGTGAACACACTGAACTTCTGTTGAAGGTTATTAAGAACAAAGAACAAAATCAAGCTTTGTAATTGTCATTGTTATGGTCTGAATTGTGTCTCTCTCAAATTGTGTTCAGATCCTAACTCAAATAGCATATTAAATATATAATTAAGGAAAAATGAGGTCATACGTGTGAACCTGTGTTAAAAACACTGGTGTTGCTATAAAAAGAGGAGGTGAGCTCATAGACCCACAGAGATGGTATGAAAAAACCAGAGAAGAGTAGCCACCTCCAAGGCAAGGAAGGAAGCTTCAAAAGAAACAATCTTGTTGACAAAACTATGATAAAATGCATGTGTGCTAAGTCTCCCAAGTTTTTTTAAAATAACACCAGTGAATTCATATAGGTATTTTGTTCCAATATGTACCTACGATGGTAAAGCTACTCTTAAGGCCTACTACTGCATATTAAAAAATTAATATTTTCAAGTATAATGTAGTGCAGCTCAAGATTATAAACAACAAAAAAAGATAGATGTAATTCTCTTGATTCCCAGAAAAACAAGAACGACACAAGCCAAAAAGAGAGAGGGGAAGGTCTTGTAACCTTGCCAAGATATGTATGTACACAAAATGCTCGCGATCACTGTAAACTTCAAATTTTGCCCTTATATGTATCAATAAAGGGGGGGGGTAGTTTTAGTAATAAATTTTTACTGCATATCTTAAAATTCCTGAAATATTTTCTCACTCTTTTTAGGATACCATTATTCAAAAATCTACTGAGTAGCTGAAAGAATCTTAAGTGTCTCTGAAAAAAGAAACTCAGATGTTAAGACAACACCATGATGAAAATATCATCTTTCTTTTTGCTGCTAACAAGTACCTAGAGCAGAATATTGTATGTTTCTTCTTCTTCCAAGGAAATATTTTTGATTACAGAGTTGTAGGTTTTATTCTGGTTAGGAAATATTCAAGTGTTAAAGGTTGTCTCATTTTGCAGAAATAATAAAATAGAATATTTCAGCTCTCTATTTTGTTCATTATGTAGTACTTTAAAGCAAAACTTCCAGCTTGTGCCCACAGACTGAATGCAGGCTCTCACCTCTCAGTAACATCAAGCAGCTTAGCAAGACCTAGCACAGAAATCGTTCCTCATGAGCATCTGAAAACCCATCAGGGGAATACAGACACTGCCCTTAAGATGATGCTTTTCCAGTAAGAATTGCAATTCTTATGCTCAAGCATATTAATGGCCTTATCATTTGCAAGTGTCTTTCAAAAACAAAAGAATGCTGTATCTGTAAGTAAGAAGTCCACCGACACATTAGACTACAATTTTAAAAATCTTTCTTGAACACTTTAATAATATGTTTTGTGATTGCTCATCCAGCTGTCAAAGAGGATATCTTAGCAGTAAAACATAATTCTTTCATATTTATTTTACAACATGCTTGGATTTAGATCCTGTAAAATTATTTATTTGAATCACATAATGAATTGTAAAATATAATTTCTCCAAGTGCCTCATAAAACTAGAGTGTTTGGAAGATAAGTCAAGAAATATGAAATCTAATTGATGAGAGTAAAATTTATTTTGCTAAGTATATATTCAAAATTTGCCTTTTGCCTTGTGGATTTTTATATGTAAAATGCTTGACAGTCTCAGAAAACTTAATATTGTTGTTATTTTCACAGTTTAAATGTGTTTTTTCTGAATTCTTTTTAATATAATCTACAATTCATCAAACGCATGTGCTAAGAATGAGGTAATTAATAGTACAATAGCTTTGTTTTATTTCCATAATCCCATCCTATTAGAGGTAACAAAAAGAGATGGTGACTCTAATGAAAATTATTAAGTCATATGAAAATCTCAAGATAAGAGTAGGGCGGGAGGAGCAGCGCAGTGGTTAGTGCACTTGTCCAGCACCTGCAAGGCCCTGCGTTCAATCCTCTAAGCAACATATAAACCAGGCATGGGTGCTGTAACCCTAGCACTCAGTGGGTTGAGGCAGGAGAATTGTTGTGTATTTGAGGCCAGCTTGGGCTACATAGTGAGTTCAGGACCAGCCTAGACTACAGAGTGAAACCTTATCTCAAAAAAAAAAAAAAAAGTTATGTCATTCTGCTTAAACCTGAGAACTGATCAAGATGTCAATTAATAACCACATGATGAATTTGCCTTACTCTGGGCCCAATCATAAAGTCTGTCGTATATTTAAATAAAGCGTGTGTGCAAAGATGCATTTACATCAAATTTAAAGATGTATGTCCAAAATATTTTAATTAAGTGTTAAAAGATATGATTCATTACAATACTTATCATACACATTCTAGTGCAATTTGGTAGAATTTTAACACAATCATGGCCTATTTACTTCTTTGGAAATAACTCAAATAGAACTATGAAGAAAACTTTTTTGCAAATAATCATATAAAAGAAATTGTCAATTTCAATAATTTATGACCCTTCCATGTTAATACACAGAAAACTACAATAAGAAAAAAATTCAATTTTTTTATTGGATAAGAAAGACACAAGTTAAATATTTCCCTTTCAACCAAAGTGCCATGAACTTAAAAGGATTTGCAAAGTGGAAACAGGTGTAGTCAACTGTTGGAGTATTTTTAAAATTGCATGACACATTATAATAGTGTGATCCAAACTTGAAACTTGACATTACTGTAAGCATTGGAAGATCATAAATCACTTTCGACAGCACACCGTGGTCTGAATCCTTCTGCACTGGAAGTATTTCGTGACTGTAATATGCTAAGCTTAAATAATAAAATGAAAATTTGACTTTCTATATATTCAACACAATATAGAGAATTTTATACTGCTTGCATAGTGAATAAAGATTGTTCTGCTGTTATAGCATTACTTAAATATTTTATGGAAGGCTATATGTTTTTGGATTGTAATTTAAAGTGGATGTTCTTATATTTACATTTGATTTCCTTTAAGCATAGAAGATATTATAAACTAAAGCTAAACTTAAAAAGAAATTTTACATTAATTTTATTTCTGTAATAAGGGATAATTTCACACAAATTTCAATTTTTACAATTTTCCCAAAGACCCTAATTTTTTAACAGAATAATCTTCATTACCGCACAATACACTATGAGCATAAAATAAACCTGGGAAGGAAAAGAGTACACAAAATTCTGGGTTTTTTTTTCCTCTGCTCTCTGCTGATATTCTAACTTTAAGTACAATTTTTCAAAAATTAGCAATCATGCCAAATGTTCACACATAAAGCCTTATAGACAATTTGTGTTGCTTTCAGAAGAACAAATTAAACCCATTTATTTCCATTAAAAGTAAAAGTTTTATCATAAGCCAAAAAGCTCAATTATTGTCCCGTTATTAACTAAGTAACTTGCTTTAGATTAAGCAAACCATGTCTCTGAAAACTTTCCTCATGACATATATAGTTCATCAAATTTTTTAAAGAAATAACTGCACTTTTAACACTAACTTTTCCTTCGTGTTCTTATAGAACTGTTTGAGTTTTTCCTCATCTGGTTCCATGAGATTTACGGCTGAAGTCTGCTCTGTTACCTCATTTCTTTATAATTCCTAATACCACTTCAGTCAGAGAAGCATATCATGTTATGAATAAAAGCCACGTAGCTGTTTCATGCCATTTAACTATGCTTTACTAGTGCTCAGTGACCTGAAGGAAACATGCTAACATGGATTTTTTTCCTAGTTTCTAAAAAACCCCTTCCAGTCATGAAGTTTGCAAGATCTGAACACATTTCATGGATTGAAGGCATCCAAATAGTCTGGAACAGGAGGATATATTGCTCAGAATCCTTTAAAAATGCATATAGTAACAGCTGGGATTTATCACAACAAATGAATGGAAAGATGAAGGAAATATACAAATCATAAGCTTCAAGAAGCACATAAATCTTCAGGAAGTCTTATCATAACTCAGGCGGGATGTCACCCTTTCCAAGCCAGCCAGATCCAGTCAGCGGGCATGCCCTGTTGTCGTGCTCAGGTGCTTTGAAGTTGTTACCTTTGAAGTCCTCTTGTCATTGCAGCTTTGGTCACTTCCCAGGGTCACAACAATCCAGGCACTGGTTCTGTGCTGTCCTTTTGTTTCCTTGTCTTAGTCATTCTCTTCTTCTCTTTAAGACACAAGTTCATAATCTTTCTCTGGTAGCCATTCTGAAATTATTAAACATCTTTACCTAAAATTTTAAATGTATTGAAGATGAGAATTTGGGCTCGGTAATTGGCAAAGAAATACCAATCGCATTACTTTCTTTCATACTACTAGCTCCTTCAAATCCACTCCACGTGCTTTTTTACCTGGTGGTGACTTGGCCATGATGGCACAGCCTTCCTAGGGCACTCACACTCACTGTTTATTGCTTCTTTCAAAAATTGGCTCAAATGTCTAGCAAGTAGTAAGCACTATTCCAGGTACTCAGACACACCAGTGAGCCAAGTAACAGTTTCCTAAGGAGCTTACGTTACGCTTGGAGAAGGCATTAAGTATGAGTCATGCTATGGGGAAACAGAAAACAAGCGTGTGAAAAAACTGTCAGAAGGTCCGGTGTGAGTATGGAAGACAAGACGGGAGGTAGGAGGGGGAGGAAAATGCAAAGGGAGATAGGCAGAACTTGGTAACATTAAAATGATAACATTTAGACAAGGCAGGAAATTAGCGTATGGAATGTTTAAAAGGAGATTATTTCAGAATAAGTAGAAAAAATGAAACAGAAACGTGTCTGATACTTTCACACTGACGCAGAAGCCACATCAGGCAAGTGCAACAGTGAAGGAAGGAGCGCAAAGAAGGCAACAGACCACCCTGGTGCCCTTCTGGATTTAGACTTCAAACTTGAATGAGATGAAGATATGGCATCATCTGGTTTGTGTTTTATAAGGACAAGCCAAGAGGCAAGAAAAGATGGCCGTTCAGGTAAGAGAGACGGCATTGAAAAACACGCTTTGAAGATAATGACATTGTAATTTGATAGAGATTTGGAAGATCTGAATGTGAAATAAAAGTGTTGCCACCTGAACAATGAGAAGAACAGGAGTAAAACCAAGTGAATGTAAGAGAAAAGAAAAGATTTGGGACAGAATATTTGGAAGTCAAGAGACTTTGAAGCATCTTGTGCTATGGATGCTTATTAGACCTTCAAATAGAGACGTTGGATAGGTAAGATGTCACGGTAGTCCCTTTGAGAGCTCTGGTAACACATAAATAGAATTTGAGATTATGAATCTGGAGGACATTAGCATTGGTCTACAGCTAATTTAAAAAAAAAAGGAAATTAAGACCAAATATTTCTTTGGGCTATCTCCTTGTTAATGGGTCACCGTACAGATTCAGCTTGCCATGACTTACCGTGACTGAGTCACAACCATGGCAATTACCTCACAGTAATCCCAGTCAGTTTGTTGTTGTTGTTTCTTTTTGGTTTTGCTAATTTCCCTAGAAAGCTATAAAAAAACAAAACCAATAGAGTAGCATGCAAATCTTTATGACTGGACACTGGAGTAAACCTGATTGTTTTACATTAGCTTAAGGTAAATGAGGTACATTTTAGCTTGATGAATTCACCTGTGCTGTAAACAATCCTTATGCCCCTTTGGTCCAATTATGGAGGTTCACTCTGTCTGGCTGCCACCCAGCACCTTATTTCTGTTCTTACACACCCCAATAAATTGCACTTTGTGGAATCCCACGTCTGCCTGCTTCTCTTTCATCTGCCTCACAACACTCCGCAGCTGTTCCTCAGACACTGGGCCTGGACTGTTCTAGAATAGGCAGGTAAAAGAGAAGGAACCGCTTAAGGCAATGAGGAAGAGTAACCAGTAAGTTAGGAAGAGAGTTGGTCGAGTACAGAATCCTAATAGAAAAATTTAGAGGACACTAGGCAAAAAGAGAGACTTAAATGTATCAAATGCTCCTGAAAGTTTAATTATCTCTAATAAAATACCTGAATACTATTAAAATTCAGATAAAGCAACCATATTGGAAAAACTGCTATTAAATTATCAACTGACAAAACTTTTAAATAGAATAACCTAACAGATTTTTGAATTAATATAGTGTCACTTTGCTGTGTTTTGAAACTCCGATTTTGATCTTAAAAAATTAGATCACATACTTAACAATTGGTGAACTGGATTTGAGCAGCCAAATGTTCCATAATATCAGTGGCTGTTGAATCTGAGTCTATAGCTTTAACAGCCTAAAAACGCTTTTTCATTTTAAGTAGAAGAAATATTGGAGTAAATACAACACAAATTCTTAGCTCATGCGTCATTCTCTGAAACCTTAGAGACTGTTCCAACATATGTTTCGTAGCATATTTATGGCTGAGACAGACTCTAGAAAACTGATTGTATTTAATCTTGTTGTTATTACTTTTGAGAATAGTACACAAGTGCATACTTTGAATTTTTTCCTGCAATATTGAAGCTGAAAAGACCATAACAAAACTTTGACACAAAAAGGATGTCTGCCAAGTGCCAATCAATCATATTTCAAAGTGGTCTTCTGGCAAAGTTACAAGCGAAAATTCTATGTGCTTTATAAATATGAATATTATGTTTCTAAATATGAATATTGTTTTTGTCCATCTGCCTTAGTCATTTTCTTATTGCTGAGACTAATATCTGACATCCACAACTTAAAGGCGGAAAGGTTTATTTTTAGCTCAGCGTTTTGGGAAGATGTCTCTACTCATGGGCAGCTGACAATGAAGAAGAGTCCAGCCTTGAACAGCTGTTCACACATTGAAAGAGGATCAGCATTGGAAGAAGGTGGGGCAGGAGTATATCCTTCTCAGGTCATTTTCTCAGTCATCCCCCCCCTCAGTGATCCCCCAAACCCTCAGTATTCCCCCACACCTTCAGTGATACACAAACCTTCAGTGATCTCCCACATCCTAAGTGATCTCCCACACCTTCAGTAATACACCCCTCCCACCAGGCCTCACTTCTGACAGCCTTTGAAATTCATTGATAACCCACAACAACTCATGAGAATCAGATGTAAACAGCCCACAGATCTTGAGATGTTCCTGAAACTCACAAGCACTGTGAGGCAGTATCTAATTGCTAGAGAGACGGAGACTGTCCTACTAGGCAAGCTGCCTTTAGGTCATCCTTTTTTTTTCTAAATGACCCCTCACTCACACTCTTGTAACCCCAATAAGCTCACAGGTTCACTAAGTTGGACTTTGGTGTAATTATCAGTTTGGTCTGTGTCTGTTCTCTCTTTGAAGCAAATAGATTTTTGTTCATACCACCCCAGGAAAAGTTCAGCAGAACAAGCATTCTACAAAAAGGTTGATATACATATCTCTATCAAACATGAAGCAATTTTAAAATAATTTATTTTATATAATAATGAAAAGAAATAAAACAAGTGCATTTGCTACTCTCCCCCAAATATACACAAATGTATATATAACAAAATAAGAAATTAATCATAAAAATTACAGTCTTTATTTCTGACTATTCACATGATGATAATGTAGATTGATAACTCTTTTTTTCTATGAATTTTGACTTCCTTTTGAGCCCAGCTGACATCTCAGCTGGTTTGCAGTCTTTATCTGATAGCATGACCCATACTTTCCAAAGTACTGGGACTACTCTTTGTCCTACCTTAACTGAATTGTAAGCCTCTGTTGACTTTAACCATTGGGCATGGTGATACTAAAAATTCCCGTATGCCAGACATACTCTTTTGAACTCCATATATACACAAAGGGATTTATCAGATAAATTTTCTCAATCAGAAAAAGATAGACAAATCCATAAGCGCTAACTACATATTGTACGGCCAGAATATCCAGTAGATGTTGAGTCCAAGAAGTTGGAAACCACAGACCAAGGGGATCAGATAACAAGTACCAGCCTAAAGCCTAGAAATCCTTTGGAGAGTTCTTATTGAGCACGCATTAAAAGGATGAAGAAGTTGGAGTCTGATGTCCAGAAAAATGGCAGAAAAAAATTGCCTCCTATCAAGCAGGCTTCTTCTTTCTTCTTTCAATCAGTGTGAGCTGGAAACCTATTGGAATTTGACAGGGACAGTGTGTCTTTTAACCTCTATTTGCTGTTCTGCATGCCAATCGCCTCTGGAAACACCCCTACAAACACATCCAGAACTGTGCTTTAGGAATATGCTAGATGTTTCTTAATCCAGTCAAGTTGACAATCACTGCTAATAGTCACAAGGAACTATCATCCAGCCAATTCACATATACTTTGTTGATACAGAGAATCCAAATGGCCGAGTACCAGTTTTAGCTTCCAATTCCATGAAGTCTTTCTGTATCTTCTGTTGTGTTAAAACCATTCACTGCATTTAAACTTAGATTTTTTGACCAGCAAACCACACTTTATGGGAGCAAGGGGCAAAAATTTTGCATGTGGGTCACTGGTGGTAATCTACCTCTTGATTCCAGGATCCACGACATGTGGCTATGGAAGAAAGTTCATGTCTTGAATACAAAATTAGAAAAGACACAGCTTCCTGGAGAACCTTGTCACAATCCAGAAAGATAGTCCTTTCTAGCTGGCACTGTCCTTGAGTCTTCAAAAGGCTCTTCTATACATTATCATTTTTATCATTTTTCTGAATAAATTAGAACTGTGAATTCCATGAGCATGAGTTTATTGATAAGCTTTAATTATTAAGAAGTGGGTTCTTTGATCAGAACAAATTGTGTATAGAATATATGACGGCTGCAAGGCTTTCTGAAAGACAACTGATAGTAATTTTGAGAAAAACTTTGCAAATCTACATCTAGTGTGTCTATTCTAGTAATAGCAAAGTGCTAACATTTTCATGATAAAACAGTCGGACAAAACGACCCTGCCACCACATATCCAGCTAATCTAGGGAGTATTGATGCATTGATGTTTATCTTTGCTATTGCAAGATTAAACACTCAGCAATATTGCCTAACCAGGTCATTTTTAATGAGTGTAAGTCCATATTGCTAAGCCCATGCGTAATCACCATCCCTGCCAACACATCAAAATTGTTTTTGATCAATAGCAGGCATGGTGAAAGAAAGAGCCAGATTAAGAGCCACAGAACAAGTCCATCTATCCATTTGGTTAATAGAAGTCTCTTCTACTTAGGTCAACTCTTGGTGAGCATTCACATTAGATGAAATATATATCCTGTGATACTGATTTTAATTTACTATTTTCTTAGGTCGAAGCAGTTCCAATGACACTCATCTGGCCTTCCTCTCATCGTTATAGTCACTATTTTGCAGGTAAAGTATATAGTGCCTAGCTTTTACCAGTTGTTGAGTATCTTTATTCCAATTACACATTCTGGGACTAGATAATTAACCACAGAATGGGTTTGGATATCTAGAAAACCCACTGCAAAGTTAATGTAAGTGAAACACACTTCCATAATCTCTTACTCTGACTACTGGCCCGTCAGGGTATTCTGAGTCTCTGGAAAATACTCTCAATTAAGAGTCAATATCCAGTACTATCTGAAAATCATGATCATTTCCTTTTCCTTGATATACAGTCATACTAATCACAGGCTATCAGTGCCTTTGAGATACACTAAGAAAGTGTTTAACAAAATAAAGACTTTTCGGTAATGAAGCTAGATCCAGTCTTCCTACCTCTTGAAGGATTCTGGGTTTATAAAGTAACAAAATGTGAGAATTCACTGAGGAACTATGACACTGTTTTTACGATTCAAAAGCCTTACTCATTCGATCCTACTGTGTATTCATTCAAAAATTTAGGATAGTTACAATCATTCCACTTAGAAACACCATAATTGACCAGCTATTGTCACAGATTTCTGTGAGTCAGACTATTCTTATTATTGCTTTGAATCTGCTATTCATTCTAATAACCACACCTACTTCACGTTTGGTGATATGTTTCATTTTACTCTTGACACTGTGAGATCAAATGATTTTGATTGTATTTATGCTTCTCAATTCAGTGATGGCAGTTCCAATTACAACTTTTAACCTACAAACAAGAGTGGCCACAAATCCATTCAGTGATGCTGGCGTTTTCCTTACAAATTTATTTTTCACAATTGCCAATAAGTACACCCTCCAGAATTTTCTGAGGTTGAAACATTTTATAGATGATGAATCCAATTTAATTTTCTAATCTCCTGAAGCTTTCGGATCTCTTCTGCTATATTTGAAGGCAGTCCTGCATTTCAACTAACTAATGAAGATCACCTTTTTGCTTCGTGTTCTCTTAACCAACCAAGTAAGCTGTTAAAATTTTTCTAACCTTCTCACTAAAAGCTATAACAGGGGCTGAAAGAATGGCTTAGTGGTTAAAGCACTTGCCCAGCAAGCACCAAGTCAGCCCTAAGTACCCAACTTCATTTCATCAGCACCACGTAAGCTGGGCACGGCAGCACGCTTGGGAAGAGTGAAACAGGAGGATTGCGATGAATTCCAGGCCAGCCTGAGCTCCACAGTGAGTTCAGCACCAGCCTGGGATATAGACTAAGACACTCTCTCAAAAATAAATAAATAAATAAATAAATAAAATTTAAAATAAAAGATATACTCTGTCTTAAAATAAATAAATAAAATAAAAATAAAAAGTGTCAATCTAGAGTCTATTCTAATAAATTTATGAGATGAAGGTGTAGGTCAGTTGTTAGAGTGCTTGCCTATCAAGCACAAGGGCCAGGGTTCAAATACACAGTACCACATAGAAATTAACCAAGTAGGGTGACACACACCTATAATTCCAACACTTGGACAGCTCAAGCAGGAGAATTATCACAAGCTTGAAGCCAGCCTGTACTATGTAATGAGCTCAGGACCAGCCTGGACTACAGAACAAGACATTGTCCCCCAAAAATTGATGATAGCAGTAACAACAAATTTATTTCTAAAAAATGTTGCCAAATCAATAATCACACATGGAGTACCAGAGTATTTTTTTAAATTTGACCCAACATCAGTTTCTTTCCACCACATCTGTAATATCTCAAACATTCCTCATAATTCTGTCCATAAAAACTGAGAAACTTGCAAAGTTCATGGATGTTTTATAGAGTGCAACATGGTTCTCAGGATCTTTCTCATGATTACAAATGCAGGAGATTACAGAAACAAAAACTGTCGCTTGCATGTTTAAAGTGCAATGTGTGTGTGTGTGTGTGTGTGTGTGTGTGTGTGTTTGTGTGTGTGTGTGTGTGTCACAACTTCTAGGAGGAAAGCTTGATTTGGATTTTTTTAAAGCATTCAATCCATGGTTAGCTGCATACTGGTAAAACTATCCTGAAGGAAAGTTGTGGAAAGAGAAAGCTGCTCAACTTTGACGTCTTTGAAGCAGAGAACAGAGAAGAGCGAGAGAAGAATGGAGTAGAAATTGAATATAGTCATGACTCACCAGACACAACCGAAGTGTGCTTTCAGCATCTCCTAGGATCTAGCAAGAGATCAAGTTGTTAATTGAGATTAATTACAACGGAAACCCATGCAATTCTAGAGTATTACAAGTCATATCATCAAGTTGATTTGTTCATAGGGAATTTGTATTCTACAATATTAGAAAGATATCATAGATCGTATTACAAGTCATATCATCAAGTTGATTTGTTCATAGGGAATTTGTATTCTACAATATTAGAAAGATATCATAGATCCTATCTCTGTGGCTCTTCTTTTCTTACAATATGCATGAGGCCTTCTCCTGTGGAGGGACGCTAGTTTGGCTAAACATGAGGATTAGATAAGAAGGTCAAGCTAGTATATCGACTTCATCTGTGATCAAAATTTTTATAAATATGTCCCCCGACAGAAGAAAAGGCAGAACAAAATTTTCTATCTACAAGAAGTTCCCACTAAGTTTAAACTGAATTAAAAATTACGTTGAGTAGATGTGTCAAATACAATGCTCGTCTTTTTTCTTTTCTTTCCAAAGTCCTAAATAAGGATGAGTCAGGAAAGTCATATTTCAAATGAAACAATGTATATACAGCAATAACAGCAAGCATTTAAATATATGTATATATCTCACAGGTGTACTTGAAGCTTTGTGAATGGCTCTTCATTTTACTCAGAGTAAAAGTCAAAATGTTCCAATGCTAACAAGATATGTTTAGGTATACCTCCAATCTTCATTGGCTAAGGTAGTTACCGTACCCAGGGTTGTCTGATCTAGGATCATCTAAGGTGCATGACTTCTCTCTGTCCCTCCTTTGGGCTACTCTGGGCTTGTTCCTCAGCCATGACAGGATTTTGTGAGAAAGCAGGAAGCTTTTACCAATCATCTTTTGAATCACGTTTGCTACTGTGTCCTTGTCCAAACAAGCCACCCTACTAGAGTCAGGACTAAGAACCAGTTCCAAGGAGCATGGATCAAAGACTTACATTAATGTCTTTAATGAAATCAGTCATCTATGTTTACACAGTTTGCTACTTGTACTCGCAGGGCACCAACTACAGTGACTTTCTTGATGTTCTTTGAACATAACAGAACAATCTTTGCATTGGCACCAGAACTTAGCTGCTCCTGTGGCTGGCTGGAGATGCTCTTCCCTAATCTATCAACTTAGTCAATTCAATCATTTCCATCAAACTTTTGATCCAAGTTCTACCTTCAGAGGAAACTTTTCTGTCCAACAATTTAGTAATGAGCTGCAGTCCCCCTGTTTATTATATTTTTCGTTGTTCAGTAGCTCTTGTGAGTGCCTAACTTATCGCTATGGGATTTTTTGCTTGGTAAGTAGTTCTTCTGGTTTGCGTGTTTTGCACGTGTTGCAGATTTGCTTCTTGTCTGTTTCTATCCTTAGTAAAATATGAGCTGTGAGTTTTGCCTATACTGCTTAATACTGTACCTCAAGCCATTAATAAGATATATGAACCATGGGAATCTTTGTACATTTTTGTTGAATATGATAATTGATGTTTTGCTTCTATGACTTAAATATTAGAAAATTGACTCTGAGTACATCACATGTATACACGCAGGAAGCAATTACAAAATATACTATCACGAATACAGGAGTTTTGTTTAGAAACTCTTCTCAGACGTGTTACCTCGTTTTGAAGAGATTCACAGCTTTCACAGGTGAAAGCCCAGGAAGTGGAAGCCAAGAAAAAATCATTTGATCTAGCTTGCTTACTCTACTAATAAAGACAATTAAGCCCAAGGAAGTTAAGTGCAGTGGGAAAAAAAACGTTGAAAAGTCAGCTAGTGGAAAAACGAGGGTAAGAGCAACATTTTCCCATTAACAATACTACGTATTCTTTTCACTTTTTCAAATTGACAAGAGTACTGTTAAGACTGAATTCATGACAATCAACTAACAGTGTATATGAAGAAATTTCTAAAGGTGAATAATTAAAAACAAAAGGATTCGAAAATGAAGCTTAGGATCTCTAACTGAAATTCAATAGGCTGGTGTGTTTGTGTCTCAAAAAGTGCACAGATGATTGCAGTTTAACTTCTCAGGACGTAAAACTTTAATAGAGGAGGGGATGCTTTACTACATCTAAATTTATAATCTTATTGAGCTAAATTATTGGCCTTCACCGGCCCATGGAAAATTCGTTTTCAGAGTTTAAACGAGCATAGAAAAAAATTACACCAAAAAAGCAAAAGATCCTATCAGCTAATGACGTCAAGGAAGTGGAAGTTGTCGCGAGAAGGGAACTCTCTTCAGCATACTTTTTGCTCTTGAATAGTTTCAGTGGATTTCTTTTTCTATTTAAGCAACCAGAGAATTAATTGAACTCAGAAAAGTGTCTAATAATTTTGGTCATGCTTCCACAGACTAGATCTTACTGGTGGAGAGTAATTCCCCCACAGAGTTTTATTGAATGAGAAGCAGTCAGGGCCAGTGTTTTATATTATCGGCATTTATTAACAACAAAGTAATGTGGTATTCCCTTATTGCTAAAACTGAAGATTAGGAAGTTCATAATAATCTTGTGGCAAAGTTTATAATTTTTTCCCAGGCATTTTACTCTTTTTGTCTCTTGACTTCTGTCTCCCACTTCAATGTTTTGGCTGCTTGAGATGTATTTCCACATGATAAAGCCTGAATGAATCTCCTTTGGTGAAAATTTTATATATTGCAGCCATTAAGGATCATTTATTCAGCTACCATTTCTCCGGTAATGATGCAGTTATTAGGTTTTCTGTAGGTAATAATGACAAAAAAATTATCAAATGAATCATTTAATGGTCAATTTTTATATATTTTTAAAATAAAACTAGAGTCAGTTTAATCCCATCCTTTATATAAATTAAGGAAATGCTTTTATTCTCAGCAATCACTATAGCTCTATTCTTTAAGTTAAAATTAAACTTTCAGAATCATCTGCAAATTGTGTTACACTGAAAGTTAATTACATTATCATTAATCTGATTTGTTAAAGCCTGAACCGATGCATTATAGTAAGAAGGCATAAGGAATCCTTCAAATTCTGTAATCAGACAGTTTCCACTTTCAAAGAAAATACTGCTTCATTTACTTAATGCAAGTGTTTAAGTAACTAGAATTCCTCATACCCAATATTATTTATATGAAAATGTTAAATTATTTTTGTAAACAAAAAAATAACATAGGACATTTTTCCTCATTTTTAAAGAAACTAGTAACATCTTTCTTTTCCCAACATTGCATATTTCTTTCTAAAGAATTCCATTTTCACTGTAGATAATTCAAACCTTAATAAAATGCAATTCATTCTCAATTGGAGAAAAGAGTTAAATAAAAAATAGATCTGGTTTATAATTAATTAACATGAAATTTTACCAAGTTCCTTATTGAGTGCATGACCTTCCTTGGAGAATTCTAACTAAATTATATTACTATTAATGTAAATAAAAATAACATTATACAAAAGAAAAGCAACGCAGTGGCTCATGAAGTCACCAAAGCTTCAAACATGGATTTCTTCTCCCTGTTAACAGGTTTGTACTCCACATGGTGAATCACAAAAGATATTAGTCCAGTAACTGAGTAGATACAAATAAATAAATAAATAAAGCAGAAGATTCCAGAAAAATGCCTCTTGCATGTTTGAAGTGTAAATCATGCATATATAAAGATTCTAAATTTTGTTATATCTTTCAATAGTTAAATATTTTACTCACCACCATATTTTCTCTTCAGTTAGGCAAGAAAAATACCTATTTCATTGAGAAGTATTTCTAAATCCACTTATCAGTCTCCTAAATTATCTAACTTGTCAGTTTTGCTTAAGAAGCTGAAAATGCCTTTCTTCTCGATAGTAAATTGTTATAAAAATAAATATAATAATAAAAATTTTGACAAAAAAATAAAGTACCAAATGGAATTTCACTTTTACCTCTAAGTTTTTTAAGAAAACAAATTAGCAAAATGAAAGTGTACTAGAAGCTCTGAAAATATTTTCTACATATCTTTATTTCTCTAGTCTGCAACTGAAAATGCCAAATCAACCACTGTACACAAGAAACATAGAATATATTTTCATTTATAGAAAGACAGTAACCAAAAGTATACTTTGAAAAAAATAAAGCCTACAAACCATATCTTCTGATCAACCTTGCCTTGAGGCATTTCACACAGAATGCAATTTGTTTTTTTAAATTAAATACTTGTCTCACAAGGGACTAACACTAAAAATAGACATTTTCCCTGCCCTATAGGACCTCAATATTTCTTGCTGCTAAAATAGGAGAAAGTACTCAAAGGGAACAAAAATTCATAAGTAGAGGAGAAAATAATTTTAATTATGTCTTTAAAAATAAGTAGCAAGCAAAGAGAAGAAAAAAGAATTCAGCACACTGTTTCAATGAGGAACACGCAAACCACGACTATATGAACAGTAATAATCTTCAGGACACTCAGCCCACTGGTTTCATAAGGGGAAGCTGGAGCTTAAAAATCTTTAAGACAATAAGAATATGAACAAATATTTTAGTTTTTTGAACTTTTTAAGGATGTTTTATTGGTCATAATACTCAACAAATGGTGATTTTTATTGAGCTTCTCTTTCATTGGTTTTCATATTTTCAACGTGGTGATCTAAGACTCTAAGTAAGGAAAATGATTTTAAGATCTTATCTTTATAGAAACTGTTAGCTTTAACATAATGATATTCACCAGTTACTAAAGGTGTATGATAGGTTGAATGCAGGCTAGTATTATTAACAATAATATAATGAACATTAAATTTTGGCTCAGGTAATCCACCCCAAATGTGATTGTATTATACATTTCATGCACGAAGTAATGAAGGTACAGAGACTTTAAGGCAATTTGCTGAAATTACACAGCTAATATATTAGAGCCAATATTTAAGCTCACCTATTAAGATTCCTGATTTTATTTATGACATCAAACAAGTCACAGGGATTGGAGCAAAGCCAGAAAAGATTGACTAGAACCAACTGAAACCTGAAATTTTTATGAAGATAATTCCACTTATTTCTTTTGTGTATGAGAGAAATCTCTTACATTATATTTCCTTTATGATAAGCTCAGAAAACAACCTCCTTGTGCACAGATTGGATGAATGATCATGTCAGCTGAGGTTGTAAGTGACACTACTAGAAACTACAGCACCTCTCTTTGTTCTGACCACTTCCTCGCCTGAATTTTGGATAGACCATCAGAGTCAAGAACTACCTTGAAGACCCCTGAAATCACTTGTTCATAGTTCCTTGACCCTAATTTACCCTTGCCAACCTGAGAGCTCTCCTTCACTCCCACCCGTTCATTCTCTCTGGGATGTTAACCAATTAGAGAAAATATCTTAAAAGTATATGCAGCATGTGGATAATCGGATTTTTTTTTTTTTTTGATATGGCCCTACCTAACAGCCTACATCCATGACTTCTCAAAATAGAGAAGAACTTTTGTTTTATAAATAAACCTTTACAATTATCAAGGAAAATTGGACCTTATAAAGCGTTGTATCTAAGCTACCTGGGTGGTAAATGCTTACCCACATTTAAAAGGGGGTGACCACTAAAAGCCTAGTTCTCAACACCAAACATGTGTTCCCAAGAAACCTCATGAGCCAACACAAATAATAAAAGTTTCGATAAATTCTCCTCTCATTTTGTGATATTTTTTAAAACCATGACAAACACAATAAATATATTAAAAATCATCAAAGAAAAGGAGGAAAAGATCTTTGTATTAATGCGTGTATTGTGTTTGTGTGTCTTCAGGGTGCAAGTGGTGGGTACCTTGAAAGAAAGATATTAGACTAAAGCTATTTAGAAGAACATGTATTTAGCTGAGAAGGAAATGAAAAGTAATATTAAATGTAACACTCAAGTAGATAAAGCTTAGACCATCTTCACAGGAAATAAATGAATAGTGTTAATAGCTGGATCCAATTTATAAGGCACTAAACGGATATTATAAGAGGAAGGGAGATAATTAATCTTCAGCCAGAACAATGAAAGATAGGCTGTGGAATTATCACGGTGCCACATTGCAGGACTCTGGAGGTGCTTTACCTCCCAATGTATTAATCAAAGACTCTCCCAAATCAGGATGTTTAATTATTCGCAAGGATTCTTTGTATTTTTTAAATCTCTGTATGAAGTCCCTGATTAATCCATACAAATTTTTATTGTTATCTACTGCATTAAAGTTATAATATTAATATTAGTAGTCTCTGACTATAGGTGAAGGAATGAAGTACTTGATTTCAAAATTGTTAAAGCTATGGTTTTCATGATGATTTGGAGGAACAGATAATTGATGTTAATTGTTAAAAGTATGGTTTCATGCTTAGAATATTTGCCCTATATTTTAAAAAATATTAAGATCTATAGCAAATTACTTTTATTCTGTTTTTATTTGACTCAAACAAAAAATTTTGGTCCTAATGAGTGGAAAGAATATCCAAAACTTAATTTCATTTTTTTGGAGTGTCTCAGAAATGTGAAACATTTGGTATATACTGGATAATCTAAACAATTTACAGGACAATCTTTATAATCACAGAAAACAGAACAGATGGAAAAGAGGTACAAAATCATTTCAAGACTATCCTTTATGTTACAGTAGCTGAGAAGTTCAGTCTTAGATTTTTTTGTAAATAAATCTTTACCGTTATCAAAGTAACACCATCATCCAAATAAAACTGGTTGGCCCTTTTCTAATGAGTAAGTTTTAAAACAGAGTTGTCGTTCTTGAATTTTTCTGTTATTTTTGTGTACGTAACTTTTAGTTTGTTTCAAGAGATTATCCTCCAAATCTCTGATACAATCCACTTCTTTTACCTTGACTGTCCCTCCAGTGTATTTCACAGCTACAATCATACTTGCCTTGTAATTGTTTATCTAGGCAAATTATTTCCTCTCTGCTATATTTATTTTATAATAAAGAAAGTCTTACCACATGTAACTCAGCCATCCCAAACCTGTATTCTTTAAACTACAAAACTTTCTCTGTAACCTACAAATTGACATAAGTTTTTTAGCCTAGCAGCCAAAGATTGTCACAGGCTAAGCCAGCTAGACTACACAGCTGAATCTCCTGTGCCGTTTTTCTCATCTGCGCCTTACTTCAGTCAGACTAGGAAGTATTTCTAGAAATACTATGTAGGAAGCGCTCCTAATAATTCTGTCTAATGTCAAGTACCTTCCGAATGTTCCATATACAAACATTTGAGTTGAATTAATTTTTCCACTTTCTTAATACACTTGATATTAACACTACTCATATTTATTTATACTACTTTAATCCATAGTATGCCTCTCCCCTAATAACACTATTCTTGAAAAACTCACATTATATTTTCAAGACCCAAGGGGGAAAAAAAGGATCTTTACTTGCTTCCTACTCCCGTCTGAATTAGCTCCTTGCCTGAAATACCTCCTTAGCTGTGCTCTTATTAAATGCCTTCTGCTTGCTTCTTAGCTTTGGTATGCCTAAGAACAAAAAACTAGTTATTCTAGTTACTTAACTCTTAACTGGAAATATGTGTTGTATTAATTAACAAATTTCACCCGCTTAGTAGATCAACATATCTCAACTATTTTCATTCTGAATTATCAATGATCTTTCACTCTGTATTTTTCTTAGTCTGCTTTCTGTTGTCAATAAAACAATACTAATACTAAGTACACTACGAAAAATGAAAGTTTATTTTGGCTCATAGTTTGGAGATACGAAGTACGCAGGCTGCATTTGGTTGTGACCTTCTTGCTGGCGGACTCTAGGCAGCACAGGGCGTCATACAACAACAGATGGGACATGTTGCTGTGTATATTTCTCTCTTCTCTCTCATGAAGCCATCAAATTCAATCCAGAAACTTTCCCTTTAATGACATTATCTAACTCTAATCGCCTTCCAAAGGCCTAATCTCTAAGCATTATTGTTGGATTCAGTATCTAATCTTCTAACAATTCACCTAAAAAAGAAAATTAAGTTTTATCATGTGCTGCTCTGGGGCACACCCTCAAGCCACATTCAAACCATAGTATGATTCATATGCCCTCTCTAACAGGTTTGTTCTTTTCTATTATTCGCCCACAATAACTGCATTCTAATTTATATTTTTCAAGTAATATAAATGAGCGATATTATTCCAAGAGTTAAAAAAGAAATGTCATTAAAGAAGTAGTTGCTTTTTCAATTTCCTTGTATACTCTAGTTATTAGCCTTCTATCTGAAGTATAGGTGATAATTTTTTTTTCTCATTAAGTTGGCTCTCTCAGCACTCTTTTGAAAACTTCCTTTGCTGTGCAGAATTTTAAAAATTTGATATAATTCCTTTTGTTGATTCTGGTAGCTATTTCTTTTGCATTAGGTGTCTTCTTGAGAAAGTCCATGCCTACATCCAGATCCTTTAAATTTCTGCTTAATTTGTATTCCAAAAATTTCAGTGTTTCAGTTTTGATATTTAGGTCTTTGATCCACTTTGATTTAATTTAGGTGCACAGTGATAGGTGTGTGTCTAGATTCATTCTTCTGTATGTGAATATCCAATTTTCTCCGAACCATTGTTGAAGAGGCCATCCTTTCTCCAGTGTGTATTTTTAACTTCTTTGTCAAAGATCTGTTAGCTGAGAGTACTTGAGTGTGTCTCTTAGTCCTCAATTCTCTTCCATTGGACAAATTGTTTATTTTTTTCTCATATTCAATGGCTCAATTTAAAAATGGGCAACAAAAATAAGTGGACAATTCTAGATGAAAAGGCTCCAATGGCCAGTAAATAACATGAAAATATGTTCAACCACCTTAGCCATTAGGGAAATGCAAATCAAAACATTACTAAGATATCATCTAACTCCAGAGAGAATGACTTATGTCAAGCAATCAATGCTGGAGAGGATGTGAGGAAAAGGGAACCCTTACACGGTTGGTGGGATTGTAAACTGGTACAACTGCTATGGACGGCAGTATGGAAATTCCTGAAGAGACTGAAAATAAATATTCCTTTTGATCCAGTGATAAATCTTCTGGGATTCTTTCCAAAAGAGTTAAAAGCATCATACAAAAAAATGTATGTGCACCTGTGTTCATAGCAGCACAATAAAGAATAGCTAAAATGTGGAAGACGCCTAAATACCCATCAACAGACCGATTGATACAAAAATTGTGGTGTATGTACACAATGAAGTACTACTCATCTATAAAGACAGTTTTTAGACTTTTGTAGGTAAGTGGACACAATATGAGACCATCATGCTCAGTGAACTGAGTCAGATATAGAAGGTTAAATATGGAATGGCTTCTCTAATATGAGAAACCCAGAATATAGTCATTTCATAAAACTAAATGGGGCGATAGTAGGAATTAAATGGAAGTGGGGGTATGGGAGGATCAAAAAGCAAAAGAGGAAGGACGTGTAGCTCTAACTTGATACATATATGCACAAAACACTGAATTTCAATGTAAACTTTATGTATCACATACATATATTAATAAAATGGGGAAAAGTGGCTGTTAGAAGTCAATCCTCCATGGATTTTTAATATTTGTCCATATTTTACAAAGGTTTTTACTAAACTTTTGTTGCAAGCTAATCATTTACAAGTTAGACAACAGAGAGCAAAGAAACACTGCTGTCACTTTGGTTATCCCATGACCAAAAAAGAAACAAGTTTGATACTTCAGATGTAAGAGACAAAATTATCTCAATTGGGAACTGAACTTAAGTTTTTATCTTTTAATCCATGACTTAGTATCATTTGCATGGGTCTCAGAACAGGTTGTATAGAACATATTCTAACTTTGTAGCTTCATTATACCAATCTATATTTTGTCCTTCGAGTCCCAGTGTCTCTGCAATTTATTCTTTGGTGTTACACACGGGTACAAAGGAAAGCAACCTTAACCCGGTGGAACATTTTATGACTCTGGAATTGTTGCTTCCTCGATATAGCTACTAGATCTATCCCCTGCAAAATGCAGTTCTCAAATTTCACTGAGTTACAGAAAAAAAAGGAAAATAGTGACTAAACATCCCAAATTAATGCTAAACTCAGAGAAGCTTTATGATCCTCTGCACTGACACTTCCTTTCTGAGTAACATCAACTTGCACTCAATAATTAGAAAGTCCACAGGAGCCAAAAAGTCTCACTTCTCAAATGGAAATGGAATATTCATGAAAGCAGTAGGGTTTCTGCATGTCTGCAGCCCAAGTCAGTAGGACAGTAGAGGCAGGAGGATTGCAAGCACAGGGCCAGTCTTGGCAATTCAGCAAGATTGATTTAATGTAAAAAACGGTCCGAGAATGTAAATCAGTCAGAGTGCTTGTATCATGCACAAGACCCTGTGTTCAATCCCTAGCACAAAAAGAAAAAGAAACAAACAAACAGACAAAAAAAGGCATTTTAATGTTTATGAATGTTCTTATGTTAGCCTATAAAAGATAACGGTGGAAATACATAGGTACTTAGAGTTTTTTGAAATAGCTTTGTCTCTCTTGCAGGGTTCAAATATGGGGTAGTTGAAAAAAAAAGATGAAGCCACAGCTATTAGAATGGACATATTTGCTAAACATAAAATGTGAGCAAAACCTCTGGCACTCAATGATAGACCAATGTTTCTTAGGTCTCAAAGAAACAGCAAGGGAGAAAATTTAACAATAATTTTCTTTCAGACGTCCGCTGAAGCCTTCCATGTAAAGGATCAATGTCCCAGTGCAGCCCTTAAAAGCTTAATTTTAATTATTTAAATTCATTGAAGTTGGCTATGTCTCTCCAAACAACTCTGTCCATGATTTCTCTTAACTTTCCCTTAATCATCAAATACTTACAGTTCTCCAGCCTCTAGTATGTGGTTTCACTGCTGCCAGTTCCACTGTTGCCATGAATGTCCTTTGTGAAACCTTCTGAAACTGTGAGCTAAATAAATCCTTTCTCAAATTATGGATGTTCAGTATTTTGTCACAATGAACAAGTAACTAAGACACCAAACCAAACATGCAACCATCAAGCTTGCAACGCAGCCAAGAGACTACATTGGAAGCATTTTCTACTTGCACTCCACGGCTGGTGTACGATCTACCTAAGGAAACCACTGTTTGTGGATAGCGCTATTCATATGAAAGGCAGGCATGAACAAGACTCCTTCCTCACAGGAAGGTGTTTTTTTCCTTAGTGGTGGTCATAAGAAATTACCACCTCAAACCAGGAAGGTATTCAGCTCCGGCTAGACTCTCAGGATTAACATGAGCAGTTAATATTTGACTTCTTTGCAGAGCATGTTGGAGACTGGGAAATTTCTAACAAATGTTTCTGAACCTGGATTAATTCCAAGCCAAGTGGAAAGGTCAATAAAGAAACCTAAGGAGAGTTGATTGGGCTTTCTAAGTGATACTGTAATGGCTCAGGAAGACAAGGTTTAAGTAGATAGAGCATAGCTGGCCTTCTGCTTGGAGTCGTGTTGAGAATAGCCTTAATTAAATGCTATTGTAAGACAAACTAAGCATATTGGCCTCCTGCTTCTACCAGTCAAATTACATGTAGTGATATGCTCTTAGAAACATTCATCATAATAAAGACAATGCAGAGAAAAGGATACACTTACATGAAGACAGTCCCTCTATGTATCTGACATTTCTGCACAATTTGTGAACAAAGACACTGTGTTTTGTTCTGGACTCTGCTCATGGATATGTGTAAACAGCATTAGTGTTTAGACAGTCAAATAATGAATTTCCCTCTGAGAATGAGTAAAAGAATCCTCTAGTGTAAAATAGTATCTCTCTACAAGGCAAAGTTTGCACAGATTTACTCAAAGCTCATTAGGGTTAAGATTCCCTAAGCCTGAGTTTCCTTAACTACATCCTGTGCAAACAGTCAACTTAACACTACTGCACTATCAGCATCCTCCTGTGTCCTCATGCATCTCCTAGTGAGATCTAGGGGGCAAGAAGAAACGACAAACACATAAAGCATGCACCACCTGCTGTGCTTTAACTAAAGGGCCTTTTGTACCTTACACAGGGGGCTCATGTTTTCTTCCAGAATTTGTGAACCTGTGGCAGGCCAACTCATTAGCTTACAAGGAAAGTAAAATCTCTGCATCCCCACAATGCCTGATGGCAGTCAGCATGTTCAAAGCAAATATGTATCAGCTTGACAAATTTAGTAGAGTAAATCCAGGGTAAGGGAAAAAAAATATGGCTTCCAGAGGTTTTCACTGTTAATTAATGCATTGTTAAACAGAAAAAATATCCAAGAGCACAAGTCTGTCTATCCTTCATCTGAGGAAAAAAAATATATAGCTTTATTTAATTTGTAACTTGACTTAGACGAGTATGTTTTATTTCACAGTTGTTATTTGGAAAATTAATTTGTTCAATCAAAAACAGTAAAATGCTAAGTAACGGTGTCATTTGTATAGAAAATATTTTGAAAACGTTATTATCAGGATGTAATTGGAACTCTTAGTCAAATGCTTGGCCAAAAAGGCACTACAAAATACTTATCTATAATTCCAGAAACATTAGAAAAGGAAACACTACGAGCAGGATGGAGTCCCACAGTAGTTCTACAGAACTTAGAAGTGCTATATATACTTTTTCCATCACATAGAAATATGTGATTAATTGAATTTTTTTATATATGTGCATTTATTTGAGAGCATGAATATATCAGTATATACTGCAAGTAATTAAAGGACATTAGGCTTTAGGGTAATTCAAATTATAGTTTATAAAACTGTCATAACCTGAACTTTTCCCAAATTGTTGATTCATCATTATGTAATGGATAATGAGAACATACATTTTGGAATATTTAAGTATAAAAGTCCAAGAGAACAAAGACATTGGGAATAGCTGTTTTTCAGTAATATTTTCATAAATATTAAATTTGATTTCAGAATATAGTCAATATACGTTGCTGTAATATTAGTAGGAACAGCTATGGGAGCTTAGGCAGGAAGATTACCAGAAGTCTGACACCAGCCAATGCTATAAAGTGAGGTCAGGACCAGCCTGAAAGACAGAGCAAGTCCCTATCTCAAAAAAAATCAATAAATCTAAAAATTAAAGTAGTCATATAGTTAATAAATCTGGGTTCATTTAAAGGTCATCATTGGAACAACATAAGGATAAGAATTCAAACTTCTGGAGCTGGAGGAATGGCTCAGTGGGTAAAGCACTTGGCTAAGAAGAGCTAAGTACCAGATGCTCGATTCCCCAGCACCACATAAACTGGGGGCAGTGTCCCATGGCTGTAATCCCAGCCCAGCCCAAGGCCAGCCTGGGCTCCATGGTGAGTTCAGGGCCAGTCTGGGCTACTGAACAAGATGCTGTCTCAAAAAGTTAAAAAAAAAAAAAAAGAATTAAAACGTTTAATGTTTGCTATTGGAAAACATCTAAATAAGAACTCAGTTGATTGCTGTTTTATGTCAATGAGTCTTATAATGATTCCTATTTCTAATGCTCAAATATTCACAAACGTTATTTAAGAAATAAAGTTGCCCTCATGTACTGTCTTTTGGGAATATTCACTGTAATTGTGTTAACTAAACATTGTAAAGTATTTCCTTTCTTACATATATGTTGACCATATCTTCACAAATGACAGCATTTTTAAACCTGTTTAAAACCTATCTCCAATTTTTTTTTTTTTTAATGAGCTAGGGAGCTAGGGATGTACCTCAATTTGAAAGTCCTCAGTTCAAACCCAGCACCATGGGGAGAAAAAAAAGAATCAAGTAAGTTAATGGACATAAGGCACTTAGAACATTGCCCAAAACATACACACATGCACACACACACACATACACACACACACACACACACACACACACAAAATAAAAAATCAAAACAAACACTAAGACATGGAGCTGTCATCACCGTCACCACCTTATCTCATCATCACTGCGTACAAAGCACCGCCCTACTATGTACGCTATTAGTTAGTAAGCACTCACAGCTTTCCCTGCGTGTGTAAAGTAAGACAAGCTTTCTCTGGAATATAAGAAGCAATCTCTTTGTCTAAAAGGATGCTGAACAGGGGAAATTTTATGTGCCTCATAGACACACTTTTCTGTCTAAACTTCCTCAAAATGATAATCATCTATCAGCTCCAGATCTCTTTTCTCGAGGTTTTCACGTCCTCGCTTCCTTCTGCCTACACCTGGAACCACTTTCTAATTAGTAACCACTACATCCATTCGATGAGGAAAATGGATTTCTCACAATTTGCTGCAGCGTATCTCGCTCTAACAAGTAAATCAAAAGTGGTTTCAAGTTTAAAAATAGTTTTCAATTTTCTTCTTCCAGCTATTAGTAAATCATGCTTCCCTACAAAAGGCAAGCTTGGAAAGACAGTGATTCACTGCATTTGATTAATTAAATTTTCTTGACGAATATATCCCTATGATACTTAAGACCTGAGGCTATAATGGATATGTTTTGCAAGGGCAGGGTGTTCCTAGATGGTCCCTGCTCTCCCAAGGAACAATAAAGCAGAAGTCAGTCAACCAGGCATCTTACTCCCCACACCATTTCCCATCGATGCCATAAGGTAATTAGTAGGCATGTATTGTTCTACAACCCCCACCACAGGAAACCACCTGGAACTGCCTGAGCAGAAACTGCCATGCAGGTAGCTGAGCAAATACGTTTCCTAAAGGGCTCCATTCCTTTGCCCTCTCCACCTCTCCCCAGTAGCTCTACTTTCTCAATAAATGTCTTCTTGATGAAATCTTTCTTGAACTCCAGCTGGTCATTCCTAATCATATTGAGTGTTTCTAAACCCAGACACCCAAGGCCCAGGTAATGACAGCCATAACATTTTGGGAACTTGTGATGTGAGATTTAAGATACTGAGAAGGTCAGTATATCTATCCTAAACAGGAAGTGGCCAGAGACATGACCAGCGGATCTACATTCTGCCACCCTGCCATCTGAGAGGAGACCCTGGCCATGCCTAGCAAGGTTGAGCCTCCTGAGCTGGGCCCTGTATTCAGGCAACAGGCTGGGAAGGGACCAGTGTAGGCTGTGCATATGGCTTTTATGTTGGAACTTGAGATTCATCTCCAGGCTTCTGGTCACAGGTTTATAGTGATCCACCTATTGCCAAGAGACTCCAGAGAACATGGCATGAGTAGGCGTAGGTTGGATCCCCATACTCAGTGGGAGGACTCTCTTTCAATTGTAGGAGAGGACACTTTAGACCTTGATACTATCCTATTCTCAAAAAGCCTGGTGCTTTCATCCCAAAACCTGCCCCAATTCTTGTCATCAATGAGACGTTTTTCTCACTTCCCTTTACCAAGGGAAAAGTAGACTAATTGGCAAAATTTGTTTTCTTCACCTGATCTTTCATCAAGTAGATCCAGTAACTTGATCCCTTTATCTTGGGGAACAAAAGAAGGAGGAATCGGTCTTCTGTGGGGCATCACACACCTTCATTTATGACTAGCAGAGAGACAGGGCCCATCTTGCCTGGTTTTATGGTGGAACAACAGGTTTTGGGTCCCCTTATTTTTTTTCAAACGTCACCTCTTCAACCTACAGGCAGCCAGCATCCCTCTTCACCATGTTCCCTCCTTTCCAGCAGAAGCACGGAGAAGGATAGTGGATCCCGTTCCACTACAGTCCTCATCCTGTAAATTACGATGGGGATTAAAAGTTTTAAACAACTGGGTTAAGGAAACACTAAAAGGCTACAGGGAAAACTATCAAGGACCAAATACAGGGCGCAGGGAATCTGTCTGTGTCACCGCCCCACCCCACCTCCTTTTCCCTTTGCCTGAACATGGGTAAGGAAACCTAAGTCCCAATGACAACACTGGAAAGGGCAGCTAGCTCCTAGGCTCTCATCCTTTCCAAACCCGAAAGACTCCAAGACGGAGGGACACCCTTGTAGTGACGACAGGACATCCAGAGAAGAGTGCCTCTGTAGGCTTCTTGTTTGTCTTGTAGATGGGAGAGTCTAAGTTCTAGATGCTACCCTGACTACAATCAGCTAAACAGGAATTGGGTGGTTTTACCAAGGACCCTGATAAATACTTTAGAGCTTTTGAGAGCATGAGCTCTTTGTAAAATCTTACTTGTTAAGATATGAGCCTTATTCTGTCTGCTCCACGAAAAACAGAGAGTTCAGGATGCAGGACTCCAAGTGAGAAATGCCTATTTTTCTCCTATATTTCTAGCCCAGTACAATGATAACAATGAAGAAAATAAGTATATGCACAAAGCCCAGGTGCCAGTCCCACTATAGACCTCCACTGAGAAACAAACACTCCCAGAGGGAAAAGGATTAGAAACCTTTATATCCACTGCATAAAGGAAGGGTTAAAGTGGTCCAAGGTTAAATCCTTCAACTGTGGGGTGGTTACTCAGGTAATTCAGAAGGATGTAGAGCATCTGCTCACTTTCCTCCAGCGACTGACAGGAGCCCTGCCATTAGCTGAAGTCCTACCATAGAGTCCACCTTGATTGCTGGATAGGTCCTCCTTAAAGTTCATCTCCAAATCAGCACCAGATATCTGGGGAAAAAAATAGTCTCCAAAAACTGCAAGGAGAATCCAAACCTCCTGAATTGGGTAAACTGAGGAAAACTGCCTCCTGAATTGGGTAAACTGAGGTAAACTGCCTCCTGAAATGGGTAAACTTCTAAGAAAAGCAGAAAAAGTCTTTCATAACTGGCACCAAGTAACAGAATATAAAAAGAACCACAGATATAGGAAATGATGGCAGCCTTACAGGTCGTCACAAAATGAGTGGAGGTCACCAGAAAAGCTAGCCTGCTTCTTATGTAAGCAACCAGGGCACTTCAGACATGCATGTCCTAAAGGAAAAATGTCCCTACCTTTGCCCTGACCTGTCAGGGGAATCATTGAACCCAAGTGTGTCTCCAGGGTCAAGAGAACCTCGACATTAATGAGGATTCCCTGGGACTTTTCCTGTTATCATCATTGGCCCCCAACCAGACAGAGAAACATCAAGCTTCTATTACCATAAGGGGTCATACTCTCTCTTTCTTTATCTACACTGGAACCAGGGCTGGATATGCTGTGGTTTCTTTAGATTACACCACAAAATTTGACCCCTTGACAATGAATACCGGTGCCTAAAAAGCAGAATGAATAGTTCTCACATGAGCTTTAAAGGTAACTAGGAGTCTCAGTGTTAACATCTATATTGACTTCAAATATGCTTTCCAAACTGTTCATGCTCAAGATGCTATATGGAGAAGATCTGTCCAATAGAAAGTTGAAATTCTCTACTGAAGCAGCTCTCCTCTCTAAGAAAGTGGCTATTATTCATTGCCCAAACCACCAAAAAGACCATTGCCCAATCACTCAAGGAAATCAAAAGGCAGGTAGCAAAGCAACGGGAACCGCCCTCTGGGAGTTAACCTGCCATCTTCTGAGGGCTGACTCTCTTCTTCCTTACTTTAAACCTGCCTACACAGAGAAAGAAAACCAGCAGGGAGCCAAGGAACTCACTGGCTCGGTGACAGACATCTGACAAATGTCTCCTTTTACCCAAGGCTTCTCAATGGAAAATAGCAAAGGTAGTACATGACTTCTCCCAACTTGGATATAGAAGTATCCTAACCCTCATACATAAGGCGTTTGTGGAAACAGATCTGTCACAGATTGAAGCAGGTGATATGAGGATGTAAGATTTGTCTCAGACTAATTCCCAAACTCCCTGCCTTAAAACCCCAGGGACTTACCTGAGTATTGAGGGACTTACCCTGACAGGGACTGGCAATTGGATTATACTCATATGACACAGGAAAAGGGTAGTCAGTTCCTCTTATTGCTAGTAGATAGTCACAGTGATTGAATGTCTGTGGACAGAAATCTTGCTGACTAAGAAGTGGTATGAGAGGTTATTAAAGTCTTAGTAAATGAATCTATCCCAATGTTTGGATTTCCCAGAAGCCAGCTTTCTATGTGAAGGTCCCTCAAGGATCTGTAGACGCTTGGAAGCTGAATTCCATCTTCACTATGCTTGGAGACTCCAGTCCTTCAGGCAGGTGGAATGTTCTAATGGGCTTCTCAAGAGACACTTAAATTGACAAAAGACTGCAAGGCTTCCTGGGGACAACTCTAACCCATTCACTTAGTCTGGTTGAGAACCACTGCATGGTTATAGGCCTCTCTCCTTTCAAATTGCTACATGGGAGATCCTCTTTGAGGCAAGATGCCTTATGGAGAGTGGCAGAGGAGCAAATCCTAGCTCGGTTTCAGCATCTGCTATCCACCTTAACACACACTAAACCCAGACCCACTCCACAGAAAGAACCTTTTTTTGCCCTAGAACCCAGGTACTTGTGAAAACCCTAGATGCTCAGGACCTGACAAAACCCAAATGGGAGGGCCCCTATTCTGTTATTCTGTCTACTCCCATGGCTGTCGAAGTGGCTGGACAGGATTCCTGGATTCATCTTTCCCATGTCAAACTGTAGACATCAATGACCCCAACAGACACTCCCGCCTTCCAAGTCCAGGCCTTCCTGCAACTGTGAGCCAGCCATTGGAGGACCTTAATTTTTTTTTCCAAGTAGGAGAAACTAAACTCAAAAGGATAAGTAGGTGAGTGGCCCATCTGGTCTCCAACATCCCTTATTCTAGCTGTGTTTTGTTTCTAGGAATATTCATATGTCTTGTGGTTCTCCTGTCAATTCCTGTCTATTACCTGAATATTGAGATCATTATTTCCTTTGTAAAAATGCATGCCCTTCCATGTTGGGGAGATTAGAGCCCATCTCTGACAGGAATGGGGAAATAATTCTATGATTAGATTGGCAGAATTCATGGCATAGGGAATATTCAGATTGTTGATTGTGTGTACCATGACCCAGTGCTGCATCTCAGCCTGCAGCTCTGCAAATACTCCCTGAAGAAGAGCAGAAGGAATTTTTCTAAAAGGAACTTCTTTAACATCTTTCAATACTCTGCTAGAGTTTATAAGAGTGTCAGTACATTCTTTGAGGCACTCCTAAGAGGCACTGCTGTAAAAACTTCATTGTGGAAAATAATTTTCTGGATCCCTGGAATCCCCTACCCAAAGATTTTGATTGCATTTAACCACTGAGAGGACCTTAGAGTTTAGTGACTCCCAGAATGTTGTCACCTACTCCTGCTTTCCAACACAAAGGGGAACTCTACCCTCTCCTGTGGCACAAAATAGTTCCACTCTGGTGTGATGCCCAACCACGTCAAGCGTCAAATGTCGAAATGTACACAGTCACTCCATTGGCCAGATCTTAGTTCCCACTTTGAATTTTAATTCCAAAATGTGTCTAGACAAGACATGTTGTGGTTTTTTCTGAAATGTCTCTCAAAAGGCTCATGTAATTCAATGTAGTGAGATACTGTGGAATTGTGTGCTGTTGGGAAGTTAGGCCTGGCCACAAGGGGTGGATGCGTGGGGATTAACCTGGAGAGATTCTGTCAACTTCATGTGATTGGAGGCCCTCAGGGCAAAGCTTTCAAGTGTGTGCTATTGGATTGGGGGCCAGGAGTGAGGGAGGGGTACCCACTGTGAATCTGGGTAAGGGGGGTGCTAACTGACAGCTTGAACTAAATAAAGGAAGGATTAAGAAGCATTATTTCAACTTCTACCTAGAAAACTCTAGCCCTTAATCTCCAGACATCAGCTTTGGGTTCTGTCTGCAATGCCAGCAGCAGCTCTGTAGCCTCTGCCATGTGCTTCCACCATTTGCATTGCTGGCTGTCATGACTGGACATTGTGAGACCTTCTGAAACTGTGAACTAACTAAATCTTTCCTCCCTTAAGGTGTAGAGATTGGTAATTTATCCCAGCAATGAACAAATAACTTCTACCATGGGCTGCTGGACATATAGTCTTTTAGAAAGGTCCCTGACCCCAGTGTCACCCATGCTCAGCATGAAGCAGTCAAATAGGTCAGTGCCTCCTCACCCTAAAGAAGTAGGGTGGTCTCCTCAGACTGGGGAAATCGTAGTTAGGAGAACAGGCTAGAAAGAATAGGTGGGACTAGGACAGGACATTACAGTAGGCATAAAGAGCTATTAATGCCCAGGCCTCTCTAGGGGACAAAGAAATAAAAGTAGCTAAGCCCGACAGCTTATCTTCTCTTTTTTGTTTCCTGTTGGTGCCATAAGGTAGGTAGGCTTGCATTGTTCTACAACCCCCACCACAAAAGACTGCCTGAAAACACCCAAGCAGAAACTACCGTGCAGGTAGCCAAGAAGATAAAAACTTCCTAAAGGCTCCAGTCCTCCACCCCCATAAAACCTTAATCAAGAGCCCCCTCTTGACCTCTCCTTCGAACATGTACTTTCTCAAAAAATCTCCTCCTGCTTTGGATATTCCGTGAACTCTAACTTTTTATTTTTAATAAAATTAAAGAGTTCCTGAGCCCAGACATCCAAGGCTCAGGCAATGCCAGAGGTAACACCTACAGGCTGTTATTATAGCTATTCATTCATAGCTGTTTATCTTCGAGCTTGTGTTTTGACCTTTAATAAAGCACACAAATTTTTTTTTTAAATCTCTTATCCCATGGTCAAGATAGGTACACTACATATTGTCTTTCTTGTCAGAAAAACTAGAAAAAGGTACAGGCTTAAAGAAGTGAGAAACTGATCTATAATATATTCAAGAAACAAATAGTTGTACTACATTAGTAGAATTCTAATGTACATCACTCGGGCTTACATGAAATGTGTTATGGCAGTACATTTAAGAGGAATTAACTCAAGATATGTAAATTGATTGAGTGCTGAAGTCTACTGCAGCTATTAGAACTAATTTCCCTCCTCTGAATCTTACACTGACAATTATACCATTTTAATAAGAATCCATTATGAGTCTCATTTTAGGAGAAGGAATTGTATTAAGTGAAAGTAATTACCTATGTATCCAAGCAAATACTAGACAGAACAAGAAACAGATTTTTAAATGGAAGTTTAAATTCATAAATGTAATGAGTGACGATAATACCTCATATTTGTGTAATTCTTTGACAAAACCCTTTCAAATGCCTTCTCATTTAATTTTTATAAACTCCTGTGATAAAGAGATATTTATCTGGAGATCAGACTTGACATGGTGCTGAACTTCTTGTTGTTTGACAATATCATCTTATGAGTTGGGATTTAATCAAGGCACCATTTAAGAATAAATATGGAAATTGAATTAGTCATTTTAAAATGTTCCAGAAAAGTCAGTTGCCTTTGGCACTAAGGAACATTACATTCACTTGGTTCTTATCCTTTAAAAAAAAAAAAAGTTAATTAGCATGAGAGGCCAGGTGGTCAATTTGCATAGATAAGACTTAAGAAAATGTGTCTTACACTGAAGGTTGGGGAAGAAAAAAAAATGCAGAGTGGTCTGTTTTTTTCTTCTTTTTTTAAATCTTTGTTTCGCTGTCTCAGGCAAAGTACAAGTGGATCAGTAAAGAAATATATTCTTTTTTCATATATTTACTGATATATTGGCCATTTTTCAAATGCAAAATATTACATTTATATTTAGATACATTTAATCAAGTAAACATTAATAAAAATAAGAAACAATAATACAAAATATACTAAAAACAAATTTCCAAATGTAACAGCTTTAACTAACTGACACTATTCTTGGTACTTTATCCTTCTGTTTGAAACACATGATAATATGAGAAGGTTCCATTTACAGAAATATGCTGATTTTTACAAAATAGTTGGTAGCCATGAATATGAAATACTTCAAGCTTTTTCTGATACATT
The DNA here is from genome assembly GCA_004027205.1 of Ctenodactylus gundi. Lineage (NCBI taxonomy): Eukaryota > Metazoa > Chordata > Mammalia > Rodentia > Ctenodactylidae > Ctenodactylus > Ctenodactylus gundi. The sequence goes on from PVKB01001056.1 coordinate 216,340, forward strand.
TTTTCCTACCTTCATAAAACTGACATTAGGAGGTATTAATAACTCTACTTTTACCAGATTGTGACCAGATATGGGAAAGCACAGTATCATCACTTCCAGGGTTTTCTTTAGCAAGGGGTAGAACAGAACTTTCACCCCCTACAACACATCCCCTTTTCAATTTAAAATAGTTGTTGGTGGGTGTGGGGGAGGAGAAAGAACGCTCTGTTGGGACTGGCATTATCTAGGTAATTAACATTCAGGTTATGAAAGAGAAATTGCTGGTTATTAATGATAGTGTCACCAGATGGGGCCTGAGGAGACAGGTTCACAGAGGCTTCAACTAAGCCTGGCAAGTATATTCTTTGCATTCAAGTCATGGAGAAAGAATTTCAAGACATGTCAGAGTGAAATGTAAACAGATTTATTAGTCAGAGTTGGGAAGTAAAGGAGAATAAGAAAATGATGCCAGATTGAGCCACTGAGAAGGGCTTTCACCCTGATGAAAGGGTCCAGACTGGCCTGCTCACAAAGGAATGATACTAGCTTGATGGGCTAGCTGAGGCCGGCCAGGATCCAATCAGGTTGTTATCTCAGTACTGCTTTTGAGTTCTGTAGCATTGGAGTAACTCTTAAGGAATCATGAGCAATCCATTCCCATGAGATGATAAGCTGCCTTGATTCCATTGTGAGGTAATTCTTCCTTAGGAGAGGATATGTCCTCAATGGGTGCTTAGTGAGGCTCTGCTCTTACTAGAGTCTGAAGTGATTGTAGGTTTGAAGATTTCTAGGAATCTTTTCAGCCAGGGAGAGAAGGGAGAGCAGGAAGGAGTGCCTGAAATTGGATGTTGTAAAAGCTGACAATTGAGTTCTCTGCTTAGACCTCCACCAAATAGATATATATATATATCACTTTGGGTACTCCTCTCCTAGGATACTAAAAGAAGTTAAGAAGTTGAGAGACATCATGTAAATTTGAGGCTAATAAACTGTGTAATACAGATACTTCTGAAGCACCTGCATATGGAGATGAGCGGAGATCTGATCCGAAGTTTTCAGGTAATAAAGCAGACAAAATTTTTTTCTTGTCTACATATTTTTATTTGCTATACTCTACCTCAATAGCAGTGATGAAGAGGAGTAATACCTAAGTTACTCTAAATATAGAAGAATAGAATTTTTTAATTGATCTCCCTGAAAATTTAAGGAGAAAGCAGATTATTTGAACCTAAGAGATAGGTGCAAATAATAGGGAAGAAAAAGAGGCCACATCAATCGTCACTGGCAGAGAGCCTTAATGAAAAATTTCTTTTTGTTTGTTTCTTTGCTTATTTTATTTTCTCATTTCAATGCATGATCAATGAATAGTTATGTCTTCTGATCAATTTTTAGGTTATTTCCCTTTTAGAGTTAATATTAACCTTTATTATTCCCAAATATTTACTTAAAATCTCTTATGTCACATAGAGGCAAAAGAAACTCCACTGCCTTCTGGAAGTTCAGTAACTCTAACTGAAAATAAAAATTAAAAAAAAAACTGATATAGATAGATTGACAGGACAATAGGCACATAATCATGCAGGCATATTAGCATACATGATGCAAGTACACAGGAGTAACACGAAGCATGAAACTAAAAGAAGGACCAGATAGCTGAGACTTAAAACTTTCTTCATGCCGTATAGGGAAAAATGGGAATCACAGGCACACTTAAAGCGGTAGCAAATGAGGTCTGAAGGAAGTGGGTGAGTCCAGGCAATAGACAATAGCTGGGCACAGCACTCCTCTTGGCTCTGAGTGAAAGGAAGACAGCCTACTGGCAGATGAGTGGTGTAACTGCTCTGCCAACAGAACTTGTCTCCTGTAGACGATGTCTCTCAGGTAACAGCCTTCATAAGAAAAGATGAAAATCTGTCTAGGCAGGCATGATAAGAATCTGCAGTTTCTTCTCCAGTGATTAATCTTCCTTGGCTAATACAATTTCCACAACAGAATCTAAAACAATTGCATTTCTCCTGGAAGAGCTTCTGTCAGTCAGGTAAGGAGCCTTGGTTGGCAACTGGATGAGAAACACGGAAAAGTCTGGAAAATATTAATACAGAGACAACTTCCAAGACCTAATTTTATTTTATTCAAAGTTCTCACTATGGCTAAGAGGCCTACTTAGGGTACCGCTTCAGAGTCTCAATATTTAATTTTATTGTGGTAAAAAAATTCACATAACATGAAATTTAACATTTTTTGGAGACATACGAGTTCCAAATTCTGTGACAGATTAGAACCATGGGGTTGGGGGATTCGGTGAGTATCGAATTGTGTGTGTCACTTTTGTATTGAGGGACAATGTCATGCAGAAAGAGTGCAGAGGCTGCTCAAAGTGACCAAAGAGAGAAAACAAAGTCCGGACACTGCAAGCGCCACCTCCTTCTGTGCCAGAATCTCAGCAAACCCTGTGAGAATAGTGAAATACTCTTTTCTGGAATGCAACTTCAAGGCTTGTTTTACTCTTCCTTATTCCCCAGTGTGTTTCCCCCCCCCATTTTAATGATACGCATAAGTGCAAAATTTAAGGTTTACAATGAAGTTGAGCATTTTGTGCACATACGTATCTTGTCTAGGTGACAAGGACTTTCCCACTCTCCTTTTTTCCTCCCCTACCCACCTCTCCAGCCCTCACCCCTACCTCCCCCCTTCCAGTGTGTTTTATGAGAGACAAAGAGAAAGCAGGCAGATCCAGGCAGATTGGAAGATGCTCCAACCTCAAGCCACCAGCACCAGTCCATTGTCTCTACTGCCATTTCTCCATCTCAAACTCCTCTCTCCGCCTAGCTCAATTTGGCCCACCTGCCATTGTACTGTGATTTAATGTAGTGTATATCCAGAGTCCACCAGTAAGAAAATCTGGGGGAAAATGATGACGAAAGAACAGATCTACCAGGGACATCAGAACAACTGTAGGAGAAGGTACTGAGAATGGGGTGAGTGCACAGAGCAAAAGGAACCAAGAGAGGGAACGGGGAGAGTGAACTGAGCTGAAAAGGCTGGGATTGTAACATAGTGGTGGAGAATTCGCCTACCATCTGAAAGGTTCTGGGCTCCATTCCCAGTCCCATAATAGATAAACAAGCAAACAAACAAATAGGAAAAAATAAAGCCGAAAAACTCAGACAGCAAGCAGAATTATATTTTAAACATTATAAAAATATATCTTAAGGGTTTGGCGTATATCTCAGTAGTAGAGAACTTGCCTAGCCTGCAGGGACCCCTGGATTCAGTCCCCAGCAACACACACACACACACACACACACACACACACACACACACACACACCACATATAAATGTATACTTATATACGTATGAAATGTATATTTTTAAATTAAAAAATCAAGAAAAAGAAATCAGTGGTGTTAGCTGGAAAAACAAAGCTAAATTACATTTTCTAGGGCTGGAGGAGTAGCACAGCTGTTAGAGCACTTGCCTCGCAATCCCAAGGCCCTGGGTTCATCTTACCAGCACCACATAATCCAGATGTGGTGGCACATGCCTATAATGCCAGAACAAAAGAGGCTGAGGCAGTAGGATTGCTGTGAATTTGAGGCCAGCCTGGGCTACATAAAAGTTCAGGACCTGCCTGGACTACAAAGTGAAACCTGTCTCAAAATAAATAAAACCATACATGCATATTACATTTCCTTTTTAAAGATTAAAAAAATTAATAAATTTTATAGTAAAAATGAGCAACATGAAAGGGTCATGATGAATTCTATGCAAGTATTAGTAAAAACATTAGAGAATAAAGAGAAGAGTGACATCTCTACAATGAAAATAATATAAATATAAACAATAATAATCTAAATTTTAATTAACTATTTTCAAATCATAAAAAATTAAAGCAATTACATAAGAATTTTAGAAGTCTGACTTAGAAAAAATGAAAAATAGGACAGACCTTGGAAATTTTTAAAATAAAACAATTATCTTAAAATGATAACTACAACTAAAAAAAAAGCAATGATCCTAAGAGATAAGACCTTATAACAAAACAGTACAAGTTCATAAGAAGTGGAGAAATAAATAGAATTAAGAGAAAGTAAAGATTATTCAAGTTAATACCTAGCAAATAGCTGGTAGGAAGTATTGAAAATGAAAAAAAATTCAAGAATATAAGATAAACACCAAAAACTGCACTTTCACAAAAATTTCCAGAAATTCAAATGTTTTCAGTTATGTATCAAAAAAGTTTACCTTACAGCTGAAATTATCGAACAATAGGATATATAACTAGAATTCTATTGAATTTTATATTTTTATACATTTCATTTTCCTCACTCTTATGTATGTGTGTGTGTGTGTATGCAATACACAACGATCACATTGAATTTGAGAATCTTGTGCGCATAAACATTGTGCCCACTTTACATTCACCTCCCTCCACTCTCTACAGTGCATTCCCCATCCTACTCCCTCCTACATCCCCCTCCCCTGAATCCCAACATCTCACCTATTTGAATCTGTTACTTACACTCCGGGTTTCTCGTATTAGAGAATCCATGCGATATGGAACCTAACAAAGTATCTGGGGTCAAGTAAAAAGAACAAATGACTAACAAAGGAAGAGAGAAGCTTTGGTCATCATGAAATGCTTTGGTGCAGAAGAAATGCGGTACATTATCAATGTTATTGAAGGAAAGAAAATTTGACTTAAGAATTATATGTCCAACAAGGCTGTTTTTCAGGTACAAACTCATATGGTATGAATGTGTAGAAATTCAAGGAGGATCATTTCAGTCTTTTATTTTTCTGAGAAATCTACTAGGAATGGCTCAGTCAAGCAAAATGTTGACAGAGACACTAATGGTTAATGGTCAACACGATCATTACACATAAAACTAAACCTTGGTTGTCAAAAAGTGATAAAATACAACATGAAAGGTTCTGACAATATCGACGTAGAGTGTTGGCCTTAGAAAAAGGACAACAAACGCAAAAAACTTTCCAACTAATGTTGTTGATACTGTTTTTCTAAGTAACTTGAATAAAACAAGTGAATAATTCCATCATCCCCCGTCCTCAAGATTGATGGCAAAAAATAAATAAAGGAAGAAAGAAAGGAAGAGAGAAAGAGAAAGAGATGAGAAGGGAAGAAAGGAGAAAAAAAGAATGGTCATCGGAGGAAAGTAAGAGGAGATACAGAAATGCATTAATAAGAAAAGATGTGTAAAGCGTCAGCAGGCCCACTTTCCTTTCTCACCCTGTTACCGTAGGTTTATGCCCTATGTTTATTTTGCCTTCCAGAGGACGTGAACTAAATCATTTCTCACTTAATTCACGTAAGAATCCTCCACTATAGTTCTTGTTGTTCCTATTTTACAGGTAACAAAAATGCATCTCCAGAGGGCTGAACTGTTTGCATAGACTCTCGTGGCTAGTAAGCTGAGCTATGGTTTGAATCCAGTTCTTTTCAATAAAAGTTCAATGTGACTTGTATTATGACACATGCACACACACACACACACACACAAAGGTGAAAAATACAAAGGCAAAGCAAAGACTATTTTCCTAGCTCTTTTGGTAATTTTTACTCAGACAGTATTAAACATTTCCAGCATATTAGCAGGCTCGGGTCACAGTCCACACCCTCCTCCAAAGCAAATCCAACTTCTATCAAAAATGTGCATTTTGGTTATTCATGAACTTTATAAAAGTAGGATGAATTATATACATATATGTGATGTGTTTGACTTGTTTTTCTCAGTATTTCTCGTTAATCTCAGCTGTGTAATTGCATCCATGGGGTTGACTGTAGTTTGGTCCCTTCCACTGATGTATTTTATGGCATAATACTTTTATTCATCTCCTTATTGGTATTCAAATTGTTTCCACTTGAAACTATTATGAGTCATCTGTATTAAACATTCTTTACTATGCAGTTTGATGACCACAGCCATTTCCTTCCTTAAGGGCATCCCCATATCATAGTATAGAGGTACGCTTACCTAGTATCTTCATTAAGTTAAACAATACTCTGCCTAAGGCGCTACATTCTTCTAAATGTCTTTGACTTGTTTCCATTTGCACAAAAACTTCAAACACCTTACAGGCGGTTAGACCACCCCTTACATTTCTTCCTACTTTTCCTTGCTGACCAGCGATCACTACTGGTATTACATTTTACTCCATGGAACGTGATGCTTAAAATGTCTTCTGGCATTAACACACACACACACACACACACACACACACACACACACACGCACACATTTTTGCTGAGGCTGAATCTCCAGGCCAGAGAATTATTCATTCCCCCATGCTTCATTTTATTTACAACAATTCATCCCTAAAGATATATTTATGTTTCTGATGTTTTTACCAAGCTGTGAGCTCTTTCAGGATGTGCATTTATACATCTTTTTGTCCCTAATCTTCAGAAAAAATTACCTGACATATAGTTAAATATGTTAGCAAACGAGTTTAAGGAATATTCAGAAAGAGGTAATTAAAAACAAAAATACGTCACCTAAAATTAAAAGGCTGCAACACCAGCTTCCTTCCTACTTCTGCCCCTTGTATTGCAGTACATCTCTCAAAAAAACCACAGAAAATTAAATAAAGTAAATTTACATATCTTAAATCTCTGAAATTAATGTATAAATCCTGGCATTTTAAAGATTATGGTCACTTATTTTGAGCACAAATACATAATTAAAACAAAATCTGAAATTGCTGTGTAGAACTTCGCCTGGTCTTAATAATTTCAAGATGGTATTCCAAGTGAAGCTTCTGCAACAAGGAATATAAATGTTATATTTTGCAATTTTGCATTAGGACCCCTATACATACACAAAAATTGATCTGGAACTAGATTGCACATCTGGAAACATTTTGTAAACTGGATTAGAGCCTCATGAGAATTCAAAAGGCATTACAGAGTTAGACTCAAGTTTTAGCTGAATTATACATCTCATTCTCTATAAGAAGCCATGTTTTGAGACTGGATTGTCATCCAAGGCATATGGTTAACCAAACGTGTGAAGAAATACTAGTTTTCTGAGTAAAACATTAGCAATGTATGTGCAAATGAAAATGCTGTGTGTGTCTACACCAAAGTGGGCATGCACTTTAAATAATTACCGCTTCTCTTCCCTTTCCAGGACAGAACCATCTGGGCTCTTTGAGAGCTCAAGAGACAACGGTTTTATTAACTGGAAGGAATACATTTTGATCCACTAGGTCCTCAAGGCTTTGCGTGCCAGGCTTCACTCTGAAGATACAAGAGGAAGCCTCATGTCCCCTTTCTAAACAAAGCCCGTGGAAGCTGTCCTCTTCTTTTTTATTGGTTTTGATTGTTGCTGGTGCCTGGGCAATATGCTTTACTATCTGGTGTTAAACAAATATCTCCACGTGTTGATCCATGTACAGAAGGCAAAGGGCTGGGGGAATGGCGTGGCAGACAAAGCACTTGCCTAACAAGCTCAAGGCCCTAAGCTCAGTTAGCCAGCACCACATACACTGGGCGTGATGTTGCACACCTGTAATTCCAGCACTCAGGGAGGCGGAGACAGGAGGATTGCCATGAGTTCAAGACTAGCCAGGGCTCCACAGTGAGTTCAGGAGCAGCCTGGGCTACCGAACGAGACCCTGCCTCAAAGTAAAAAAAGGATAGAAACTGAAACCTCTGCCTATAATTAATGTGATTTAACATTTTTTAAATAACCTATTATTACAATGTTTTCTGTTTTTCTAATTACATTTATTTACCACAAATTCTGTAAAGTATAAAATATTGAATGCAAATTCTTACAGATCCTATTTATGGAACGACTTGAAAAGAGATCGTACTTCCTGGATGTCTAATTGATTATCTCATTGAACTGGAGAAACAGACTAACAAGTCTTAATGTTCTGACATTTCCCTTAATAATTTATTACTATCACTTTTTAATCATCACTCATTTCAAACACCTTTTCCTATAGGTTTTATTAAATTAATTAAGAAAAAACAGATAAAAAGAACTGGGAAAAATTTCATCTCTACTTTTTTCCAGAAGTAATTATGATTTACTATCTCTCCAAAAACAAATGGCAGTTGTCACTAAAAATATAATGAAATCCAGTTAATTTTTAAGAAAAGTGGATGGTATGAAGAGTAAAACAATGGCAACTGAAATTTTAGGTGTCTGAAAAGAATAAGATCAGATCCTGTGAGAACGTGAAAGCAATGAGGCCCAGGAAACCGTAAGGAAGATGACCCCAGAGTAAGCACAAGTCAAACAGGGAGTAAAGGAAAAGTGTGATATGATAACACTGATCTTCATCTACTCTAATCTTACTTCCCTCACTCAGTGTTTGAGAATGAGAAAAAAGAGGGGAGAGAAAGAAAAAGGAAGAAAGAGGAAGAAGAAGGAGGAGGAGGAGGAAGAAGAGGAAGAGGAGGAAGAGGAGGGAGGGGAAAATGACAGGGCGAGAAGAGGAAAATAAGACAAAGAGAGTGATCTTGGATGGTACAAGAGGATGGTCAGTGGATGAAAAAATCTCAGAAAATACTCACTGGATTACTTCTTTAAAAAATCATACAGAGATTAGTATATCAAAGGAATAAAGAAAAAAATAACCAACAACCAAAACCTGGGGGGAAAAAAGCAAGAACATTATAGAGACTACAGTGCCCTGAATTATTTATTGTAGTTCATATCCTTTACCTCTGTTGACTTGAAAAGGCCATCACTCTCAATGTGGCCCCCAAAATAACATGCTGATGAAGGCACATATCTGTACATTCACAGGGTTATCTTTACATCAATTAGTTTTCTTAGGATAAATTTTCATCAGTGACCTAACAAGTAAATTGCTACAATAAAACAAAGTTAAAACTATATCATGTTGCTACATTAAATGAACTTAAATTTATACCACATAAATATACTTAAAGTAACATTCTATGAAGGCAAATTTAGTCATTTCAGAAGTTTTAAACTTTCATAACTTATTTACTCATATTTCACTGATTACTAACATTCTGCTAGATTTGGTTTATAATTTTATCTGTCTATCCATCCATATACTCGTGCATTTGTATTCTTAAGAGATTTTATGTCAATTCCCCATGTTGTATTATTAATTAGTAATTATTCTACTTTGGACACTATTATACTATTACTAACAATAATGTTGTAGAGAGATTTCACAGATTTTGTAGAAGAACTAGTACTGTTTGAAAAGTATATCAATCAGATGATTTAATTACCAATCTATTTTTTAATTACATTTTCTCTTTAGATGTCACCTTTCCTCCAAGCTGTTTGGTGCTAGTTATGTTTCCCCCTCTCAAAGAGGATAAACTCACATTCAACATCAAAAGAGTGAATTGCTTCATTCAACAAGCTTAAGACTTTATCAATTTGCTACATTAAATGGACATAAATCTTTATCATATAAATATGCTACAGTTAAAGTAATAGATAAATAGCTATGCTCAGTTATTTCAGATTTTTTGACATTCATATTTGATTACTACCATTTCACTAATAATTAGCATATTTTTCCTATTTGGTTTTTCCTTTATCCTATCAGTTCATCCCTAATTTCAGGCATTGCCTTACTTTTTCTCAGCTCATTCTCCTCTAGCTGTTGTCACTTTTCCTCTGGGGTCATTGGTGTCGCTGGCCTCCCTTTCACTTTCTAAGTTTCCTTTAAGTATTCTCTGCAATACTGGCTTAGTGGCTGCAAATTCCTTTAAGGTTTCTATATCATGAAAAGTTTTGATTTCTCCCTTTAAATTAAAAGATAATTTTGCTGGATATAGGAGTCTTGGTTGGCATTTATGTTTTTTTAGTGCTTGGATGACATTGCTCCATGATCTCCTTGCTTTTAGAGTCTGGATTGAGAAGGCTGCAGTAATCTTGATGGGATTATCTTTGTAGGTCACCTTCTATTTTTATCTTAACCACTTTTTAGTATTTTCTCTTTGGGTTGGGTTTCTAGAATTTTAATTATGATGTGTCATGGTGAGGATCTCTTCTGATCCAATTTGTTTGGTGTTCTATATGCCTGCAGTAGTTCCATGTTTATTTCCAATGACCCCAGAGAAAAAGAGACAACAGCTAGAGGAGAATGAGCTGAGAAAAAAGAAAGAGAGAGAGAGAGAGAGAGAGAGAGAGAAGAAAGAAAGAAAGAGAAAAAAAGAAAGAAAGAAAGAAAGAAAGAAAGAAAGAAAGAAAGAAAGAAAGGAAGGAAGAAAGAAAGAAAAAGTGAGAAAATAATAACAGGATAAAATGGCAGAAGAACCAGATGCAAAAAGCTTGCAATCTGGCATTTAAAAAAAACATGTGGTTATTAAGCAGAGTAGCATTAAAAAGAAGCCAAGTACTTGGAATCAGAACTATAAGAAAGAGTTGTTGAAGGTATCTCAGAAATCAGGAAGACCCTGCCCTTTACCAATTGAAAAGTACAAAGGCAAAAGTTTTATTCGGGGAAGAGTAGCCTGGGGTTCCCTATAAGGCTAAAGAGAAAAGTGTTTGTGAAAGTCCAGTTCTCTGGAGTTCAGCAACCCAGTCACTCAGAAGCTTCTGCATCCATGGCACAAGTGGGCCAGACTACTGCTCAAGACAGTGGCAGATCTTGGTAACATCCAAGTGGTCCTGGATTTAAAGGATTGCAGAGTGCAAGAGCTGTGGATTCATAGAGGCTTTCACACAAATTTCAGAGGAAGATCAGGGACTTACAACATCAAAAGGAAGATACTGTGGAAGGGAGGACCTCATAAATGGAGAATAGAGGAAAATGAAAGACTGGGGGAGGTTTCAATCACTAAAATTACCAAGAGTCTAATACATAGATCATAGCATGAAATTCAGAAGAGAGAAAACATAAATCCCAGTTGTGAATGAAGCAAGTATTTGCATTAGCCTTTTAGATGCCACCACAAAGAAGGGAGTCCATGGGGCCAATGAGAGCGTGAACTAGAAGTCAGAAGGAGGGACATTGTAGAGCTGAGATCTCATACATCAGGAATGACCAAAATTGGAAAACTGCATAATACCAAGTGTTGACAGGCTTGTGGGAGCATGGAAGCCCTCAGGAAGCCAGGTAGGGAGGTGTGTGGCTCAATCACTTAGGGAACAATATGGTAATGCACACATGTATCACCTGTAATCCAGCAAATCTCTTCCATGTGCATGCCCAAAACATCCCCGCATGGGTCCTTAGGGATTGTGTATCTTTGCAGGTGCAACAGGAATCTGTAGATATGACTGGAGCAATAGAAGAGGTTACAAAAAATGAATACATACTAAGCATTAGCTGAAAACAATAGATTATATTATTCTCAGAAAAAAGTCACAAGAACATACTTGTGAGTGAAAATAATAAGATTAGTATCTATCACATTTCCATTTCCACAAAGTAAAGTCGTGTGTGTGTGTGTGTGTGTGTGTGTGTGTGTGTGTGTGTGCGTGTGTGTGTGTTTATTTGAGATGGGGTCTCCAGCTCATTTGAGGCTTGTTCAGTTCTCACTACAGAGCCCAAGTTGGCCTAGAACTCACAAAAATCTTCCTGCATCAGCCTCCCAAGTGCTGAGATTTCAGGGACACTCCACCACTCCCAGCTAGTGTGTGTTGCTGGTGGCTCATGTTTCCAGGGAAGCACTCCAATCACTGAATAAACACACACATTTTGTCAGAACTTAAGAACAAAATAAAATATACTTTTGTTGCTTTGCGGAGGAGAGTGATTAATGTGTATAAAAATATCAATGAATAATATAGGAGTGGGTTCTTGTTCAGACCAGTGTTGAACTGGAAAACTGAGATTAAGATTCACCAAGCCTTATTGTGGAACTTGTAAAAACAAGACAAAGACAAGAAAATATAGGACAAAAAGAATTTTTTAAATAACATAAATGAGACCCAAACATGATAGACATGATGTCCCCTATCATAAATTCCTCATGAGGGAACCCACAGCTTGACCTCAGGAAGGGTAGGTGCAACACCACAGCCCTTTCTCTTGCCTTAAGGCCAGAGAAACAGAGAAATGAATACTCACTCCATTTGGACATGAATATATTTCATCTTCACTCTCTTTGCCAGAAATTTTAAAAATATACTAAATGCACTGATGGTGGTATTTTTTTCTCTTTTTCAGAAGCCAAGCATCATTAACTAAGGACTAGAACTTTTAGTGGCTTAAAAATAAGGAAATATGTATGTTTGAACTATGCAATCATTCATTCCTTGAGCAAATAGGTTTTGAGAAACAATTGTATATAAAATATACATACAATAATTAATTTATATGACACATTCATTTTGTAAAGTAGGGATTACTAATGACTACACTTTAACCTATGTAAAGAGAGAAAATATAGTTTGTACCACAGTCATGTCTCAACCCTACATTGTTGCTGGACCAACAGTCAGCTTTTACAATGCATAATACATATGAGGAATCTGCAGTTGTAAATCCATTCTGAAAATAATCCGATCCCTTCTCCGTGCCTGGCATTCTGGCCCTTCTTAATCATTTCCCATAAATCTGGTCTTTGACACCGCAGACAAGTACAACTTTATTAGTTGAGAATCTATTTGGCAGCTTCTAAATGGCTTTCTCAAATTGCCCTGCTCTCACCGCGCAGCGAGTCCTTTCATGTTGATTAAAATATTTGAGGGATACAAACAACAACAAAAGAGGAACAGGAAATCCAACCACTCCTTTCATCTCGGAGGGAGCTGGTCAGTGCAACCAGCTTGACTTTCTTCAAACAAAACTTCTCTTTTTGTGGCCGAAGAAAGGCTTTGGCAAACACTTATCCTTTGATATGATAGGCACTTGACAAAAATCACAGAACAAATCAAACCCCTGCTTTGAAGAAAATGCTTATTAAAAATCTGAAGCTCTTAAGTGCACTAGGACTTTGTGTGCTGCTAGGGCCGCGAGGCTCAGTGTGTCTGCGACACGAAGTCAAGCCCAAATGTAGGGACTTCAAGGCTGCAGCTGCCGCCTCATTCCTTTCTTTAATTGCAAGTGTACCTTGAAAAACTGTTTAGTTCTTAAGTGTATTCTGGAACGTTGCTTCTATATTTCGTTCCAGTGAGGCAAATATTTTGTTATGTAGGAAGAAAAGAATGTGAGAAAATCCTTGTTCTCTGCACTTTGTTTAATCTTCCTTGATCTCCAGCAACCTTCCAATTTCTTTCCAAGTACAAACTAAGCTTTTGAAGGAAGAAGCCTGAGGTATTCAAGGTCAAACTACATTTCCAAAGAGAAGAGACAGTCTTGGAAGTCCTTGCTCATTTTTCGGGATCCCACCGGAACTAAGTGGCATATTAAAATTAGCATAACCTGGCAGGAATTTAATAAAAGGAGTTCGTAAATGCCTGGGTGAGGCTGAAAAACCCATGAGGAATAAGATAATACCTGTGGCCTTTTAAAAAGAGGGGGAGTAGTAATCATCCTCAGCTACCCCATAAAGTAGTACCAGAGAACACCTTCCTAAATTCACGTCCGACTTCCCATCTCTTTGTGGTATTTCCCATTGTTCTCATCTGACCAAGGGGCCAAGGGTAGGGGAGCCTTCCCAGGGCCAGAGAAAGACCCATGTGGATGTGTAGGGTCTTTAGACAGCACCCAACATATAGGTGTCATGCCTTCCAACTAGATCAGTAGATGGAAGATGGCATTTGTTAGGAGAACTACCAAAAGAGAAAGCAGCAGATACTTTGTCTAAGTTTTCACCTGAAGTAAAAAGAAAAACTCAGACTTTGCTTTTCTTTGAGTTTCTAACAAATGTGATAAAATTTGAAAAATTAAGTTATTTTAATAATACATATTTCCCCAAAGTATAAATTTATGTTTTGATTTAAATACTTTTTACAAAAATACCTTAAAATGAGTGCAGAAACTTCATAGGAAATACTTCCTGAAAGAACACACTGCTCTAGTTTTAATAAAATTGTTGGTTAGATTCAAGAAATCATCACTGAAGGGAAAGAAGAGATAGAGAATATTTTTTCCCTAACATCTCATAATCAGAAATTGTCTACAAAATGTACTTTCACCCTTTCTTCCCATTCCAGGAGAAATAACTCCCTGAATGGTGTCAGGGGTGTGGGTATGAATGTGCACTTCTTACATAACTAGCCAATGGTTATTTTTATTGGTTGTTAGGCACGTGTGTTTTTAAATAAGCCTAAGAGAGAAATGAAATTTCTTGCAAAACCTATAAGAAATAATCAGGTCTTCGATTTATAGGGCCCTATTTTTCTTCAGTTTCTTGTATATTCTGGTTAACTCAGATGAAAAGATCAAACATCCAGCAATTTCATGAAAGATGTTAACATTCTTAGCCATTAGAGAAGCGCAAGCCAAGACACCACTAAGATATCATCTTACCCCGGGGAGAATGGTGCATATCAAGAAGTTCAACAGCAATAGATGTTGAATAGATTGTGGGGGAAAGGAGCCCCTTTACGCTGCTGGAGGGACCGCACACTGGTACAACCGCACAACCACTATGGAGCACAATATGAAGATGCATCAAAAGGCCGAAAATAAATACGCTATTCAATCCATCACTACCTCTTTTGGGTATCCTTCAAAAGAATTAAAAGCAAAGTATAACAAAGATACATGTATGCCTATGTTTATGCCAGTGCAGTTAACAATAGCTAAACCATGGAAGACTTTAAGGTACCCATTAACAGGCCAACGGATACAAAAACGATGGTATATGTACAGAGTGGAGTATTTCTCTTCCATAAAGACAGACAAATGTGAGGTTTTTGTCAGTAAACGAATGCAACTTGAGACCATTGTGCTTACCAAAGTGAGGCAAATTCAGAAAGAAAAATGCATCAGAGTTTCTCTAATATGAGATACGCCAGATTATAGGTATTTTATAGCACCAACTGGATGTGATAGTGGGGGCGGAGAGGTAGTGGGAGGGACATTAAGGGGAAAGAAGAGATTACAATGTTGCTGTGATACATATGTGCACAAAATCCTCAAGCTCAATTTAACCATACTATATCTCATATAGATAAAATAAACATTGGCGAGAAAAAAACCTGTAAGAAATATATTAGAAAAGACAATTGCTGTCTTTAGGTGACCAAGTCTTTGCAAGCTTAACCAGTGATTTATCCCTGAGTCTTCATTACTTAGTATAGAAAACTGAGAATTTAATCAAAGAATCTTTATCAATTAAAAATAATAGTCTCTAATGGAAATGAATAAATGCATTATTAACCTGTCAATCTGAATGAAATTCAGAAATGTAGTGTTAAATAATTGGAAAGCAGTAAAATTTGCACACAGAAAGACTTCAGTTTGAGGTTGTAGTTCTGGGAAGAGGTATAACCTACAAACAGGTGTCCACGCCAAATCTGAGACCAATTATCAGTTCTAATAGGCAGTTCTAAAGCTCAGGGGAGTATAACTGAAACAAGACAGACCGTGAGTTGATGACGGTTAAAGTGGATATAGGTATTTATTGGGCATTAAACAACAGCATCCAAGAAAACACAGACAACATATACATAATTTCAAAGTTCTTAGTAGCCACATTGAAACAGGAAAAATAAAATGATGAAATTATGCTAACTTTATTTAACTCAATGTATGCAAAATATTATTTCAACATGTCACTAGTCACACTTAAAGTGCTCTATAGCCACATGTGGCTCATGATTGCTATATCAAAAGCAGAGCTCCCTGATAAATGCTTTACTTTCAAGCTTATTGAAAATGTTTTTCAAGATAAAAACTGATAAAGATTTGTTCCTCCCTCTTTATAGTTATTCCCCACCTGTATATTGAAGGAGATATGCTAGTTATTAGATAAAACCAAAGGTTCTTTCTAATCATCTGTCCTTGTTTCTTTTTCTAAAGCAATCTCATTTCAGATTTTCCTACTTCCATCTAATAAAAATGTATATTTTAAAAAGAATTTCTTTTTTAAGATTTAAAGCAAAAATGAGTTTATATTGAGAAAATAAGTCTCTTGAGGAGAGGTCGAGAGGGGGTCTTGAGTGAGGATCTCTTAGAAAAGCAATTTCTCTATCCTCTGTATTAATCACCTTTTCACTGTTGGGACAAAATACCTAACACCTACAACTTAAAAAAGAAGAGATTTATGTAGGGTCATGGTTTCAGAAGTTTCAGTCCATAGTTGGTTAGCTTCAATTCAAAGGCATCATAGCAGAGGGGCATAGTGACTGGGAATGAGAGTGGAATGGACATAGCCAGACAGTAAGGAGGCAGGGATCAGATACAGTCCCCAGTGTCATGCCCCCCAAGTCTCACTTCCTCTAACGGATTCCAGCTCTTCAATGGTCTCACTTGGGTGTGTCCAACTTGCAGCCTGTTAGGTGTTGGCCTCCATTTTTTTTTTGAGTGAAGAGAAATTTTCTTGGGCCACATATGAAACATACAAGATAGTTAATGTACGTAAGCAACAGAACTCCCTAACTATATTATTTGAACACTGAAGAAAAAATGAGAGAAAAAAGCTGTAGTCCTCAGGTTGGCCATTTATAGGGTAATACCTTGATGATGTTCTTGCCCTCAACACTGAGTCATCGCTCTACAGTCTCTTATTCTCAAGCTAACAACAACAACAAAAAAAGATCAAACAAGTACATGTTTTTTAAATGATGTAATTTAAAATTTGTCTTTCTCTACTTACCCAACAAGTATTTGGCAAAAATGTTTATATATAAAACAATTTTTCTTCTGCTCCAGTACTAAACAGCAATAAATGAACTCAATATAGACCGGCCGCTATTTGGTCCAACATTTTTTTCTTTTCATACAATAAGATGCACTGCCAACAGCGCTAGGTGCAGGCAGGAGACAGGTATGTGGACACAGGTAAGCTAAAAAATGGATAAGTCATAGTTTATATTCAAATATGTGATTTTGAAAGAACAGATATTAGAATATCCTGTGAACTCTCCCACCTTTTTTGTTTAATTCAGACCAATAAGTTCAAGGATTTATCACAATTGGTCCTTTGTATTTTTACATTCCAAATCATTTTTTATTCATTTTTATGTTGTAACAGATATTTTGCAATTTCAGTCATATACCATTCAAAATGTATTTAAATGTAAATTGCTATTTTAAAATAGTGTTTTTAATATCTATCTCGATGATCAACAAAATTATTCAATTTTAATTGACTTGTTTTAGTGGCCTATAAATTCACTGGGTTTTTTTTTTTTTTTTTTTTTGGATTCTGTATATTGATCTCATCACCAAGTACACCCCAGTATCCTGTTGAAAAAAGGCTCCAGATGTCTCTTTTATTTATACGAAATAGAAGAAAGTTTCATGTTGAACCAATTTTACAAAACCTGATATAGCAAAAGCTTCAGACTTACACAATTTATATTTTATTTATGTGAAGATTACTTGCAATATTAAAAAGGTTGATTCCCAAAATAAACCCCTGACATCTTTATTAGGAAACTATTTTTGATAAAAATACATGATAATTTTTAAGAATCAATTTACAAGGAATATTTAAGGATGTATTTGTTACAATCAATTTATTTGTAATACTTTTTAAAAAGAATTTACATAATTAAAATCCATATAAATATCTAAGGAGTTAAATATGATAGCGTGTTGAGATATTTTCTCCTTACTTGCACTGCAAGCATGAGCTACACTTTGGGTGAACAGTCTCTTGTCTGTCTTTACAATGAGAGGTAGCAGGATTTCTATGTCCTGTGTTTATCTCATTTAGTTGTTAGTTGCACTGTGATTGATCTCCTTCTGTATCCTGAGCAATGTGTTTTGTAGATAAACAAGATCACAGGATATGTGAGATAATTCTAACAAATAAAATCCTGAACCTAAAAATAAACACCTACATTTCTATGGTATAAGATTTTCAGTGTCACTTTCATGGGAAGGAAATTGATTATGGAGATTTTAAAAGGACAAAAGAAAATAAATGACGCGGTTTCTTTGTTTTCTTCATTTGATCAGTTTGTCTGGTTTTCATTACCTGGAGGTTCCAGCCTTTTATTCTACAACATTCATGAAAAAAAAAGTCCATTTCCCTTAATGGGACTAAAAATCTATTGGCATTAACAGGAGCAGAAGCTTCTGTGCAGTTATGGGAATAAAGGTTGATTTTCAGTTATGGGAACCGAGGGTTGTCCCCCAGATTAGCAGTCCTTACACACAGCCTGGAGGGGGAAGCTAAGACTGCGTGGGAAAGGAGTAGAATCGCATTCTACCTTAAGCACGTGTTGCTGCTTATCTAATAATTTAAATATGTAAAAAAGTGAATCAAGTTTGATTAATTCAACGTGCAATTTACTGTCATCAATTATGATCAGGGATCTCCACGTTTTATCACATAAGTTTAGCATCTGTGGATCCTAGTGTAGCAGAAACGTTTTTCTGAAGAGTATTTTTTTAATCGAACTTTATGGGAACATTAAAAATCCAGAGTAAGATTTAAAGCCCTCTGCTCTCTTGGTAACAGATAGCATGCCCAAAAAGTGACCTTTAGATCTCATATGTGCCAGGAATTGCCATCGGAGGAGACCAAGGCTCTTCTAACGACCATTGAAACATTCTAACAATGTTTATATGTGTGCTTTAGAATCAAAAAGCAGCACCAACTAGGAAAAAATTTCTAACATGAAACCTCCAGGTGTTCTAGCCGTAAGAATAGGGTATGATGTGAGGGAATATGATGTGAACTAATTTTATCCATAATCCATTATGGCCCTTAGACTCATGATTAGAAATATACTCAAGAGTCTTCACTGAATAGACTGCCTCCTTAATTTTTGCTACTTTCCTTACACATGCCCTCCTCTGTAAACAGTAAGGTTAACTCATTAATGCAAAGAAAAAAACTGGATATTTCTCCCTCCAAACACCCTCTGTCCTTCATCCCAGAAAATGGAGTATCTTGATATGTCAAAGCCAGAGGCAAAATCCACTTTTTGCTGAAGACAATCATGATAGAGCTAATCTAAACAGAATCACTCTAATGTCTAAATTCCTATTATGTCTTCCACTTTTTTGGCTTTTAACTTCTGCCTTAAAAGTTCAGTTTGTTTTATATATTTTCAATGTCCATAACTCTACAGTCAAGCTCTTAACATATTACTCTTGACTAAATTCATATTTGTGCAGCTCTCAACTTCTAGCCTGGCTTCATTAAACGTTAAATAGATTATAAAAATGGAGAAAAGCAGGCAGAGAGGCATATAGAATTCTTTACAATATCAGTGAATAGTAGGAAATTAAGCTACAGATTTTTTCTTAGAAACTTACTAGTTTTCCAGTAATTAATGAACTAAACACCACACATCTTTTTACATAGCATTTCCAATTCTCGTCTCTACTTACAAAAGTGACCCTGTTAGCGCTGCTGTTGGCGACTCATGCCACTTGTCTTTGATATGATATCGTCAAGACCTCTAAGCTATTACGGCAGACTGCAGAAGAGAAGACGACTTGCCTCAGAGAAGAGGCGCATCTATAACCATTTCACTGTCGCATAGATTTTAAGGCCAACTAGCAAGAAATACTGCAGAGTAGGTGCCGCAGCTGGGTAATAGGACAATCGAAAAATAATAATATCTAAATGTACTGTATCCCATCCAATGTGATAAGCAATGACAGGATAAAATTGCAGGTATCTCTCTTAAGGACCTCTAGTAGAAAAGACATGTTTTCATGAGTAAATGCATCAGGATGCTGAAAGTGAGAAATTATAAAGGAGGTTTAAAGAGCTTTGTTGGGCTGGGGTAGCTACATATGCAGCTTGTTCTGACTATGTTCCCTAATTTAACACAGCACCCATATCTCTGTCGTCATTTAATAACTGGTAAATGGATAAACACCAGTGGTTGAGAAAGAGGTGTGTTATCTCCCCAGCAGCCTAGAAAGTTCGTATGGGTAGTCCAGGCCTCCTTAGCTGTGACAGTTCCACAGTGACTCCCAGTGGTCCCAAATTGAACTTTGTCTTTGATCATAATATAATACAGTACACTAAACAATGTGTGTGTGTATGTAGATAGATAATTCAATGTAATAACTAAAACCATAACCCTTTCAACAAACCCTTGAACTAATTAGCTGAAAAGTGAAAAGTATTTCTGGAAAACACTATCACGTGAGACAAATGAACAGTAAGTTCCTTTGTAACTCCAAAAGCTGGATTCTATGATTTCAATCTAATTCTCCAACATGACCAATATGTTATTAAATTTAACATAAAGCAGAATAAGTAGAAAAATGTTTGTTCAGAAAAGTATACATTGTTTTTAAGTTAATGAGAATACCTTTCCAGGAGAAAGAAATAAAAATATTTTTTCTGAGTTTTGCCTAGAAATTAAAAGGCATTTTCATTTACTCAGAACAATTATTTGCTTGACTAGAGTGTCAGATTATTCCAGATACTTATAAACTAAGTACATTCTTTTTCTTTTCTTATAAAGAAAAAATGGCTTTGCCATATATTTTTGGCTATTGTTGTAGAGTATTTCTACTAATGTGTTACATTTATTGACACAAGTAACTATACATTAGACCTTTCTATTGCATTAGAACTTCATTAACCTCCTATAGAATTTATCACTTTCAGCATCCTAATATATTTACTCAAGAAAACATGTCTTGTCTACTAGAGGTCCTTAAGAAAGATACCTATAATTTTATCAAGTAATTATTTATCACATGGGATGGGATATAAGGCACTTTAATATTTTATTAGTTCTTTTATGATTTGTTGTTAAATTCATAGAGCATGGTCAGAGCCAACTATATGCCAAATATTGTTCTAAGTAAGAAGAAAAATGGCGGGCTAGGTCAGACACAGCACCTGGCCAAGAACTTAAAGTATCGTCAGGAAGACATACTTCAGTGTCTGTCTTCCATGAGCCACAGGAAACATGAAGAAGTAATAGAAATGGGCATGTTAAAGAAAGCATCCTAGTTACCATGGCATCCTCACACCTAACCACACATAACTGCCATACATATCAGATACATCCCAGATCCAGCCGTCTTGTGAGCAATTGTCATCCTTAACATACATTTTGGGAATAGTCTGAACTGCAGTTCTGCTGTTATCATCAGCCAATCTTCTGCTCGTGCATATAGATGCAAATTACTTGAAGGCTCTGAAGTGGCATCAGTCAGAAAAGTAAAAAGAGAAGCGAGGGGAGAGAACATTTGAGTTTGCACTGAAATCCTTAGCGAAATGCCAAGGTGAGAGAGCAGCTACAAAAATCAAGCTGCAAGAGGATTTATATTTCCGTGTAAATGTCTAAAAAAGATTCTCCTAGTCCCCACTGAAAACACACTGCATCCCATAAAATGGTAACACTGTCCCGAAACTGGACACCTAAGTGCCATAGCGACATCTGCTCATGCAGACTGACCCCTAGCGGTATAAACTAACTACTGCACGCACAACTCTCTTCGAGCCACTTTTGTTCAAAATGTAGCGCAATATGATTTAACAAACCTTGACATCCTAAGTGAAATAAGAGTATAATCTCCTCTCTGAACTTTAATAAAGTATTCAAATGTATAATAGAAAACAATTCTATCACCTCTTCCACTGTTATCAGACCTGTGCTATTATAAGACCATATTTTGAAAATCTTCATAATTTATTTCTATAGTTTGGAATTCTTCATATTTAGTTGCAAGCGAGGATTCTTTACGTTTTAAAAAAAATTTCAATGATTTTTGACACACCAAAAGCAACCTGACCTATCATTATGAAATACTTTCTACAGATATTTTGTAAGTTTTCAACTAATAAAAGACTAAAATATAAATCATTAACTTTAATAAATTTAATTTATTTTAATGGAATTCAAATTGAATTAAAAATACTAGCTAAAATAAATAGCAACTTATTTTGTGCTTTATGTGCAGTTTTTGTTTGATTTGGTTTGGATTTTTGCAGTACTGTAGATTGAATGTAGGCAAGGCGAACAACCTACCAATGAGCTATTGGTTTTTAATTTAACCTAATCCGTTTTATTTTATAACAATTTATTTCATTTTATTTATGTTATGCTATTTTTTTAGCAAAAGTACTTGCTGAGTTGCCTGGTCTGGCCTCAACCTTAATATTCTTTCCACCTGAGTCTCTTGAGCAGCTGGGGTTCCAAGTGTGACTCATCCCCATGCCAAGCACTGTGTGTTCCCTTTTTATAACAAAACAAAAACTACATATCAAAGTCAAAATCACAGCTAGATTTAAGGAAAGATGAGCCAAGCCTAAGCAAATGGCTCTCCTCACCAGTGTAGGACAGATTGCCTAAAATCGTTCTCAAATAATGAGTTTGCAAACACTATCACCTGTAATGGTCAAATAGGAGATCTTGTACACTTTCACTTTCTTTCTGGTGTTTTTTTCTTCCATTTTTTCCTGATCTCCCAAAGAAATTGGAACAACCGTTATATATCAGACTCTCTTTTTCCCCCTTTTTGCTTTTCAAGAGAACTACTTTGTTGTTTATTTTTCTTCCATCCCCATTAGATAAGCCCATACATCATGTGTGAGGAGGCAGGAGACAATAGCCACCCAAATTATTGTACTACAGGTGTTCTTGGTGTGTGTTCCCATCTACTTCTTAAAACGCCTGCGTGTCCTCCCACATTAGAGAACCAAATGCCGTGGTTGCGAGCCCTCTAGCCCAGTGCGGTTCCTCCCCGTGCGGCATACACTAAAGTGCACCACAATTTGTGTAAATAGTAGAGAATCTGGAACAACTTCACAAAGTGTATGTTACTGAAAATTGAAAGAGATGAGAAAATGTCTGCAAGCCAATTCTAGAAAAGGCTTAATCTGTAAATTCTGGATTTCTAGAGGCAAATCATCAATAAATCCATAAAGAAGATATCTTCTGGTAAGATATTGGTGTTCGAGCAAAGGAATGTAGTTTTACACCTTTCTTTCTCTTTCTACAAATAAAATGCCCTATAACTAAAGAAAATGAATAAAATATACAAAGTTTTCCTGATGAGAAAAAGAAATTCAGTTGATAATAAAAAAGGTTGAACCAACAATGTACCTTCAAAGCATAAAATATAAATCAACAAAAACACCTTCGTGGCATTACATTTCCTAGCATTCCACTAAAAACACTCAAATCATTTTAGAAATTCAGGCAGAAAGGTTTAGTGATTTTGAGTTCCAGCCTATTTGTCACATGTAATTTTAATAACTGTAGTAGTAGTAATTCAATGTAAAAAGAATGAAGTTTGTATGATGTCAAAAGAGTAGAAAATATGCTCATATTTTAAATACATACCTAGATGTTATGGAGTTCTAGTACACAGTTTATAAAGGATTGTAATTTCCAAGTCACTTGGATTAAAGTTCACCCTAGAATACTTTTGCTGTCTTCCTACACAATTCTTACCTTCAAAATAACTTCTACATTTATTTTCTAAAGTTACATATATACAATATGTATACAAAATATATGTAATATATATGTTAAGTTTTCCCAAAGTATTATTAGCAGCTGCTCCTCCTCACAACAGAAGCCAGCATGCACAGTGTGAAACTTAATCTTTCTTCGTGTTTCATACTGCTTGGTGACAGTTTGCTCATCAAAGACATTTTTTTCACACTTACTGCTATTCATCTCATATGCTAGTGTTTTAGAAATCTCTCCTCTATTTCAACAGTTTTCATCACTTACATCTCTACAAATAAATCTATAACTCAGTCCCAAAAATGCAGAAGTTAAATATCGTAGATCAAAGAATTGTCAACAAAAAGCGAGGATGCATTTCGAATGTACCATAAAAGTAAAATCTCCAGAAACAAAGAATGAAGAGTTAAAAAAAGAAGAGGAACTCCTTCTCCACATGTCCTAATCGTAAGTCCCACTGCAGTTCTTGGTTTGTCTTGTTGCATCTTAAAATACATATTCTTCCCTTGTATTAAAGTCATGTCAATGATCTATCATAACAAACAGAACCAGATGTAAAAAAAGAGAGAGAGAGAAAGAAAAATGTTCTCCAATTCACACTGCAGAATGGACAGAAGGGCTTAGCTTTAATATCCAGTCCCACATAAATAAGTCTCTTAGGTACCCTTGCATGCTCCAGTCTAGAAAATCTTTAATTTCAACATGTGGAAGATGCAGCCACCTTGGACTATTATTTGTAATAGGTCTTGCTCTCCCTCTCCCCTACAAGGCTCTGTAGAGTGATGAGCAAATGTTTTCCCCTTCTAGCTAAAGAGGTTGAAAATTAAAACTATCTACCCAGAGGTAGATAAGTAAAATCTCACTTCATGAAAGCTTTCCAGATGTCTTCACATCCGCTGCTTTCCCTTAAGGCACACTGATGCGGAAAACTTTGATATTTTAAATAATTCTCTTTCAGTCTGGCAGTTCTTCCTGCACAACTCAAGGTCTGTGAATGTTACTGTGCATAGTGTTTTTGGCAGAATGACGTTCACAGTCACATGTACACTGTAAAGATGTGAATGTTTTGTTTCTCCTAAGCTCAACAACTAGCACTAACTGTCAATTTACTTGCTTTGACATGGGAAATCCTAGCAGAAATTTCAATTATACAAATTATGTTCCTTCCTGAGCAGTCCCTATGGCCAGACTCTAAAAGTCAGTCAAATCTAAATGTCACTTCAATCATCGCAAATAGGTCGCTAACACATGCAGAAGTCTAGAGGAGTCCACTCGCCTTTCAAGCTGGATGACTTGTCCGTGATAATACCTCATTATTGCTAAGACCCACTCTCCGCGGATTTCAAAGTTTCTACCCACATTTCGCCACCCACGTTACAGGTAGGATGTGAACAGACACAGGCTCCCTCATTTTAGAGGCAAGAACTTAGAAGTCAAGGACTAATCAAGACAGGAAAGTGAAGCAGTAGTGACTGCAGTGTCACATAGTAGGCAAGAAAGTAAATATGACACGCAACGTCATCACCAATGGCCAAACAACACGGACTAGAAGATAGGAATAACAGGAAACACTTATTCACCATTTTCCTACTAGAAAACAAGATAGTTGTGCTCACAAGAGCAAGTGTTCTGAGAAAGCACTTTAAGCTTCAGGTTCTAAAAGCAATAAATTGAGTTCTGTCCTTTGTTTCTTCTTTATTGATGACTTATCCAATTTCAAGGCAAAAAAAGAAATGCAACTGACCTTTCTTAACCCTTCTCCTTCTACAAAGTAAAGTAGGGCCCAAAGGAGTGACCTGCAATGTTGCAGATTATTCTGTGAATAAGGGACAGAGTTTGGGTTACAGCTGAACCTGCTTCCTGATCTTACGTTCTCTCTAATATTTTGCGTGCTCCTCACAAATGAAACTAGTGCCTCTGAGCTTATTATTTTCTCCATAACAATATCTAGTAAGGGGAAGTAAGGGAAGCACTTAGAAAGGGAGAAGGGAGAAATAGACGTGTGTGTGTGTGTGTGTGTGTGTGTGTGTGTGGGTGTGTGCGCGCGCGCGCGCACACACACATTCCTCATTATTTTTTATTAGTAAGTGTTTACCACACATAGTTGCTACAGTCTACTTTGGGGATTATAGATACATGCTGCATCTTAATGATTTTTATTCCCTTCTTCCACCCCACTCTCTCCAGTCTCCCCATTTCCAAATAAATAAACATATTCTGAGTTTCTGAGTACATTGGAGAAACTCATTTCAATACTTAGAAAGTTTTGGTATTTAATAGTTTAATAAAATAGTTTTATAAAATAAATGTTGTTATTTAAATATTAAATTATATATTAAATAACCTTTATATGCAATATTTCACCTGATTCTTAGCTGTATATGACTTATTCCATAGACATAAAAATATTATTTCAAACAAATCTCATCTGTAAGTTAAAACATTCAAGAAGCTTTCCACGTTAATAGTGTGTCTTTTAACTATGACAGCTAAGATACTGAGGCTTTGTCAAAATGGTTTCATTCTCAAACTACAACAGATTTCTTAAAGTGCATTGCACTAGAACATCCTAAAACTGATGACATATTGTTCAAGGCTTTTACTAAGGTGGAAGTAAACTATGACATATGAAGAGAATGTGAATAGGTTAAAACTAACAAGAACTATTAGCTAAGGAAGTCTCTATGCCATTTTTCAGACAATAACTTTCTTATAGTAACTCCTTTTTATTCAGTTGTAGTAAGACTTTAGCACAATTAGTGCTTTGTATTAATGAGGCTGAACTGAATGGTTTTTTAGACTCAGTCTATAATTTCAGCAGTCAGTTAAAATTGTATTAAGGCCTGCAAGAGAAGTAAAACTTCTAGGTCTGAGAATACTTAGTCTTTAAATATGTACTAGACTTAAAAATTCTATTTAATACTCAGTACTTCTTGGTACTATATGCAAAATTTATTTAATAAATAACCCTGAGTGATTTAACATAATGAATTAAATATAATTTTTTTCTGTTCAGAACACATATGTAATTTTTTTTTACAATAGCATGGTTTTACAGTTTTTGAGCCTTAGAAATTTTCAGTTCTTTACATCATAGAAAAATATGGGACAAAATTGGTTTTCTTTCTCACTATAATGTAAAATAGTTTACTAAGCTCTGTGTAAATGCCACAACATTTTTGTGATAGTGTATTTGGCTTTTTACTGATAATGTATTTTGCAAACAAAGCCTTTAAGATTAATAGGTTCTCCAGACAGAGTACAGAAAGACGGCTTTACGTCTGGCTTGAGAGTGGTCGTTACAAAAAAGTCAGTAGACATAGTTGATATCTGAGTTCTCAACATTGCCTCACAAAGTAGCTTCAGTCCAACAGAGATTTATTGGAAATGTACCTTAACAGCAAGCCAAACCTTATTCTGGACTATTATTACTTTTTGTTCACATATTTTAACAAACAAATTCTAAAATGACTCAAATGAGAAGATACATGCTTGTAGCAAAATAAATAATCACTGATTTTGACTTGTTACACCAAGAAGGAAAACAGTGTTCAGCTTTTCCATTTTTCTAGAATCTTTATCAAAATAAAGAATTATGTTAGCTGGCAAAAATATAAATTTTAATTTCAAGATTTGGTTTTATTTCTTATTTTGAACACTTTTGAAATTGGTATCAAAAATATGCAATTGCTATTGTTAGTTGTGCTGCTATGAACACCGGCATGCATATATCTCTCCAAAATACCCATCAGCAGACCAGTGGATACACAAACTGTGGTATTTATACACAAGGGAATACCATGCATCTATAAAGTCCAACAGCGTGGAGGCTTTTGCAGACAAATGGAAGAAACTTGAGAACATCCTGCTTAGTGAAGTGAATCAGAAGCAGAAGGTGAAACATCGAATGGTCTCTGTGATATGAGAGACCCAAATCACAACTATCACATGGAACTTAAAATGAAAAACAAAGTGAAACAGAGGGGTAGGACAGGGAGGGAGGGAGGGGGTGGGCAGGGGGAAGGACAAAAGGAGACTGGGAAAGTCCTTGTCACCTTGACAAGATACATATGTGCACAAAATGCTCAACTTCATTGTAAGCCTTGAATTTTGCACACATACACAGCAATAAAATCGGAGAAAATAAATAAATAAATAAATAAACCATGTGAAAAAAATATACACTCAGCACAGCAGGTCAGTAGCCATAAGCCAGTAAGAAGCCAAGAACATGTGCTTGGAAGTCAATGAAGAAGGAGAAACTGAGGTCCCACAGGGCTGGCAGGTGCAATAACATGGGGTAGTGGGGATACTGGTTACACTAATCAACGTAGTAAATTTGTGGATCGTGTGTGTGTGTGTGTGTGTGTGTGTGTGTGTGTGTGTGTGTGTAAAAGAGAAGGTAGAAGGGAGTAGATTTCAGCAGAGAAGAGATTTACAAGCATAAATTAAAAGGACAGAAAGAATTTTCAAGGAGGAATTTGAAACATCAATATGAACTTTCTATGCAAACACTCATAAAGATATATATATTTATATTATATATATTCACCTATACATACATAAATATGTGTAGATATATAGATTCATACACACATATGCATGTGGGTGTATGAACATACATAAGCATGTATTTTCTCATTCAACTTTCCAAGAGATTCTCGAAGTAATGACATTCCAATAGCAATGAGCATATCTAATGCCCAGACCTTAGTTTGCAAAGAATAATATCCGTAACAAGAAACAGGACTTCTTAGAAGAATGGCTGACTCAGGACTAAGAAGAGGCAAAAGCAAGATGAATCTGGGACAGCCAATTATATGGTAAAGTTCAAAAATGTTAAGTCTGGTAGGCTTAGTCAGCTTAGAAGGGCCAATTCTACAGTTTTCACCCAAGTAAATCAGAGAGTAATAGATCAACATCCCATTCAAAAAATAAGAATTCATAATTCCATACCAATATAAATAATAAATATGAGAGCGAAGTTTTCCTTGCATTAAGATGACAAATAATGCATGAAACCTGATTGATGGGAGTTGAAAACCACCCATTTGACAACAATCACAGAGTTAATTGAGAGGAATTGATTAATCATAGTAAATGAATACTGAAGCTGGTGGAATATTTGATAACTAAAAGTAGAGTAGTGAATATCAAAGTTTCTCTCATAGAATACTAGTTAATTACTAATGGGAAAAAAGAGACACCTTGTTCGCACCAACTTAACCAAGTAACAAAAGATTAATGAGGAGTTGGTTTCCCCTATGTGCCTCCAACAGGATGAATTTGAGAAAGCATGACACCATTTTCATGTCATGATAACCATGAGTCCATGGCCTGGCCATAGCTAGGACAATTCATCATTTGTCTCCCCATAAAGATCATGTCATTGAGGTTGCTGGAGACAGAATTTTAAATAACTCTGTCTTAAGAGATGCTAATTTGTAACACAGACTTCTAGACAGGACCCTTGACCACAACAGAACAAATAATATTGGCCAGAAAACTGGTAAAAATATAAATGACTTTTATGGACCGGGTGGTAGTGCTGTATTACATCAATTCTAGTTTCCTGACTTAGCCACTGGTATGGAATAACTGTAGAAAGTTTCTTTATTTTGAAGAAGTAAGCAAGCATTGTACTATTTAGGAGAATAGAACATCAAACTACCGACTTACTTACAAGCAAACAACATTGGTATCAACATAGAAAGGAAGGTTGAAAGATACACATAATATTTGAATAACTATGATGGAAAATCTCTTTACTGGCAACTTGACTACAACTTTAAAATAATTTTATAAGTTCTATAATGTGACTTTGTGTTTCTGATACTCAATTTTATAATTTTATACCCTTCCAGGCTGAGTCGCTATATGATCTACTTCCATCTAGGCACCACCTTCTAGCATCAACTCAGCTAGTAGGCCCTTCAGTAAATGAATCCCCTAAAGGCTGTCGTTGTTCCAAGACCTACTCACTTTCCAAACACATGAGACTTTGGGAGGACATTTTAGACCTAAGCCTTAGCACTAGTAATATTGAGTGAGAAGACTGATGTGGTATTAAATTGTGTGAAGTGTTTGGCCCTCCTATCCTTGAATCATTTTCCCAGGCTTGTATGGACTAAAGCACCTGTCGTCCCACCTGGATCCCTCTGCTTCCCTCCTACCTGTCTACATGATATTCAGCTCCTATGATCCTGTGGTTGAATATTCCCCGTGTTTATCCAACTTAATAGACAAGAATCTCTTTCTCATTTTCAAGCTGTGGTAAATGAAATTCTTTTAATCAATTAATGACTTTAGTATATCATGTTTTATGGTTCAATGGATTAATCAATGTTAGCAAAAGCAACGGAAGCACTAAGAGGGAGAGAGAGAGAAAGAGAGAGAGAAAGAGAGAGAGAGAGAAAGGGAAGAGGAAAAATAAGGAGAGCAAGGGAGTGGGGACATAAAGAGGAAAAGAGAGATTTATTTAAGGAATTTATTCACATGCTTATGAGAGATAAGTCCAAATCCTCTGTGGGACAAGTAGACTCAGGCAAGAGTTAAAAGAAAATGTTGTGGTCTTGAATTTCAAAATTGTAGCACAGGCCAGCAGAGTGAAAACAGGATTTCTACCTTAGAGCCTTAAAGCAGGAAACCGTCATCACTGAGAAACCCTCGTCTTGATTGAAATAGCCTCACCCATAAGATCTAAGAGAATCTCCTCATTGGAAAATCAACTGAGATACATGCTAATCACATCTACAAATTAACTTCAGAGCAAAATCTAAATCCACGAAAACTAGATATCAGAGTCGATTCAAATTGACACCAAAACGTTAAGCAGCACATAGAGTCTTCTGAACATTTTTAAAAGTCTCAGCAAATTATTTTCAAAGAATATATGAAAACCTGAAGATGAAAACTTGGAAGTTACTATCTATAACGTTTGCACATTTAAGTTGTACAAACACATGCATGAAAGACTTCTAAACGTACCAAATTTCATTCAGATATTTAGGACTCCTTGATAAAAATGTATATGTATATTCAAATATATATGTAAAGACTGAGATTTAAATACCCTACTTAATGGGAACTGTAAAAGATTGAAAAAGAAAAGAAAATTTAAAAACAATGAAAAAAGGAAGTGGAGGAGGGAAAAAAAAGAAATTCAAAAAAGATAAAGATGATAGAAAGAAAAACAAAACAGTTGTCATGAAAGGAGAGGGTTTTTATTTAAATGTTTACAAATAACGATTGCAACTGAGTTTAAAAAAAAAAGAAGTGGGCCATAGCTAACTGACATACAGCACAGTAACCAACTAGGGTTTGGGGTTGGAGGAGCAGCTCAGCAGTTAAAGCGCCAGCCTAGCAAGCCCAAGACCCTGGGTTCAATTCCCCAGTACCACATAAGTGGATAAAGTGGTGCACATCTGTAATCCCAGTGTTAGGGAGGCTGAGGCAGGAGGAATGCCATTAGTTCAAGGCCAGCCTGGACTACAGAACAAGACCCTGTCTTTCAAAAAAATAAAAGACAGAAATAAACAAGCTCTCAGGGCACAGACCAGTTTTTAAATTTCTTATGTGTAGAAAAATAATTTATCTAACTATAACATATAAGTCTATACATAACACATGAATGTAGGGAATTCAACATCTAAGTTACTTGCATCAGTGCCAACCCATCTCCCGCTCCCCTGTTCTCGCTACCGCTTACCTTTTATCTAAGTCCTGCCCACATTCCACTTAATGCTAATATGATTGGGAAGTGATCATGAAGTGACTATTTGAGGGTAAGAAAGCAGGAAGGTTCAGACTGACTTACAATAATGATCTGTCCAGTTGTAGCCACAGCCTTGGCGCTTTTTGTTCTTACAGTCACAAAAATATCTTTATATATAGGAAATATATTTTCCTTAAATTAATTGGATTGGTTTAACCCCAGAACATTTGTTTCTGTAAGTGGGTCAAATACTTGAAATCCAAATTTTATAGGTTAATTTATATATTTCCTTGTTGAAAGTAGCTCTTCTACTGGGTTTAATAATTACATTTTAAGAAAGAAAAAGAAGTTATGTGTCATGAGCTTAATCCTCAGAATTTTATTTTAAGACTCAGGACTCAAAGTCAAGAAAATATTTCTTATAAAATAATAATTATGCAAAGAAAAGTTACAGAATTTCAAAATCAAATATAGGCCAGAAAGTGACTAATAGCCCCAGGCAGACATGGTCAGTTTTCCTGCTGTAGAGGTTATGGGACTATGTGGGCATTTAACTCAGCCCTGAGAACTTAAAATAGCATGGATATAACTGTTCAAAAAATAGCTTTTATTTTATTTATTTTTTTAGGGGGACATAGAGTCTTGCTATATAATCCAAGGTGGTGTTGAACTCACTGTGTAGACCAGGATGGCTTCAAATTCTTGACAATCCTCCTGTCTCAACCTCCCAAGTTCTGGGATTACAGGTGTGCCCCACCATGCTGGGTAATTTTTATGTGGTGCTGGAGGATCAAACCCAGGTCTAGGCAAACAGTCAAATCACTGAGCAACATCCAAGCCTCAATAAACAGCTTTCTTATAACACTGATAGATTGTAAATGACTTAAGTAATGCAGCCTGAGATAATAACATTGCTCATCCTCTGATTTGTGGCCTCTCATTTACTTTTCAATTCATAAAGTAGTTTGGACACGTGGGTGGTATTAACCCAATGAGTAAAAGGGCAAAATAAGAAAAAGATGCTTCCATAAGGAGACATGTTGGCCATTAAGGAGATATTAGATGCCGTAAAATCATGCTAATAAAAACAGCAGTTTGGGGGAAAATAGCGAAATACATGGGCATGCGAACAAAAAAGAAAAATGAAAAAGAAAGAAAAGGGAGAAGGATTTTAATAAAGGCAAATGACACGGAGTCTTCGCAGATGGTACCAGATGAGGCCAGGACCCCGATTCGCATTCGGGAGTTCTGCACAGCTACCCTTTGCTCTGCCCTAGGTGCTTTTTGCTTATTTTACACTGACATTTTAAAAAGATTTTCAATGTACCGAATTTCCTAAATTGTGTCAGTTCATATAGTTTTGAAGCTACTTAAAAGAGGAGATCATATTTTGCTAATGCCTAAGACCTTTATTTCCCGTGACCATTTAGTTTATTAATGTCAGAGCTCTGCCTGGCACCAGCAAAGTTTCAGTCTGCGCTCTTAACTACTACTTTTTGTTGTGCCAGAAACTCTAGCCCGAGAGCACAGTTACCTAATTAAGAGGGCGGACTCGTTCATTCCTTCAGATCTGGAGTCCTGTACTCCAACAGCTGAGCTAGCAGAGGCTACCCAGCTGACGGGGTTCATTTCCAGAAAAGTACAGAATAAGTAGAAATTGGGACACAAGCTGAGACATACAAAGAGAAAAAGACCTAATGATTATTGATCACATTATTGGAATAATTATGAGATTTTATATTTATTTCTATACTGATTCACTCTTTAGCCACTGTGGTGATTAGTTGAATGTGTCAACTTGCCTAGGCTATGAGATGTCCACATTTTGGTTAAACGTACCTGGGTGTATTTGTGAGGTTATTTCTGGAGCAAATTAGCCTTTGAGTTAAAAGAGGAAGGCCAGTGGGCCTCTCTACCATGGTGGACACAAGACACCATCCAGTCATTGGAAATACATATGTATTCATACAGATAGAGACATAGATATGCAAATATATAAGAACTGCACACATATGCCAGAGAAAATTCTAACTCAGCCACTACAATTGCTTTATTCTATTACATTCTGTCTAATTGTTTCCTACTGTCAAGGATAAGCACTACTCTACTCTACAAATGAAAAAACTGCGGCATAGGATCAAAAAGCAGTCATAGCATTTTCACAATGGTCCTTCTACCTAACGATCTATTTACCTCAGTTGAGTAAACATAGAATGGTCATGCCTGACAATTCCTAGGCTAAATGCAGCTTTCATGAACTTCTTGACCACTACAGCAAAATCCGAGGTAGGCCTCAAGATACCTTACTATTTTTTTTAGTTAAACTTTATCCAGAATCACACACACACACACACACACACACACACACACACACACACACGATCTAAGCCATTATTAGAGCTTTTTTTCAGTGCTTGAAATGGAATACCAAAACTATGCACTAATCTACAACCCTGACCATTTTTTCAAGTTTGAATTTTAAGACAGGATCTCACTGAAGTACTAAATAGCTTAGGCTGGGCTTGAATTTACAATCCTCCTGACTCAGCCTCTCAGAGTTTTTGGGATTTCAGGCCTGTACCCTCAGGTGCAGATTTCTGTTCAGTATTTCTTAATCCTTTTCGTCTGAAACTGGCTTTATTTGCAGTGCTGTATTCCCCTATTTGTGCTATGACAGGGCCTGAGCTCCATATCTGAACAAGGAAAGATGGTAGATACAGACTGGAGCAAACTTTATGAGAGTCCTCCTGACAACTCCCTGCTCATAGTCTGTCTACGGGACCTCGGTCTCCAGTGGGTAAGATTCTAAAGAAGAAGTTATAAATTGTCCCTTAGAATCTCTCCCCCTTTGTAGCAAGATACCCATGGACATAGCATCGTGATTACATAACATTATCTTTGATGCTCATACTTGTCACTGAATACACAGTCAATAAACATATGTTGGAGGAAAATAATCTTGAAAATGCTAAATTAGTCTGACAATAACTTCACAAGGTTATTGATTCTTTTTGATAAATTTTTATTGATTTTTCATGAGAACATATCTATCACTTCAGAAACAGGGTGCTTGTGAGAAGTAGATTTTTAATTACTTCACAAATCAATTAAATATCCAAACCTGTAAAGAATCAGCCTCTGAGGGACCTATTATGTGAAATAATAGTGCTTCCTGACTTTTCAGAGGATGACATCACTATCGTAAGTTCCTCAACTTGCTCGACACACATGGAACAAAATCTTTTACACAGTTTTCATGTGCCATAGAAAGGTACAGGTGTTACACAGTTTCCAGGTCTTGGGGCACGTTAGGCTGCTCACTAGAACATCTCAACACAGAATCCCAATGCCTCCTCTCTTTCAAATTTTTACTAAATCACCTTAATGACTAAGTAAGATGTGTTCCATGCAAGAAATCAAGTAAAACCCATGAAAAAGTAGGTCTACAGTGACATTTCTTTAATGTCTTCATGTTTTCATTTTCTGCACCATAATCTTACATCTTCTTCCACCACCATAAATAATACAATAAGCAACTACTAGAAAATGAAGCCCCTAAAATATTGTTGAAACGTAGCACACCTGATGAGAAAAAAATATTGTCTTAACTCTATTAAGTGAGGAGTTAATGAAAATCCTCTACTTATATTATAATTTGCATGTCATTTCTGAACTTCATGTTGAAATTTAGTCCAGTTGTGGTGGCAAAGATAAGTAGAATATTTTGGGGATTCACATGAATGGCATGATTAGTCTCTTATGAAAAAGCTACAGGAAGTGAGAAAAGCTCCCTTTGGTCTTACAGTTTTCCATCATGTAAGGACATAGGATTCATACCCTTTACATCCTTTGCCACCTCTGCCATGCGGGAATACCTAAATGACACTGGGGGTGAAGAATGGAGCTTCACCAGACAGTGGATCTGACAATGCCTTGATTTTGACCTTCCCAGCCTCCAGCACTGTGAGAAAAGAAGTCTCAGGTCTTTATAAATCATCTGTACTGTCCCCACAATAGTAAAAATGGACTAGCACAACCTGCTCCACATCGGGTCCGATGACAGCTGAGTGGGAACTAGTGTGAATGCTCATCCTATACATATGATAGTGCACATGATTTGCTAAGCTCAGAGGCTTAGACTTACAAGTATTGTCGTTACAGTAAGATGATTTCATTTTTTGACAATAAATTCTCATAAAATTGATCTATTATCCAGAAAATTAAAGGAGAAGCTTGAGTTAACAGTAGCTCCTTAAAATAATTCTAAGTCTCTCAGAGGTATCAACTTTGTGGTGGTCAAAATGTGACTGTAGCCCAACATGGAGGCACTTTCCTATAACCCAACCTACTGGAGAAGCTGAAGCAGGAGGATCACTAGTTCGAAACCAGCCAAGGCAACACAGTGAGACTATATTCCAAAAAGAACAAAATTTGGGTATGTGCACAAAGTACCCAAGATCAATGTAAACATTATGTATTGCGCTTCTATATATCAATAAAATGGGGGGGGGGGGGAATCTGGGTACATGTTAATTAACAGTGTTTAATCTGAATTCCCTTAGAAGGAGTGGACTAAAATTGAGAAATGATTATTTGTCAAGATTGGGGTGCAGGAGCTTATAGGGAATCAGAAGCCCCAATGAGGGGAAAAGGGTGGGCAGCTCTACTGCCTCTGTTTTTAGTTAACAGTAGCAGTCTACGCAAAAGCATTAAAATTTATCATCAGAAGTGAAAGTAAAAATGCATACTGATAGAAGTGAATAGAAAAAATAAGTCATCAGTGGATCTGCAGCTTGGTCAACCCCTTACTTCAGAGCCCTTGATCCTCTGCCATCCTCAGAGGGCTAATGGTGAAATACTACTGAGCTCATCCCATTCATTTTTCTGCAGAGAAAGATCTCCAACCATGTCAAAACATAATTTTCCTAAGAGCCAAAAGTGCTTACTAGGAGAATTAGGACTAAAGTCTACTTTTCCTTGTTCTCATTTTGTTTCATTTCTTTAACAAAATGCCTCAGAAAGAAAATATTTTCTAACTGCATTCTTATGCAATTAGCAAGCATTATTTGTGAAACTAGAAGTTTCATTTTTCTGCCATTAAATAATTTTAAATGTTGGTGTGGTTTGGTTTTTGCCATTCAACCAAGCAGGAGTGAAGGAAATCACAACCAGACAAGAGCCAGAAAAACTAGCAGAATGAACGATACAGCACCTATAAGCAATATTTATGATTGGCATCACGTTAAAATTGTCACTTGATTTAGGAAAAATAATGCACACTTCTTTGCCCAGTTACAAAAAGATTTCTTCTAAAATTAAGATTTTCCTGTGATTTTTTTTTGGCATACATCACCTGTTTCCAACATTTTAGAGATGGGGCTATTGCCATGTGATATACAGCTAGTCTTTCACTGGTCTGGGGGTATTTGAACTATAAATTAGTAAAAATAGTTTCCTTGGCAAATAATCCAGACAAATCACTGAGCTAAAGACCTAGCAGATGGGTGTGAGAAGGCTTCAGGGAATAGTAAAAACTCTTGAATAGTTGAAGTGAAAGATGCTCATTGTTGAACAGCCGATAGGTGAGTAGATCAGAGACATTCAAGAAATCTCTCATCGTAGCATCTATCTCTTAGAAATGAACTGGCTGTGGGTGGTGAGAGAAAATAGAGAACAGATGAGCATGACATCAAGATCCAAGCACGAGAAGCTTCCCACTGATCCCTGTAAGTGAAATTATAAAAATTAAAAAAGGAGAATTATGTGGACATATTTGGGCTGTGGTTTTCAGAGATGGTCCCCAGTCGACTATAATTTACATTTTTCTATAATCCTTTCCTCTTGAGACCAAGCTAGACCCAGTGATTTGCTCCTAACCAATAATATGTGCCAACGGTAATGTGATGTCATCTCCATAATTAGGTGTCTTAGTTTATTCAAGATGCTTTTAAAAACACCAAAACATAGGTGGCTTATAGACACTTATTTCTCTTAGTCCTGAAGAGTGGGAAGTCATGACCAAAAAAACTAAACAATCCAGTGTTTGGTGAGGGCCAGCTACCCTATAGATATGTGACTTGAACTTTCCTAATGACTAAAAGTGAAAGTCGCGAAACACTTTTTTTTTTTTAATTTGGGTGACACTGAGAATTGAGTGCAGGGCGTTGCACTGAGCTACATTCCCAGCATTTTTCATGTATTTATTTACATTTTCTTAATTTTGGGACAGGACCAGAATCTCACTAAGTCATTGAATTGTCCAGGCTAGGTATTGAGTTTTGATCTTCCTGCCTCAGCTACTCAGAATGCTAGAAATACAGCTGTGCACTCCCACTCTCAGCTTTAGACACCCTTATCTGGTCCCTTTAAAAAGCCTCTTCCCAAAGGCTCACATCCTACTACTTGGGAAGTATCTCACTATATGAGTTTGTGGGCAGGTATCATAAACAATCAAATAATAGTATAGGTTAAAAATACTGTGATTCTATCTTTCTAGCTGCATTTTTCTTGCCAGCTTTGATAAGGCATGCTGACAAGTTGGAGAAACTCACACATCCCAAAGTGAAGGCAGCCTGCAGCCAAAGTTAGGGAGAAATTCCTAAAGAACTGAATCTCACCTAGAACCATCTACATTAGCTTCGAAATGGATTCTTTCTCAGTGAGGCATCCACCTGAGAACCTACCCTTGGCCAAAGCCTTGGTCACAGCCTCTTAAGAGACTACTAAGCACAGGACAGCTGTTTTGTCATATTCCACAAAAACTGTGAGAGACTAAGTAGGTACCCGTTTCAGCCATATTATTTTAAGATTTATGGTAATTTGTTGCACAATAGATAATTCATAAGATACTCAATGGAGTATTACTCTTCCATAAAGACAGATTTGAAGCTTTTATAGGTAAATATTCCCAACTTAAGACCATTGTTCTTAGTGAAATGAGTCAAAAACAAAAGTTAAGTATCACATAATTTCTCTAATATGAAAACTCCAGAATGCAGATATTTTATAGAACAAAGTGGGTAGGATGCCGGGGGTTGAGGAGAATAGTGAGGATGTAGGAAGAACAAAGATGGACAGAGGAAGGAAGAGACCGAAAATCGACGCTATATATGTGTGTGTGTACAAAATGCTCAAGCTCACTGTAACCATTATATATCACACACACACACACACACACACACACACACACACACACATAAGGGGAAAAATCATAGTTAAAAATCATGGAATGAAATGAAGTTAAAAGCAAAAATAATTGCTTGGACAAATCTTTGAAAAAGCAAACATTTTCTTTTGCATCTTTAGTCATCTCTTTCACGGCCATTTCTGGAATCTCAGATTTTCAGTTCTTATTTCTGACAATTACGTCCTGACATAAACAAGTTTAATCTGATGAATTTATTTCTGGAAGAATTACCTGAATATAGTATGCTGATTGGGGGAGGGCAGTATTTGTGTATTTAAAGAAAGAGAAGACAAGACAAAATTTATGGCTAGTAAGTTTGCTCAGTCCACGAAGCCCCCAAGTCATTCCACATGGGTGGCTCTTTTTCTTGGCTTTAGAAAAACAATCTGTGTCCTGCCCATGGAAATAATATTTATATTTAATTATTATCTGATTCTAGGTTTAATATTATAGTTTAAGACTCTCAAGGGGAAATAAAGTTGAAATACAGGTCCAAAAAAAGGCCATGAGTAAAATACCTGTGTGAAGTATCTTATACTTTCCAGACTGATTTGGTAGCTCCGTGCTGACATTGCCCAAATCTCCATGGTGATATCAGATGGCTTCTCCAGGCTTTTCCAAGGGACCATGACATGAGTAAATCAATACAGCAAATGCTTTGCTTTAGGATAAATTTCATTGGCTGCCTGAGTGTTTAATTGTCATCTTTGGTTAAAGTAGTATAAAAGTAAAATTTTTATTATTAGACTTTAGAGGTAGGTTCTCCTGGAGACTTTTTTTCCTCTAGAAGTAAATCAAAACATGTTCTAATAATATTAGTTTGTTCAGAGGAATATGATCCCCCAAAAGGAGCTGAATTAAACATGCGAATAAAAAAAGGGTTTCTTCACTAACAGTACCAGGAGCTTCCATAATGACAAATACCGATAAATTATGGATGTGAATGATACATATTTTATTATATGTTAAATGAATCTATAGTCAAAGGAAATTAAGAGAAAAACACAAATCATCTATTGGCATAAGACCTCATAGATTAATAAATTATCAACCAGGATAGTATTAAAAATTAACATGTTTTATACATAAAAATATAAGGCTGTGTTTTGCTTTGGATCTGTAATGCTCTCCAAAAGCCTCATCTATTTGGATGTTGTAAATTATCAGTTTGTGGATTATAGATATGTGACGGGTTATAGGTGTGGTGGATTAGGGGTATGTGATCTGGAAGGGGTGGGTGACTGGGTCATGACCTAGAAGGGTTTACACTAATGCAGCCTTGCCTTGTCTTAGCTTCTGTTTATCATGCCTTGAAGAAGTTTTTCTCCTCCACTATGTGCTTCACTATTGCTAGTATCCCATAAATGGTCTGTGACCATCAGAATCTGTGAGCTAAACTAAATCTTTCCTCCTTAAAATATGGATATTGGGTATTGAGTCAAAGTAACGGAAAAGTAACTAAGATAGAAACTGGTACCTGAGAAGTGGGAGCGTTTGGAAGTGGCATTGTTTGGAAGTCTTTGTATATGTTTTGCAGGAGGAATTTAGAAAGTTTTGAAGATGCCACTAGAGAAGACTTAAGAGGCTATGAGATGATATTGATGGAACATTCTGGTCAGAGCTCAGAAGACCAGAATGTGAACAGATGGATGACTGTAAAGGCCAGGCTCAAGAAATTTCATATAGAAAGAAGAATTTTGCCAGCATTTGGTCCAGAAACCATATATACTACTCACTGGCAATAAATAAATAAATAAATAAATAAATAAATAAATAAATAAAATAATTGCCATCATTTTGCCCTTATCCAGAGACTTTGAAAGAAACTGAGATAAAGGGTGGCAGTCTTCTTAATCTAGTGGAGGAAATTTTAAGGAACGTGAATGTTCAGGCCATCACATAGTACTACATTCAGCTTTTAGCTAGCTCTACACTGAGAAGCAGGAGGAAATGGCAAAGAAAACAGATGTAAAAAGTTTGGGTTTTGAGTTTTAAAAAAAAGTATGCAGGACTTAAAGAGATTATCATTAGAAAGAAGCCAGGCACTTGGAATCAGACTTCTAAAAAAGAGGCCTTGAGGATTCTTAAGAATCATCAAGACCCTACCATTTACCAATTAAATGGTAGAAAGGTAAAAGATTTGTCTTTGAAAAGAGACCTCAGGGCATCCTGCTGGGAAACCTAGGAAAGTAAATCCTCAAGGAGTTCAGACATCTAAAACGTCTAGTGCATTGGCAGTGATTGTCCAAAGGGGCTAGACTGTTGCTCAAGCCAGTGGCAGACCTTTTCAACATCCACATGGTAATGGCTTCATGGGCATTCAGAATGAAGGAGTCATGAAGTCATGGAGATTTCCACCCAGATTTCAGAAGAAGGCCTTGGAGGTCCAGCAGTGTACCCCTTGGAGGGAAATTCATGAAATCATGAAGGCAAAGATGAAGATATAGTGGAAACACCAGAAATTTGGAGGTGCCAGAATGTGGATCACTTACTGAAGAAAGCCACAGGCCATGAGTGGAGCCGGCTCAAAAGAGAAGTCATGGATGTGGGAGTGGGGCCACCCAACTCTTTGGAGCCACTGTTTACCCAGGGTGCTGGAGACAGAACTATTTAACCTCCACCCTGCCAGGTTTAGAACTTGTTTTGGTTCAGTTGCTCTCTGTCCTCGTGTTTCTCCCTTTTGGAATGGGAATGGTTATTGTATGTCATTGTTTGATGGACGTTTTGACTTTCTTTAATTTTCACATAGCCAAGAGTTTGCTTTGAATCTCAGAGAAGACTTTGGAGTTTTTGAAGTGCTGAAACTATTAAAACTTTACACTTTTAAAGAAGGACTCAATACATTTTACACAAAGAGGTGTTTATGTGTCTTGTAGCAGCTAGGGATGGAATGTTATAGTTTACGTCTAGAACGTACCCCAAAAGCCTCCTGGTATTTCGATGTTGTGGGTTATGGGCCTGTGGTGAGTGGTAGGTGAGGGGTATATTACAGGTATGTGGTGGATTACTGGGTATATGACCTGGAAGGACTGGATGACTGGAGATCAACTGGGAAGGTGTGGAGCAATGGGGCTTTACCAAAAGGGATGGATTGCTGAGACATGACCTGGAAAGGTATACACTAACTTGGGCCATCCTCCCTGAATTGGTTTCTATCTGCCACGCTGTGAAGAGCTCTTCTCCTCTGTTATGCATTTACACCCCTACTGGTCACCACCCGTGAATAAACTGCGAGCTAAAATAAACCATTCCTTCCTTAAACAGTGGATGCTGGGTATAGAGTTACAATGATAGAAAAGTAACTGGGAGAGGGTACAGACTGTTCAGAATAAGCTGGTTATAAAGGTGTCCTTCACCTTATGACGTTTATACCAAAATGGACCCAAATAATTGCATGTATGGGCATTCTTTTTGTAGTACATATTTTATACAAAAGTAATGAGCCTTGTTTTTCTATTTTTGTGCACGTTTAACAGATACCTTGATTATTTTTCCCTCATTGTCTCCTTCCTCTTCTCTTCTCCACCACAATCACCTTTCTCCACTTTAATGGTCCCTCTTCAAATTTTCTGTCATCTCCCTTTTTTACTTTCTCTCTCTCTCTCTCTCTTACATATTCTACATATGAGAGAAAACGTGATATTTGACTTTTGGATCT
Organism: Ctenodactylus gundi; assembly: GCA_004027205.1. Taxonomy (NCBI): domain Eukaryota; kingdom Metazoa; phylum Chordata; class Mammalia; order Rodentia; family Ctenodactylidae; genus Ctenodactylus; species Ctenodactylus gundi. Next base: position 258,310 of record PVKB01001056.1, read on the forward strand.
GGCTTATCTCACTTCAGATGGTAGTATGCTGTCCATGGAGCCCTGTCTTTCAGAATTATCTCTTGAGCTTTGTACAATTTGGACTGTGACTCACAGCATGGGAAGCAGGAATAGCACCTGCTTCAGAATAAATTTTTTGTGTACCTTTAAGAACAGCCCCTGTGGAAAGCCACAACTCATTAAGATGTTTGGAGATAACCCGTTCTACTGCACAACCCAGGTTTCAGCACTAGAGAGAACAGAGCATCATCACAAAAAGGATGTGAGGATATACATACACTGATAATCAACACCTTCTGTATGAGCCACGTCCATGATTATTAAGTCTTTTCAGCAAATCGTGGACCACTTAAATGGGTCGGAATGTAGAATAATTAAAGACATGACCATGAAAATATCTACTAACCCGAATTATAGGACTATTATTCCCTCAACTCAGATCTTTTAGGAAAGTGGTATATTTCAGGTGGGCCACTTTGGTTAATTTAAAATGCGATCTTTGGAATGAACAACTTAAAGGAGAGGGGACCAGCCATGCCTGAAATAGTTAAAGGGACAATGGCCTGGATTTAACTCCCAATCTCAAAATGGAGAGAAGTTCTAGCAACTGCTTTCAAGCAAAATCAGGACACTTTCGCTATTCAGCCGTCAGACTCTGAAATGCTCAGGACACAAAGGCCTGCCTGGGCTTATCTTCTAGAAGCAAGCAAAGTAAAATCAAATATGCAGTGTGTCAAGCTGGATGCTAAGTGCGTGTGGAAGGGACCAGAGTCTTCTGACACCTCCCAAATCGAGATTATTAGATATTCTGCATAAGCCAGAGAATCCCAGACAAGGGCACAAGGAAGAAAAGAATCACTCATTAGACCCAAAGAGCACATGGTCCAAACAAAGCTAATTAATTTCCAGTTAGAACTCACCCAACCCTTCACTTCCCTCTCACCTCCTTCTTCTTCACCCCGCAGCTAGCACAGGGTGGGGGTAACATGTAGTGAGAGAGGTCTAGTGTGATCAACTTTTTGACAGTAAAGCAAGCTCAAAATTTGCATTATCAAGGGACCAGAACTCCTATTTACCTAATTGAGACTATATGCAAAATACAAAGCTAACCAAAGAAAAGTTAGTGGAAGATTCACTGCCTAAGAATATCAGAAAAGTCATAATGTCACATTCAGCTTCTCAAAAGCCAAAGAAATACAAGAAAAAATTGGTTATGTAATCTCCATTTTCAAGAGCAAATAACAGAACATATCTTCATGAACACAAAATTTCTTTAGAATGGCTCACTTCAAAATTCTCATTATGCATGAGACCTACAGAAAGAGTCATCAAATAGAAGCCAAATAAAAGCAAACCTGTTTATAGCCTAGTTGTTCAGCAAATTCCTGCTATCAAGACTTGTATTATCTAGGTTTTTTTTTCTTTTGGTAGTATGGTTTAAAAAGAAATATTGTCATTTGCATTATTTTCCTGTGGCTGCTATTACAAATTACCATGATTTTAGGAGCTAAAAATAATATAAATATGTGATTTCACCAAGAATTCTTTTGGAGGCAAGAATTTCAACTTCAGTGCTACTGGTCTAAAAGTCAGATGTGGCAGGGTTTCCTCTGGTGGCTGTGGAAAGCAATCGGTTCCTATCCTTTTTCTGCTGGCAGCTGTCTCCATTCCTTGGTTAGAGCCAGACCACCCCCATCTCTGTCTGTAAAAATATATTGCTTTATTTTCTTTTGTTTTGTGTAAGAACCATCTCTGCCTCATTCGTAATGTTCCATGCTATGTCATCTAGAAACCATTCAGAGAATCTTTAAAAAGAATTTGACCATTTCTAGATGTTAACCGATTCACATCTGCAAAGCCCCCAGATTTACAATATAAAGTTGCAATTGTCTCTTTAAAATAAAATCATGGTAAGCCTGTTACAGTTTGAAATAACATTAGACATTATCATATAGCAAGTAGAATGAGACTTTGTACTCACCTGTGCATTCTACATTCAGAAATCATGGTGAATTTTAATAGTATGTTCCTTAATGTAACAAACTCTCACCTTGTAGTTGCAAGTGGATTTTTTTATTTATCAGTAGCAATAGCTGTATAGATTTTGGAAAGACAACAGGTGTTATGGTAACATCTGTGTAAGATGGAGCCAGGTTACTATAAAATCCATGACTCACAAATGCCTGTACTAAGAGTAATACATAAGAAAAGCAAACTTACAGTTATCCCTTTAGGACAGTAAAATCGAAAACAGCTCTGAATGGAATTTAGCTCACAACAGAATTTTCGTGGTAGACAGACCCTCAGCCCATTGTCCTAACTTTCCTGATAAGAAAATTGAGGCTCAAATGACTCCTGTCAGGTTACACCACTCGTCTATACAGAAGAGACCAGGATGTCCTCCTCTGAGTCCATGCACTTTCTTTGAGATGTGCAACTTATTTATTTTGGTAATGTACAGAAATGAATTCTAGTTGAAATCACATTTCTGTACTTCTATCTTTAGATTTCCACCTTCAAATTTAAAAGGCATTTTTTTAGGATTTAAATCTTGATTTTAAAATGTCCTTACTGACCCCTGACATTAAATAAGTTTGATCTGCAAGACACTCAAGGAAAACTGAATGCCCAAAATCCAACTCCTGGGAGGTTGATTCAGAGAAGTTTGTTCAGCTAAGATTTAATGTGAACAAAAGGAATAGAGCCTGCAAATGTACTTAGTACAGATATATCTACCAGAAGCAGTGAGCAGAGCTTAATTTGTACCAGCTGGGAAGGCTTCCATCTAAAAATTAAGTTAAAGGAGTAGAATTTTTGCTCTCTCTCAACAAATAAGTTGATTTGTGGCTGTTTTAAAACTCATTAGGTCTTTATCTGTTGTTTCCATGTGGAGGGAGATAATAGAAGGGCACAGTGTCGCTTTGATAACCTTCGTCAATTATTTGCTTTTGAGTCAACCAGACAAATTTCAGAGGCAGCCTGGGGATCACAACATAAGGTATCTCTGCATCTACAGCCAAAGCCATGATGCTGTTTGACAATTCCAGCTGAAAACTTCTGAGAGGATGGGTGATTTTGAAATGATTAATTCTTATAGTTGTCTATAAAATAATATATAGGAGACATCACAATGTGGTCTAAATTTTTTCTCAGAGTATCATATATCCTGTTTGGACAGTTAGAATTCCCTGCTATTATTTATTCATACCAACATAAATTATTCCCTTCGAATAAACTCAAGTCACGTAAACTTTGGCTTCCAGGAACCAGGAGGTGCTTTCTTTTGGAAAGATGTGAATTTCACTTCATTCGGTGGAAAATGGGGGGGGGGGGGGGGGTCACATAGCAAAGAGCCTCAGTGTTTGCAATCAATACCTACAGTAACTCCTTGAGATAGTTTGACTCCAGTGTGAGTTGCGGTCCTGAGAGTATTAAGAACTTGAATCTTTTTCTTTTCTTTTTTTTTTCTTCTATCAACTCGAAAGGCAAGATTGGCTACAGAACGGAGTTGCCGCCTGCATTGCGGACCACTGAAAGGGGCTTGTTTATTTTACAGCCAAAGGCCAATTGAAGAATGATGAATGGCATCAGTTCGACAGCACCGAAGATTGAAATTCTTCATTCTTTCCAAGATTTAGCAGGGCAATGACTGCAATTTCTTTCACAGCTTACCCTGTGAAGTGCCTTCACTCTTACCTGAATAAACAGATCCTCAAGTTGTGGAATCAGGATCTATTGTGATAATTCCTTCTCTACTGATGGCACTGATAAATGTGAAGGTAGACGTAATAACGTGATTTTTTTCCAGTTCCAACTGAATAAGCCCTTCTGATTAGGTTTACTCGGGTCAGGCACTCATTGAAGAATAAAGCTGGCTTGGATTTGGCCTTACAATAACTGTTCTGTGGGCTCAATCTCAGATGTGGTTCAGATTGATTGACCTGGATTTTGCCAGATTTAGAGGAAAAAGTGTTTGAAAAACTTTATCCTTATATATCCAATCTTTCTTTGTTAACAGAAATTCTACTCTGCTCTTTGGTTGCCACCAACAATCGTGGAGACACCGGAAGTAGGGGGTTCTTTGTCACAGAAGAACAACTGTGAAATACGAGGGAAAAAAGTTGTGTTTAGGTTGCTATGATCATCCGGATTACGACGACTTCTGGTTACTAATTCAAAACAATCAGGTGTTAAGTAATAATAATTTTGCCTGAGTTAACTTGTTTTTCATTCGCTTATTCTCATGAGGAAGTAATTTACAAAATATACATATTTTCCTTGAGAGGATCACAGAAACTCGATACAAGGATGAAAGACATTATTTCCCTTTCTCATGAATTCTTTTCTTCAACTTTTTAAACAGTATATGTGGTCTTTAAGAGATAAAGTTTGAATTTGAGTCTGAGTCTACTAACATAGTAGTAGGAAAGCTTGAGAGCCATAATAATAAAAATTGACAAAATAGTAATGCTAATTGAATTTTCAGAGCAACCACAATATGATAGTTATATTGCTGATATCTTTGGGATTAAAAATGAAAACATAGCTTATTTCAAACTGTAAATACTGTGAGTGGAAATAGGAGTACACAGAAAAAAATCAGATACTGAGCTGGCATAGACTCTAAATATTCCTAAAATTCAGTAGCTGAGATTAAAGCAAATATTAAGTGCATGAATATAAAATATATGAAATTAATGCAAATATAAAGTATATGAAACTAGATGTCAAGATACATGACTACATGTAATTAAAATGGAGGTAGAGGATACTGACTGTAAAAACATCACTTTATGAAGCACATGTTGTGACCATGGATTATACTGACAAATTAGGCTTTCCTATTTCTCTTGGGATTTGTAAATCATGTTAAAGTTATCTTAAAGAATTCTTTTTCATTTCAGGTAAACTTTTGAGAAGTAAAAAAACTGAGTTATTATTGAGTTAATTTCTACTCATGTAATTAAATAAAACAAATCATAACAAATATAATTGAGGGGAGGAGAGAGTCATCTACTTAGAAGATTGAATTTCCATGCTGATTTGTGGCACAAAGCTTGATAGTTTCTTCATTTATTTCTTGATTTAAACAATAAAAAACAAAATGTGATATTACATTGAATTTATATAATTATGTGGAATGTGTATTTCACAAATATAAAACATATATTGTTTATTTTATCCTTTTGATAGAAGGGAAAGAAGCAGCTCTAATATTGATTATATTTTCTAGCCTTTTTATTCTCTTATTTTCCCATTCTTTCAAAATTTAATTTCATCTTCTGCTTTATGAAAATAAAGACATTAATTACATATATCAGAGACTTTGTAGATATTTGTTAAAATATAATGGCTGGCACAAAGATGCACTGTAAGCCTTACTTCCCTTCCCTGTCTGAGTTTGGCAACACTATTATTGGAAAGAAGACAACTCAGAAAGTCAAGTAATTTGCCAAAGTTTTCAGAGATTGAAGAGTTAACCACTACACCAACATCCACATCTATTACCTTGTGATTTTTTTTTCTGATCCCAATTCAAACGCAAATAATTTCACATACAATCATATTGCTAGATATGAAAGTCTTTATGAAAATCTATACATTTTACAAAGCCAACATTTTTTATGATGTACCGTGACACTACTTAAACTGTTTGTACACGGTATGACTGTGCGCTGTTATTACTCAAATTCGCAGACTACACATGAAGTCCTTTTTATAGAGGAGGTAACAATATTATATTAAAATAAGTAGCTGAATATAATGCAGACCTTCTACATCTTGATTTAAGGGAAAAGCCCATTCTTGCAGAAATTGTATATCATAATCTAATTTATATGATCATATTTTTAGCTGTGCTTGATAATTTCAGAGGAAAGTTCGATAAGCAGTGAAATTCTATGTTAAAGATAAAGGCATCTGAGTGTGCCGGAAATCTGTGTTTCCTAGAGTATCAGAGAGGGGTGCACTTGGTATCTAATCTTCTGTTCATCGTGTTGTTTCTATACAGTCTTATCTGTCCCATTTCTTGTGTCTCTGTTCCTCCATTTTGGGGGAAGGAGCAGTATCTTAGTCACTATATGTTGCAGGGACAGAATACATAACATGTAGCCCTTAGGGAGGAAAATTTTACTTTAGTTCACAGTTTCAGAAGGTCACAGTCCATTCATAGGCAGGTGGCTGGGTATGGTGGGACAGGGCCTGAGCTTCTCACTAGAGTAAGCAGAACAGAGCCACGTGTGGGAGGAGGGGTGGAACCAACACACACACACCTCCGGGTCAAGCCCCAAGCATCTGCCGCTTCCCGCCAGTCTCTTAATAGTACACAATGTCCAGAGGTAAATGGGGCTATGAGGGAACCACAACAAGTATTAAGCACAGAATGGGCAAAGGAAACCTAAAGAGGGAAAGTAGAAGGAAAGAAGACTGACACTTAAAATTTATTTATCTATATTTTGACCCAATACCATACAAATTTATTGTTTCATGGTTCTCTGGGTTAGAAGATCAAGGTGACATCAGGATCTTGCTCCTTCCAGACTCCAGGGTACAATCCTACTTTGACTCTTCTAACTTCTGGTAGCTCAGGCCAGGCTCTAATATCAGTGCCATGTGTCCTGCATGGTAAACTTCAAATCCATCTGTCTATACCGCTGTTTGTGATGCTGGGACCGGAAGTCTATAAATGATTAGTTGGGCTTCACCCGTGGGCTCGCTCTTGGACTTTGTCAGCGTGGCGTGCTGGAAGGAGCCTGGAAGACCGGAGGAAGAAACCATAGAGAAAGAATTCCCTGGTCCTTGCTAGCCTCCAACCCTTAGCCCAGCGGTCAGAGCAAGACGTTTTCATCTCCCTTATGACAGTTCTTCGGTGAGAACAGTTAATTCCAATTTGCGAGTCTCCCCCGTCCCGCAAAAATAAAATAAAACAAAATAAGATTGATTCATTTCTTTTATAATCACTTACTTAAGATTTTGTTTAATAAACACCTCCAAGAGTTTTTTGATTCTACCCCTCCCTCAACTGGAGTTCTGTCAGAAATCTCAAGAGCAGTCATCCTGTCTGAGGTCTCTCTCAAGAATTCCAGTAACTGTAATTACTGGAAAGTATTCAAATAATTACAATAAAATGTATCTCAACACTACAAGCCATGAGACCATGACATATTATTTCAAATCCTGTTTAAATGAGTCCATATAAAATATTATTGAATGAAGTGATTAATTCAGACTTGCAATTTCAAAAATAAATACTCCTGAGAGCTTCAATGGGATTAGAAATTTTCCTTCACAGATGTAGCATAAAATACACAGGAAATCTAAACCATGGAACCTCTCACATCTGTTTTTCCTACTTGAAACATCAAAGTCTTTAATTTTTTTCTTCCTCTTTCGTCCTGTTCTCTGTGTAATGCTATAAAGAACTTCATGTAAGTGTCATCGACTACAGTTGATACACTGAGTGATGAATATAACGACCTTCTCAGAATTCATCTTAATTTCTCATACAGTTAGTGAAACAATATATTTTAGCTCGCTATCCTTTCATCAGACATGAATATCACAGATAATTTTTAAAATATTTTGAGGACTATTATTTTGAAGATTTTGAATATTCCAAGCTAACATAATAAATTCTGAGATACCTACTGTGATAGTTAATTTTATGTCAATTTTTCTGGCCAACACTCCCAGAAATGTGGCCAAACACTATTCTGAATTCTTTGGGATAAGCTTAACATTTGAATAAATGAACTTTGAGTAAAGTGAATCACCCTATAAAATGTGGGTGGGCCTCACCCAATTCAGTTGAAGTCGTGAATATAAACTGACCTGAGCAAAGTGGAAATCTGCCAGCACTGCCTTCAGAATCCTGTCCTTTCCCTGGTGCACTCTGCAGAGTTTAGACTGGCTGCCCTCGTGACAGTCCCTTAATCTCTCTCTCTCTCTCTCTCTCTCTGTCTCATTCTCTCTCCCTCTCACCTCTCACTCTAGCTTTCTCCCTCTCTTTTCTCTCTCTTCCTCTCTCCGTCCCTAATCACTCCCACATATATATTCCTATTATTAAAATCAATGTCTGGCAGTTGCTATTTGTTTAATCTACTTTGTGCAATACTTTAGAGTAAATATGAACAGTATTATTACTATCTATTCATAATATCTAAAAACAATATTTTTCTACAGAAGAAATCCTTGTTGCATTTAATTAAGAGTACTTTGTATCTGTCATTTTGTACTTGGTCTATCTTGAAATTCTTCCAGTTTGCCACAAAATATCTTGTTTGAACAAGAAGTGGAAGTGGGTTAAGGTGTGATGAGACCTAGCACCTCACAGGATGCTCTGTTCCTCACATTACATCATCATAAGAAACAAATGATCTTTTTTTTTCCCTTCTGGGAATATATCCAAAAGAGGCCAAAACAACACATAACAGAGATATATGAAACAAATGATCTTTGAGATGGAAGTATTCTATACATATTGTAAAAAAAAACTTTTCATCTAATTATTTTATCATTCATTAATTATTATCAGTCATCAATATGAATCAATTACTTTTTAAAACTTGCAAAATGTTCAGCAGAACATCCCACAATATTTTAAAGTAGGACCTAACAAGGCCCATTCTATTCCCCGATTCTCTAATTTGCTCCTCCAAATATATCAACATGGAAGTTGCAGCTGTGAAGGATATGCAATTAATTGTTCTTCTGTAACACTTTAGGATTTGGTTTGTGTAGGATGAAGACAGCGCTAAAGATTAATGGTAGAATTATTATTGATGCTCAAAAGTCCTCCGTATCACTGTTTAAAAGTTACTTAAGAAATATTATATGAGATTTTCTGCCAAAAAGAAGTACAGATAATGAATGAACTTTTCTTGGTGATTCAAACCAAAGAGTTAGTAGCTCCTGTTTAATCAAGTGACATTGAGGATGCAGTCAGCTAACTCAACACTGTAGTCACAGATTGCCCAGCATTTTTGTAAGATGTTTAAAAATATTAATTTTTTATATCTAATTTAATTTGCATATTCATTTAGACAAAGAGGTTCTAAAACAAGGATTTTATCTCTTTGATATTAGATTTTTATTCTTTCTACCACTACATATCTTCTGTATATGTAGATCTACTTTCAACTTTACTAAGTCTGAGAAGGAGGAACACCCACTGAGCATGAATGGAAAAGATATTAAAGAATATAGAAAGCCTAGAAGTTAACATTCTAATAGGAGCAGAAGATACTGAGGCAATACTGGAAACAAGCCATTTCTAAGTCTTTGGTCTGCACCACTACATTGTGAAGGTTTAACTAGGATCCCAATGGACTTTTGAACTCAGAATACTTATTCAAACTCACAGTGAACCCTTTGAGGTTGTCTCATTTCTAATATTTTTCCATTTTAGAATAAGATTTCTCACTGACATTAACCAACACAATCTCAGTGTGGATAAGTGGAAAAGGAAGTTCAAGATCCCTGAGCTCTTGTAGCATGACTTATTTATTGTTTTACTTAATTCCACAGACATGCTTTGTGGGTTTATTATTGTTATTATTAAATTTTTTAAGTTCTATTTTCTATCTACTAGCCTAATCTTCCTAGAAAAATCCTGAACAACAGGGACAGCTGTTAAAAGAATGAGCTCACTAATTAGTTTCATATTGGGAAAATAAATAGTGTCAAAAGTATCTTACCTTATTGTTTATTTCTTAAGGGGTGGTGTGGAAAATGTCCACTCACGACTTAATTGCAATTAAATAAACAAGATTCAATTTGTGTGTTTTGGTTGACAAATTTTTTTGTGAGAAGCCCTGTTCCAAATTAAAATAAGAACCTGTCTTTGGAAGCTCGGTTGTTATCAATTTATCTGCTGATTTATTTATCTTTTTTAGTCTGAGAAAAGTCGGGAAAGAATAAATGATTCCTTTAAATCCAGGTGGCATACAAGAGCCAGCTTTCTAAATTTTCCAGCACTTAGTCCTCACCCTGATTCAGCGTGGGAAACTGTATAGCCTCTACCAAGGAACAATAGGGTTCTGTAAACCCTATAGAAGCGTCTTATGTGCTCATATTGTCATATTGTTCTGTTTTAATCATGAATTTTACTCATTTAACCTGTTCTAACAATGCCCCATCATGTTTTTTCTTAAAAATGTGCTTGCTTAGGGAAATAAATCAGACACAGATGACTAAATATCTCCTGGTTTCTCTAATACAAGAAACCCTAAGTATAAATAAATAAAGGAGCCAAACAAGAGTGATGGTAGGAAATGGGGAAATCGATGTTCGTGGAGAGGGAAAGGGGGTGTTGGAGGGGCTCAGAGGGGTAAAATGGAGGTAGGGAAGTCAAAATAATGAAGGTGTGATATGCGTACGTCCCAATTGCTCAAGTTGAATGTATCAAAAATTCATACTACTAATACAAAGATAATTTGGGGGAAAATAAAACTGTAAGTCAAAAACAGTGAAAAAATATTCTTTTCCTTCAACTTTTCCTTTCCTCATTAAGATCATACTTGCCTAATCAAATTACCACAAGTCACACACAAAAAAGCAATGCAGGTAAAACGTCGACAGCATATATAAGACTACACTGCATCTCATTTTTTCTTTGCATTTTGTATCGTAAAGATGTAATATGTTCAATTAACTTAAAATGTAACGCCCATCAAAATCATTGTATGGTTCAACTCAACCTCTCCTCTCATCTTTTGACTGGCATCAGTAAAACTAAAGACAAACCTTTACACAGCTGTTCTGGGGCACAAAAAAATGTCAGTTTATATCCTCCTAGAGCCACCACAAGCTTACTGGTAACTCGCTTAGAAAATCTTCAAAAATAGGTAGTCATTCAGAAATGCCTTCCTAGACTATCTTACCTCGATTAGAGGAGAGAGAGAGAGAGAGAGAGAGAGAGAGAGAGAGAGAGAGAGAGATGGATGGACCAGACAGACTGATAGACAGGACAAAGAGAGAGAGAGAAAGATCTATAGGAACAGTAAGAAAGAGAAAGTGGCCAGAAATTAAGAAAAAATAGGAGTTAATAATGGGCTTCCAGTTTTCTTTTCAAAAGTCTCTACTAAAATTCTGTAATAGAGGATCACTGTTACACAAGGTGCTGGCTACTGAACTACGCAAAAATGAGAAGTTTTGTAGTGACAATTTAAATAATGAATGAACAAGTCTGAATAAAAATAAAATAGATTTTCAATGTATTATTTTCTGTTTATTTTTAATTTTAGTAAGTACTTGAGTAGCGTTTACTTTTAGCACATCAAGTTAGAAAAATGACCCACACATTTATATCAATCAGTAGTGTTCAGCTATAGAATAATTTGAAGACTTTAGTTTGCTTTGGAAACATTTTTCCAAAGGAAACTTACTATGATTATTTTCTCTGGTTTATTATAACCAACCACCTTCAAGGTTAAAATAAATCTAACAGTTGCCTGCTAAAACTCTTGCTTTTATAAATAAGTGTATTGGATTAAGTATAAACAGTATCCAATGCGTCTTCAAACTGCTGAGCCATGAAGAAAGTCCTGTTGGCTTCTGTCCTTGTCTTTGTAGTGATTCTAAAGTGAAAGAAAGATATTTATGATAACATTCTTGCTATGGTACAAAACTGCCACAGCAGATGTGATTAGTGGTAAACCAAAGATAAGATGCCAATTTATAATTTTCAAAGCTTGTTAACCATACTTGGTAGTATTTTCAAAAATGGTGACAGGATTGTGGGACTAAAAAGAAGAAAAATATCAAGACCTGATAAAGGAACACTGTCAGACTTCTGGAATTCTGCAAGGTTGGACAAGAGAGTTTTTCTACCTCGATTATGCTATATCCTTAGGAAAAAGAAACAAACTCCTAAAGGAGATTCAGAGATTATCAGGACTGACACTCCATCACAAGTCCAAGGGGATAAGCTGTTTCCTCCTGGATGTGAGAGGTGGAACTAGAATACGACTGTCCTGTGCTTCTGGACAGAGGCATTGGGATAAAGCTGGTGTGCAGAGCTCCCTGGATGACATTTCACCAGGTAACCCCAGAAAGCACAGTATTAAAATAAAGAGAATTATTTTTGAGTCTTGTTTTGCTAGTTTTGAACTTGCTTGAAACCCATCTCTCCTTTCGTATCATCTGTCTTTTTTGGAAGAGAAATAATCTGTTCTGTGACTTCCCACCATTTATTTTGGAAGCACATTTGTCTGGTTTCATAGTTTCTCATCTGGTGAGAAATTGTATCTCTGGCTATCTCATTTCTTGATTCACACAAGTGCTTGATTTAGATGAGACTTTGGACTTAGAATTTATGCTAGAATGTGTTAAGATTTGAAGGCTATTGAAATGGGGTGTAGTATTAATTGGGATTCTCCAAAGAAACAAACCAATAAGGTATACAGAGACACAACTATCTGTATCTCTTAAAGAAGGTTAATGTAAAATTTTTTTCATATAATAATGAAAGTGAACCCCAATTCTATCTCCAACCTCGAGAGCCAGGAAACCCAGTGGCAACCAGAGAAGTCAGTGGTGTAACTCCCACTCTAAACTCCAGAAACTTGCCGGTGAGGAGGCTGGAATTGTCAGTGCCATGGTCTGAGATTTATTTCAGGAAAAAGGGATGTTCCATCTCAAGAAGACAGAAAATTTACCTTTCTTTGCCTTATTTTTTCTATCTGAAGCCTCAAAGAATTGAGCAACACCCGCCCGCATTGAAAAGGAAGATCTTCTTCATTGGGTTTGCTGATCAAAATCTCTTTTAACACTTTAGAGACGTAATGTTTTTCCATTCATCTGAGCATTTCTTTTAGCCCAGTCAAGCTGACAAATAAATCAACAATCACAGAGTAAATATATTGCACTAGAGAAGAATGTGAATGAGCCTGAGAGTAGAAAGTTATGGATTGAATCGTGTCACTCCAGTGTCGACATGCTGAAGCCCTCCTCTCTAAAGTGAATTCATTTGAAAATGGATCATATGAGTGATTAAGATCAAATGTGAGGTCATAATTGGAAAAAGGCAATAAGTCTGGTGTGCTTTGAGGGAGAAGAGGAGATGCCGGAGGACTTGTGAAGATAGAAAAAACCATGTGAGGTCACAGGAAGAAACTGCAGACTGGTATCTTCTGCCATAGTTACCGATTTGCTTATATACCTTTCATTTCTGTTACTTTTGAATTTTATATTTTGAAGCTCTATTATAAGGTGCATATATGTTAGACTTTTTACATGTCTTACTGAAAAGATATTTTTATTACCATTTAATATCTCTCCTTACTTGTGGTAACATTTTTTGTTCCAAAATGTTTTTTTTTCTGATACTGAGATCATCTCAACAACCACTTGTGTCAAATGTTCACATAGTTTATCTATTCTCTTCTGTAGCTTTTAACATACCTGTATGTTGCACTCTGTAGAGAAAAAAATATATTAAAATACAATTGAGAAGTGATATCTTTGATAGCTTAGAAACCTAATCTCACTTGTGGTCATCACTAAAATTAAAAAATGTTTTTAAGTGTAACTAGCAAGTCACTTCCCCACATGTACACTGAAGAGAATGATTAATAGTACTAAAATTCACAGAAATTATAGTCAAATAGTTTAAATATCTGCAGATTGCTTTTCAATAGATCTAAATTTAGATCTATAATTTATTTATAAGTTTACATAATTAACTATAAAATTAATGTATTTAAACTGCAACATATTTATCCAAAATGTAACAAAATAAGTTTTTTTTAACTTGAGAAGAACTTAAAAATCATCTCATCAATTATATTATCTAAGCTTGGAGGAGATTTAGGTCAGAGAATAGAATTTGTTTCCCAATATTTCACTGCTAATCAGTTTTCCAGATCGGGATTAGAACCCATGTCTAATGACGGACAACAATGGGGGTAGGTTAGAGCAGCAAAGTCATGACAATTAGAAAAACACTTTCAAACAAATATCACTTTATTTAATGCAATTTCTACTTCTTGGTTTCTTCTGATCATAATAAACTGTTTAAAAGGAATAACAAACTATTTCACTTTGTACCTAGATGCTTTTACATGACTGGAACAGTGTTTTGTTGTTGTTATAGTTGCTTGCTTGTTTGTTTGTTTGTTTCTTTTTGACAAATGCCATTCTTGCAGTGCCGGCAAGGTGACCTTTTAATATGATAATCAGTAACATTCAAGATGTTTAGACCCTGACAAATGAGAACAGTATGTTTTTAATTCACCTATTTTGTAGTTGAAATGTTTCTTGATTCTTAAACTACTTCGTTTTTTACTTGATCTAAGATGAAACCCACTCACTCAGTTATATAAAATTTGTATTTGGTATAGTTGTGTCCTATTCTACAGTACTTGCCATATGGATATGAAGTGATCTCTGAAATGGATCCTGATTTACCAAAATGCCTGAAAATATAAAACTAAAACATTTTATTTTTGTTCACAAGTTGTTGACTATTCTGATTTCTTAAGCATTTTTTCCTAAGCGACTCTTAAATAGTTTATGGCAATATCTTAAGAGAAAAACACTTGAGGGAAAGGGGATTTGAAATTATAACCAGTGTCAAAATTGTAGTCAGTGGGGATTAAAGTATAAGACAACATACTGTTTTGAGTAACAGATAAACTTTGATGGCACACAAGCTTATCGTTTTGTCATTTGTAGTGAACTACCAAAGACGAATATACTAAAACTAGAGAAAAATGTTACATTACTAAATAGCACAATATTCAATTGTTTCAAAAATATTTGTTTATAAGGAGGATACTATGGTCCCGAATTTCATCAAGCTGTAAAGCAAGTTTGTGTATGCAGATACAAGATGATGTGGATAGAAAGAAAGTTCCCTCAGCGTGGTTGATACTGATACCTATCTACCTTTCCTTATTTCTTCTTTACATTAAAAGTGTGATTTTTCAAATTTTTCTGTATTTTCAGAATAATCAGGATAATTTCAAATCTCAAGTGTGGTCTATTTTCTTTTCTTCATGGGGACATTGGGTAATTGCCACGGCTTGCTGCGCATTATACATGATTTCCTTATTTTTGTTTATTCACATATTATTCACCTGATGGTGACGACAAAACACAAGCCTGTGAGGTTTTCATTTTGATACTAAGAAGTCATTAGAATTAAACAAGTTAGTGTTTATCAAATTACTCTGAACATGTGCGATTGTGCATTAGTATAGGGGATCATCTGGTAAGCCAAATTAACAGAACTGAAGAGCATGGTAAAACAAAAATCATCTGCTTTGAGGAATTAAGTAATTACATATAATTAATGGAAAGGAATAATCATTAGTGAATACATACTACTTACACAATAATCAGTTAACGCGTTAAAAATAATTAACTTTCCTAATGACCATTTTCAACAAAATTAATGTAGTTTACATGAATAGCTGGTGACAACTAAAATACTAATAGCTTCTCATTATGACACTGCCAGAGGGGGTGGAGAGATCATGGGGAGAGCAAACCTTCACGCTTTCCATTAATACGCTCCTCACAGTTGTTTCTCAGGGGAAGAGTAATCCCTCCAGCAAATTTAGTTTTGGTTGAGTGTGTAAGTTGTAAAAAAAAAAAAAGTTTACATATATATTACCAACTATACATGAAATAATACATTAACATTTATGATACTACAGTTAAATGCCATTTATTTCAGAGGAAATGATATTTAAACAATCTTAAATCTTCTTTGAATGTTTTTTCCTTAGTTTAGTCAGTCTCCCCCACACACCCACACCCACCTCCTCTAGATGTCTATCTTTCCATTCCTCATGCCCCTGTCACATGGCCACCTTCCTCTAGGAATTTTGCTTTGCTTCAGTTTGTGACTCCCACTTTTCATCTTAAACAAAGTAGGAAAACTTTTTCTTCCTTTTTTTCCTAAAATGTGGCTAAGAACCAAGTCCAATTCCACTCACAAAGTATCAATGGCTTCCATTGCCTATAAAATCAAGCCGCGCAAACCATTCTACCTGACATAAAATCGGATCAAATCATAATCCACCCTCCTTTTCAATTCTTACTTCAGTCTTTGATTCCTGCATTCTAAATCTTCCTTGAAGGATTTAGGTGAATAGCATATTTTCCTAACCTTATCTCAGATATTGAATGATTACATGATACTCAGATTCAAAATACATTGTAAACCTTAAATCTTGCACTAATACATATCAATAAAATGGGGGGGAGGAAGAAGGACGGCAGATGGCAGCTATAATAATGATCTTCCAAATTATGCTAAACTTTCTATCTAATGAGAAGGACACACTCTGCTAGAACTTTCTGTAAGAGTCAAATAAATGACTATGTACTTGCTAACATCCCAAAGGGCACTAAGTCCTGGCCAAGGGAACAATGAGCTGAAACCTCTCCCTATTGTGAGTACATCTGCTTCTAACTGCTCTGTAGCTTTGCCAACTCTTTCTAGGACAGTGAGTATATGCCCTAGGACTTGTTTCTCTTTCATCCTTGGCTTGTAGACCCTTGCCTCGAGACCTTGCCGGTTATTTGGACTGCATTGACTATCTTGGACTGCCACATGCTACATTTGGCAGAATATCTATTAGGGTTCTTCTGGATAAAAAAGAAATGCGATCTACTATAAATGGAAAATAATACAGAAGGGAGTAGAGTAGCCTGCAATATTGTTTTTAAATCTATTGGGTGGCTTTACAGTAATGAGAGATCATATTAAGATCATTAAATGAATGCAAGCGGAGATCACCATGTCCAGTGAAGTTAGTCAAACGTAGAAGGGTAAATAGCATGTGGTTTCTCTTGTATGGGATGCCCTAAATGCACGCATTTTATAAAACAAAATGAGTGTTATAGTGGGTGCTGGGGGAGATGGGGAGGGTGTGGAAGGGCCAACGGGGGAGGGGGAAGGTTTGTAATGTTTATGCGATACACATATGCACAAAATACTCAAGCTCAATGTTATTACACACACCAACTTGCATGCACATGCACACGCATATATGTATGTGTATATGTATGCATGTGTATATGTATATATGTATGTATATATGTATGTTTATATATGTATAGTGTGTGTGTGTGTGTGTGTGTGTGTGTGTGTGTGTGTGTGTGTAGTGTATATTTCATTTCACCACCTGGAACTCTCAGATCCTAGGGCAACTTCAAGGTTATTTTGTCCAAAATTTATCTTGCAAATGAACTCCCAAAATATGAAATGGCTGATGGAACATTCAAAGAGAATTGATGAGTACTGTATCTCTTTGTAACAGTGAGCATTCTTACTACAGTTGGTCCATGGTTTTTATCCAATTCATGCTCTAGATCAGAGGCCTTCAAGTCTGTCACTATCCCAAAAAGGTTAGCATTGTTAATTATTTTCACCTTATATTTGATAAAAAAGATGTAAGTGATGAAGCTTTCTATGATTTTGATAGACTGACACTGGTACCCTGATTAGGGTGTGAATATGTTAAATACTGATTCGCCCACTGTATGATGATGTGAGAAAAGGTGGAATATCAATGATTAAGAAAAATATTACAGAAAGCACTGTATTCTTGTGTTTGCTTTCATCTTAATTAGGCTTGCCCCAATCTACATTTGTACCTGAAGCATAGAATTACAAATTGTGTTACTTCATTTTAACCAACATACAAATTCACAAATTGTACTTTCTAGTTTCAACTAAATTAAACCTTCATAAAATGGGCAAGTGGCTTACAATCATGTCTCCAATTAAAGCAAGAATTGAAAAGATCCTAATATTATAAGTATTATAACAGGAAACCAGGACACTGACTGGGAAACAACAGGAAGGAGGCATCAGAAAGCTTTCTAGGATGATAAAAATGGCCAATGTCCTGGTTTGGTATTGGACACAGATACTTAAACTCACCAAGATTTAATTATTGATATGTTTAATGTATATACCATTCATTGCATATGAAGTTACCTCAATAAAAGTGCCAAAACACAATTAAATAACAGCAGGAAGGGATGGAGTAATCGCTCAGCTGTTTAAAGCACTTGTCTAGTAACTGCTAAGTACCCAAGTTCAATTTTCCGACACCACATAAAGCCAGGCATGGTGGTGCATGCCTGTAATACCAGCACTTGGGAGGCTGAGGCAAGAAGATTGCTGGGAGTTGAAGGCCAGTCTGGGCTACATAGTGAACTCAGAACCAGCCTGGGCTGTATAGTGAGACCCTTTCTCAATAAATAAATAAATAAAAGCAGGTAGAGATTATTACATTTTTATGTGAGACTCCCATGTCCTCGCTCTTTCTAGAAGACATCATAACTTTTGTTCATATATCTGTCATTCCTCCTAAGGTATAAGATCAATGGAGGTGAGTACTGTGTCTTGATTATTCCTATTGCCTACTGTATTGTACCTCACATGAAATATCCAGGTCACTGGTTTAAAGCAGGTGTTGAAAGAAGCACTAAGTTTCTATTTACTAGTCGGTTAATATAATTTTAATTAATGGAAAGCTCTCCACAAGAACTCCTCAAGGGAAATTCTCATTGTTCCAAGAACAATAGTAAATAAATGACTCCCCGAAAGCATCCTGGGCTTTAAATTCATCAATTTTGAATCTCATTTCCAGATGGATAAGCTTCTTCCTACCTGTGGGATCTTAAGTAAACCAGACAACCTCTCTGGGCCCATTTTTTTTCAGCTATGTAAACAGAGATAATAATACCCAGTACAAAAGTTGTTAAGGATTATAAGTGAAATTTTTAAAAAAAACCACTATCACACGGTGTGATGCATGAATAAGCATACTATAAGTGTAACGTTTATTCCCACTCCTATAAAGATGAGTGCACTTCTCCTGTAGACATCAAAATAATACAGCCTACTTCTTTTCTCAGACTTTCAACATGTGTGCAGATGGCCAAAGAGGTTCAGTAATTAAGCTCTTGTTCCTGCGTAATTCAGAATTGCTAAACTGCCTCTCTGCAGTCCTATTTTTAATTTGGTGTGACTGGGTAAGTGGAAGTGTTAAGCCTTACACTTTTTGTGGCTTATGTGTCAAAATTCTTTTATAAACTTGCTAGAAACTTCCTCTCCGGGCATGCCACATCCTTCCAGGATGTGACAATATAATCAGACAGCTCCTTGTTTTATGAGATCTCTGAAATAACAAGGAGCTTCTCCAGTTCCACTGTTTTACTGCCTACCCTACCAAAGAATACAGTGTCAGTTGTTTCCTACTACCTCAGAATACATTCCACTAAAATAGCAAAAACTGGTAGGAGAAAACCCAGCAGTGTGTATTGGCTCTGTTCTCTATAAATATGTTATTTAAAATAACAGGTATGTTTTTATTTATGGAAATAAAATTGAATTCCAAACTGGAACAAGATCCACGAGTTTTCATCTGAATTTCACAAGTTTCCAGCAAGTCTTCCCTTCCCTGCTTCAGGGGCTCTACAGCTAAGCCTACATGTCCCAAACAAAAGGAGCAATCACATTTTAGCTTTTATAAAGCAATACTTACCAATTCTTTGGTGTGTACGATAGATACAAATGTAATGTATGTGATTTCAAGAAGGAAGAGTGAAATTTGAAGTGTCTCTTGATAAGAAAATATTTAGGTTTTACCACTTTAATGTCGAGCAATTTTCAACAATTCCTTCCATTCCTAACACGTTTTCAAATTTAAATAGGAAAATAGCTGATAATTAGGTTATCTAACTTCAATTAGAAAGATAATCTTTGCTTACTAGAAAATGAGGTTTTTACTCGATGTGCTGGAGGGAGATCCATGCACCTCAGGTATCGCTAGGCCAGAGCAGAGTAGAGGAAAGCAGCCAGAACTGGTCCTCTCCTGGACATGATGCTTTAGAGTGCGTATCCGTCAAGGTCAAATATTGGAGTGACATAGAAGTGAGAGCAATTGTGTCTGGGGCATTTAATTTGAAATTCTACTCAATAAAGTTGTTCCATATAGTAAAACCAAGATAATCATACATCATATATATATATATATATATATATATATATATATATATATATAATATTTCTGATTCCTATTAGATCTTATATAATAATTATCTGTGGTTTCAATTCTCCAGAATGGGTAGATCATACCAGTCTTATAATTTTCAACTTAGCACTCAGGAGGCTGAGGCAGGAGGACCGCTATGAATTCCTGAACAACAGAGTGAATCCTAAAACCACCTTAACTCCAGAATGAGATCCTGTGGAAAAAAACAATCAATATTTCTATATGAACCTAAAAATTTTCTTTTTTCAATAGCAATTTCTTTGTGCCTTTTTCAGCATCACCCAATATTCAAGAATCTAACATAAAAGTACTAGTACTGGCAGTAACCCATTTATTTTATGTGTTTAACATAGTAATATGATAAAACAAAGCCTTATCATCAATATTACAGACCACATTTCTTACGTGCAGATTTCTTTACCACTGGGAACATTTAAAGAGAATACAATCTAAACAAACAAAAGGAATTAATTTAGCAAAGCAGCTGACTGTGAACGCTGTACAATTGAGAGAAGAATACTAATTGCAAATAAATAACTGGCCTAGTTCATTAGACTCTATTTCCATTTTCCTCAGGCTATGCATGGGTTAAAAGTGGAAATTTGTTTTAAAAATAAAAGGTTGCCTAAAAACAAGTGCAAAACAAAATGTCTCCTTAAATTAAATCATAAGCCAATTCTAATCATCACTGTTGTTCTGCTAACAAAAGTAGATAGTCAGAAATCAAGCAAATACAAACACTAGGTGAACAGAAATAGAAAAATAACCAAATTATAGACAATCTTCTAAAACTCTTAGAGGGCAGTGTGGACTACAATACGGAGCATATCAAGATCTAACATGGGTAGTAATCAGACATGCAAGAGCTCCCTGTTAAGATAGCTAATTGTTATTTCTCCCATGATTTGCTTTGTCAACAATGGAAGCCTTGATGCAACCTGCGTAAATGTTTCAATCTTTCCCATAATATACGCCACCCTATTCATAATGAAAATCTAATTATATTCAGTCACTTAAAAGATTATTTTTTACTGCATAAAATTGATTTTAGCAACAAGCAATGTTTTCTCTCAATTTCTGTTGAGGGTATGTTACTTCATATGTTCCAGTTAACTTTGAAACTACTTTTTCATATTTTAGTCTTGTTTTTCCAATTTGAGCCCTAATTATCCATATACATGCGACACACAGTGGTTACATTGTTTAACATAGTAATATGATAAAATGAAGCCTTGTAAACATTATAGACCACATTTCCTGTAGAACTCTTTATCACTGGGAACATGTTAAGGAGAACACAATCTAAAGAAACAGAAAATAATTTAGCAAAGCAGTTGACTGTGAGTATTTGGTACATGTATATATCTCATCAACATTACAATCTCTTCCCCTCCCCGTTTTGGGCCTCTTACACCCTCCCCCTGCCCCTAACTCCCCCTCCCACAGTCACTTGGTTCCATAGAATGTCTGTGTTCCGTGGTTGTGCTACATTTCTCGGTCAGTTACACCTTGCCTTCTACACACTTGGCCTTTGTTTTGTGACATGTATTCCTTCTACCTCTCTGGCCCAGTGACTCCAACACAGACCTTTTAGTTTATGATTAACCTCTCCATTCTTGTCCTTCTTCCTTGTCTCTAATCACTGCTAGACTTGTCCTTGTTTCTTGATCATTCTCAACTGAACCAAGAGTTCTTTTATGTGTTAGGTTTGAATTGAAAGCATTGAATTAGTTTTGTAGTGCTGGTGTTTTCAAATAGCTAGCTGAACTAATTAATTTTCTGCGGCAGAGAAAAGCTAGCTCTATCAAGAGAGCAAAGTGGCAGAAGACAAGCGTCAAAACCTTGCTTTGAAAAATAATATTGTACTTAAATAGCTATCAGTTTTAATTGAGGAGAATAATATGAATTAAAATATTCAAAAGCACCAACTTAGAATCTGGTTTTGTGTTAATCTGAAAAATCAAAAGCATACCTACACAAAAGGTGAGTCACCTCTTTCCAAAATAAAAAAAGAAATGTATCTCAGGAAATCATAATTATTCTTCACTTCCCCACTATTTTTTATCCAAAGGCAATTTAATTCAACCAGGGTCATCAAATATTTATTGCTGTTCTAGCACTGCTGGTCTTTCGTGCTAAAGAGGGTCAGACAACACTGGCTTCACTATAAATTGATATTAAGCATTCAGGTGACCAGTTAAATGACATTATCTTTTCATGAAGAACCAGAAACTGAATTTTAAATCCAGTAGTGAAAGTTGTTCTGGGTCATTGCATCCTGGCATGTTTCCTTTATACTCAGTGAAAGTGAAATGAGCAGAAGTCTAGCTTTAATGTAGACTGTAAAAGAAGCACCAGGTAAGTTGTGGTCCTACATGAATTGTCTGTTCTAAGACAGAGCAATCTTTGGACATCTAAAGTCATGAAATGTGATAAAACTGGAGTTTGCTCCCAAAATTCAGAGTTCAAGACACACTAAAATGCTATCGTTGTAATGTAACATTTCAGCATTGTTAGTAAGAGGGTTTGGGCTCAGAAACTCAGTCTTTTGGGACAGGCCATCTTACTGCTCCGTTTTGAGTCTGAAAGCATCAATGTCTGTGATTGGATTGGTTGGTTGTACTCATGACTTATGAAATTGAAGTCAATATTTCTAGAATTCTTAGGACCACAGAGTTACCTGCAAATGTTTAGTGACAGATAATTGAATATTCTGACTACTCAGGGAAAAGAGGATACTAAATCCAGTTTTTCTGTCTCTTGGGTAAGAGGTCTAATCTACTACAACAAGCACAGAGACAAAAAGCTTCTATCAGAAAAAGGAAGACAGGAGGATGTATAGATCAGAGGGCACAAGGGTCTAATGTACAGCATGTGGAATATAGTTAATAAAACTATACTATATTTTAAATTCTTAATGAGATGGTTTTAACTACAGTTTTCACAGAAATTTTGAGAAGGAAAGGATCTGTATCACACAATGCCATGTTGTATATCTTTTTTAAATAAACACAATTAAATTTACATAAAATGTTTCTATCTGCTTGATGGTCTCATTTGCCTTCTCTTTTTGTATTCTTGAATCCTTTTATATATTATCCCTGCCTTTCATAGAACTTTGAGATCTGCGGAGGTAGAATTTTCGCTGTACTTTCTATTTAAACACAGAATAATTTTATTGACCACTCTTGGGCTTGCATTTCACAAGAAAGTATGCAATTTCAGGCCTTGTTTTATCAGAGAATAAATATTTAATTTGAAATAAATTATTTTAAGTATGTTCCAAATCTTTTTTTTTTCAAAATGTGATAGAAACCTAAATGCTCTGTAACCCAAAAAGGCTGTGTCCAAAGAACAAGATTACCAATCGAACAACTTTTTTCACCAATCCCATCCTGAATAATTTTAAAATGCACTCCTACATTTTGAGGAGGAATGTATGTCTCCTTAATTAATTAATTAATTATTACATGTAATGGAAAGAAACATACGTATGTAAACCAAGAAAGTATTTCAGTCAAAGAAATTTTCATTAAAATTCACCTGAGCAAAAACAGAGAGCTGACACAGAGAACACAAAGAAAGTAGGACAATCAAAACTACAATACGTATGGGTATTATTTCCATTTAGAAGAAGAAAAAGTGAATACATATTTCAGAGAATCCAAACCATTAAAGCAAATTTAGCTAAATCAGAAGGTGTAATAGGCACAGCAAAAATGCGAAAGAAAAGGTTTTTTCCCCACTATTTTTATTAATATACAAATGTAATACACAGTATTTACAATGAATTTGGGTGTTTCTTACATCTGTGTATCACATCGACTTCACAATCCCTTCCCATCTTCTACCCTCCCACCCCCTCCCCATACCTTCCCCTGACTCCAGCTATCACTTCATATGGTTCCAAAGAATGTCTGTGTTCTGGCTTTTCCAAGTCAGAGAAACCATACAGTGTTTAACATATTAATCTATCAAACCTAAGTCATTTCACGTAAGTCACCACTCTAACTCAGCTTCCTATTCCTCTAATGGGTTCACAGTAGTTAAATCTTGATGCCTCTTCTCTGAATCCAACCAGTCCCTTTATTGGGATATTCACCAAAAGTTTTTTTTTCCATATTTTCCTATAACTTTGTTGTTATTGTTAAACCTGGCCTTACCCACCAGCTCACACTAGAAAACAATTTTAAGCATGTAGTTCAAAAGACTAGTTAATTCGGGTGAGAAGAGAAAAATAAATAAATAAAATTCAGTTGCCTTAGCTGAATACTGGAAGGTGCATATTTGTACATTCACAAGGTTATCTTTACATCAATCAGTTTCCTTAGGATGAACTTTCATCAGTGACCTAATAAGTGAATTGCTACAACAAAACAAAGTTAAAACTTATCACATTGCTACATTAAATGAACTTAAAGCTATACCACATAAATATACTTAAAGTGACAGAAATGAAGGCGAATTTACAGTTATTTCAGAATTTTTAACTTTCGTAACTTATTTACTCATATTTCACTGATTACTAACATCCTTTTTTCTCAGCTCATTCTCCTCTAGCTGTTGTTGCTTTTCCCCTGGGGTCATTGGTGTCGCTGGCCTCCCTTTCACTTTCTAAGTTTCCTTTAAGTATTCTCTTCAATACTGGCTCAGTGGCTGCAAATTCCTTTAAGCTTTCTCTGTCAAGGAAAGTTTTAAATTCTCCCTTTAAATTAAAAGATAATTTTGCTGGATATAGCAGTCTTGGTTGGAATTTATGTTCTTTTAAGGCTTGGATGGCATTGCTGTTATTTTATTAAAGTGATTTTTCCCAAAAGTTTTTATTGTCTCCTTGATAAAAATCTTGATTCCCCACCGTATGTCTGTTCAATTTTGTGACTTCAATCTATGAGTAAGAAATGTAATAAAGAAAAAAAATAGAAAAATCTGTCTTTTTACCTAAATTTGAGGGAGGAAATTTAAGAATCAGGAACTCAGGGGAAGAACATGTGAACAGCACGATGGCTAGGTTCAAAGAGGCGCAGTCAGCCTTTTTGACCATCTCCAGTAACAGCTACTATCAGTCACGCTGGCCCTGCAAAGCCGCCAGCCCTGCTGGGTAACCATCGGAGTATTGAACTGAACGACCCTTCACGACTCTCAAATACTGTCAGAGATCAATTGAGCTTTAACATTTGCACAGCTGGTCATTTGGTTAAATGTGGGCAATTCCCCAAGTCCTCATTTGATTTTGGAATGTATCTGTTCAGTTAAAGTGCACTGTGGTGTGAGGCCTTGGAGCGGGTGTTTGTACCAGGGGACTTAGTTCAGCAATGCAGTCCTCCCACAAAGAAGACATCTCCCCTGGGAAAACAGGTTCTTCCGCCTAGCTCTGAGTGCACGCTATCTGACATAGTTATTATGAAACAAAGAAGCTACTAAGATTATCAAAAGAATCATCAAATCATCAACCTTGCCTAAACAGGAGTGCAAGCCACACAACTCTATCAAAGAACTGGGTCACAAAATGCCAGATAAATGGATCATACAATCTAAAATAATTTAGTAAGTCCATCATGAAATTGTTACTAATTAAATGTTAATGTGTAGCATTTTGAGTTTATTAAAAGAGATTTCAAGCCTTATTCTTAGATAGATGATAGATAGATATGACTTTTTAAGGTTTGGGTGTTTATTTGTAATATCAAAGATTGAACCCAGGGCCTTCACACTGAGATACAACTTCTTTTTTTTTTTTAATTCTGAGTCAGGCTCTCACTAAGTTGTCAAGTTGCCCAGTCTGGGATTGAATTTGTGATTTTCTTGCCTTGGGATCAAACTTGTGAGTTTCTTGACTAAGCCTTTCCTCGGACTACGCACCTGTCAAACCAGGCCCAGCCCAAAATGTTTGTTTTTATATTTTCATTAGGTAAAGATTTTTTTCTTAGGCTCTAAGGAAGAAAACATTAGCTATCTATGTATTCTCCCTTAGAAAGGAGAAGTGATGAGGGTGTGGAATCTGCTTCATCCAGCGAGCCCTTAGTAGCTACTCCCAACACTAAGCCTCAAGACTTTGTTGATGCTGTCGCCACTACTAAATCTTCTGGCCTTCTCCCTGGCTTCAGCTCACAATGCTTTCCTAAAACAGTGATCACAGTGTCTTTTTACTTGTTTGCTTCAGCTTCAGGGGTTTCACTTGTGGAAAAAAAAAAAAAAAAAAAACGCTGAATAACGCATCCTTGAAGATGTACTGTCTAGATGGTGTTTATATCCAATCGCTCAGGTCTCAGAATCTCTGTCTGTGAAAAGGAATGATTTAAAAATATAACCCAAACATCTCTGATAGAAATAAAAACTAACACATGTAAAGTACACGGCATAGCACCTGGCAGTTAGAACATGCTCCAAGGATGTTGGCTAATCGTCAAGTTCCACAGTGAAAGCCGAAGAGGCATGTTAGAAATCTCCAGAGGAATCTGGAACTTACTAGCTAAAGGCAAGACAAGAGAAAAGAACAAAAGAAGAAAACACCAAAGTCAAAAGACACTTTCACTCACTTGATGATGATGTCACTTTACATTGGTGCCATGCCTGCTTGATGATCTACCTAGACATTAGAATAACAGAATTAGATTGAATTTTCTTTCCTTCAGAGAGAACATTGTACTTCAAACAGAGATCACACGAATACTTTATTTTTGAATATAATAAAAATTGGCTAACTTTCTAATATTTTTATTTGTTCATATCCTGCACTTCTGTACCTAAAATAGATAGTATGTACAGAGAAGGAGCGGTCATCAGTCAGTTTCAAGTAAGGGAAGATCTTACAGAACAGACACTATAAACTCCAGAAAACAATCTGAAATGAGTATGAATCTGTGCACACGTGAGGGAATTTTCCCCCTCCAGAGCTGGAGGTGCTTCAGAATTCACTCTTTCAAAAGTGATTGAAAAATGATCACTTTCATCATTGCACAAGTATGAAGTTTAGAAAAATGAAAAAGAAGCCCCTACCCAGAATTGTCTATTTTCTTTCTTCCATTTTTCTCAGAAGATGTGAAAATAGAAGCTTTGTTCCCTTAGCAAAAAAGCAGAAAAGAAACAGACAACTGAGAAGCTGAAACCCACCCATCCTCAGGGGTTAACAGGGGGGTAAGAGAAAGAAGGGAGACAGGACTAGGTAGCTGCTACAGCTGGGGATCATTAATAGCAATCAAGGGCCACTATAAACAAATCAGCAGGAAATAGAGAGACTCTACATTTTCCTGGCTTGGTAGAAGGAGCCATCTGGACTGGAGAAATTTGGCTTAAAACCCTCAAAAGGAAACTTTTATTTTTAACCACTTCTGCATAGCAGGTCACTGATTATCAAATTGAACATGCTTATGCTATAGGATTAAATTACTATCACAAAATATAAAATACACAACGGATTATGACTAACTTAACATAGCAGTATAGGAAGAATTTTATGCTGAGGAGAAGCAGTATTGTTTTAAGCGTAACCAGAGAAAATTAATTAAAGGAAAGACAGAAGGGGAAATATATATATATATATATATATATATATATATATATATATATATATTCCTTCAGTGTTAAAAATAAGTAATTTGTTGTTCAGTGTTACTTAACCCAACAGAATTTTAACTATGATCAAATGTGTTTGAGAATATCTTGAAGGTAGCACTGGATAGCAGAGCTGTAATGAGAGTGGAAGGCAAGGACAATCTGGAAAACAGAGAGGAAAGACCTTCCCGCCAAAGAAAGGAATGGCCCGGCAGTGAAAAAAAGCAGCAAATAATCAAATGTTGTCTTTTTCTAAAACTCTTCCAAATGACTTTCACTGACAAATCTCTATGATGTTCCACATCCCAAAAGTTTCCTGCACAAGTACCAGACTACAAATCTTATATATACATATTTTTTAATTTTAGTCTGACATGCTTTTCTTTACTTATCTACAGCTCCCTTGGCTTCTGTCTAGAGGATGGAGCATCTCACAGTCAAGGGGCTAAATCAGGTAATCTCCTGGGGCCGCAGGGATTCTCTAACTAAGAATCAGGGAGAACTGGGGGGGGATTAAACCAGATGTCTCTCTTGACTTTCTCTTTTTTAATTGTAATTTCTTTGTAAGGATGACTTCCAAACAGTGAGTCTAGTAGAAACTTTTACTGTAGAATTAAAACACATAATTAAAGAACTATTGCAAACTCAAGATATTCTGCATCAGATGAATATAAAAATACTGGAGATATTTTTAAGTGCTTTAAGCACTGTTTTGCAAGACGTTTACTTTGTCAGTCCCAATTGGGTAATTTGATTATCGGGGACACTCCTGAGATATTGGAATACCTCCAAAAGTTAGGCTTAGATAGTCAAAATTGGCTATTTGAACTAGAATCTAAATAATAGACTTATTGTAACTGTATTTTGTAATGTTAGGCCCACCTAAGGCTAAATCTCTCTAGACAACATGCATAACCTCTATGAAAATCAATTTTAAATCTGCAAAATGGAGAAAAATGCCACTTAACAGTGTTTTGGAGGACTTAATATGTGAATGTGTGAAAAGACATCAGCGCAATTCCAGGCATAAAGAACATGCTCAAATGAAAGGCTAATTGTTAACAATGATACCCAGGAACTACTTCAAAAATTTTTTGTGACTCCCTTCCATTTCAAGCAGACTCATACTTGCCCTGCCCTCACTTGTGAAATTGTGGGCCTTTTGCTATGAACATTTGCCTCTAGTTTTCCTTTTTTTTTCTCAAATGTATTATGAGCACATGATTCTCACCAGAGAGAGTCAGAAATAAATTCTTACCTGTTTTGTTTTTCTCTCCTGGGTAGCAATTATAATTTGCTTGGAACATGGTTTGTTGGAACTCATCAAGTACAGTTCCCAATGGTGTCATTGCATACCACCTATCTAAATATTTTTTCTGCTGACTTATTTATTTATTCCTCAGAATAAAACAATGATATATGACAAAAATCTACTTTTCCGAATGTCTTACAAAACAATACCTGCAATTTTTAATATTTTAACCTATTTACAGTGCTGATTTCAACTACTCTAAAGATTTTAAACTAACTGCCATTTCTAAAACTTCTTAGTATTGATTTATACATAGAACGGTTAGATAGGTGGTATAGACTAAGGAGTTAGTTCTATAGTTTTCTTGCTAAGTACTTGTCTGGTTTTGGTATCAGAGTAATGCTCATTTCTGGGAATGAAGTTGGCAATGAATTTTCAATTTCACAGAAAATTTTAAGAACTACTGACACTAGATCTTCTCTGAAGTTTTAGTAAAATTCTGCAGTGAGTCTATCAGGTACTGGGCTCTTCTTTATTGAAGTTTTTTATTACTGTCTTTATATCATTTATAGTTATTGATCTATTCAAGGCCTTCATATCTTCTTAGTTCATTCTTGATAACTCACATGTGTATTAGAATTTGTCTGTTTCTTCTAGGTCCTCCTATTTACTAGAACATTAAGTTTCCAAAGAAATGCTTTTAATTCTCTGTATTTCAGTAATGTTTGCTGAAATTTTGCCTCTTCCATTTAAAAAAAATCAATGTTTATAGAACACTTAGAAATGCCAACACACCCTTAGGCCTTATATGGGCAAAAAGAAAACGCTTTGATCTTGTGGAGCTTAAATTCTGATGTGCTGGTGTGGAAGACAGATGATCAATCAGTAGAATTTGTCATGTGTTATGCTATAATCAGTGCTAAGAAAAACAAGTTAAAGTACTGTCACAGGAGACGGTGGGCATGTAGGCAGTTAGGGACAGGGGGATTCTTCAGAACTGGAATTACAGGAATCATAACAGACGATTGGATGAAACAGCCTGTAGAGGCCACTTCCTGGAACTAGTGATGGTCCAGGGTCAAGACATTAAGAAAACAGAACTTGAGCATGAAAACCCTTAGGGAGGGAGACTTAACAACCAAGTTGGTTTTTGGGACCGCCCTCTTACTTAGCTCATCTATAAAATCTCCTAGACAGGGCTAGAAGAATGCCTCAGTGGTTAAAGCGCTTGCCCAGCAAGTGCTAAGTCAAGAGCTAAGTACCCAAGTTGAATTCCCCAGCACCACAAAATCCAGGCGTGGTGACGAGCGCCCGTAAATCCCAGCACTCAGGAGGCTGAGGCAAGAGGATTGCCATGAGTACAAGGCCAGCCCGGGCTCCACAGTAAGTTGAGGACCAGCCTGGGAGACAGAGTGAGACCCTCTCTCAAAAAAATAAAAGAATAAATAAATCCTCCTAGACAAACACCCATGTGGGAAGCCTGTTTTGAGTTCTCCTTTTGACTAACAGGAGCTTGTATCCCCTTCTTTATTTTTCCCCACTGAAGTACCCGCTCTGCCCCTTGCCTCCTTTGTCCATACTCTTGCCCCTTAAAACTGTGGGACACAGTATGTCCCAGGTTGCCCTCTGAAATGGCATTCTGACAGTAACCGGTAATGAGACAGAACGTGAGGTGTAACGATGGAAACCAGGATTTGACATACTGCCTAGGTGGCCCACTGTGCCGAAGGTCTTTAATGAAAAATCTAAAAGCACAAAGAAGTTAACTGAAGCTAGCTGAAGAGAGAGCACTCAGCAAAAGGAGCAGCAACTGCTAAGCCCTGAGTTACGAGGGTGTCTGAGCTTTTGAAGAAAAGCAAGGAGAAATATGGCCAATATAGACAGAAAGAGGGAAATGAAAGACAATCGACAAAAGAAGCCCGAGCGTGACCAGCCTGTCCCTGTACGTTCCTTGATCAGAAATAAATATTGCTTACACAATAATAAAAGGTTTGTCATCCTGCAAAACGACGAAACAGGAACCCCCGGAAAAGATACATTAAATAGGATATTTTAAAGAAGAAAATAGTATTTCAGGTAGTCTGTTTGCAAGTATATCCCTATAGTAAACTTTCACATGCACGTTCACTGATTTAACTTAAAGCCGAAGAAACAGGCTAAGAAAATCTGATCAACTGAAATTTCTTAACTTCTAAAGACACATCACACCTTTACATTTTAACTTTAGTTTAAGATTACAAGAGTAGAGACCAAAAGAATCTATTGAAAAAGACAGATTTCAAGTTCTGCTAATGTAAATGAACAGTTTACTCCCTGTGGCTAAGGAGTCTAAATCCATAATTCTTAGTGAAGAATTCTTCCAATGCTACCTGAATTCACTGTAGTTGAAAATCATTATCAGCAGGGAACAGACAGGCCTATAAAGTCACTTAATCTCTTTCTACAAATTTAAGACAAAAAATGCTCAGACTGAAGCATGAGAACCTTTAAAGAAGAACAGGTTGATATACTGAACCACTATTAAAACATAAGGAGCTAAGAGAGAGAGAATTCAGCTGACATCAGTCAGGCAGAGACCTCTATGTGTTGGACACACACAGAGGAAGTAGCAAACCATCTACAGGGAACACAGACATTCTTAAAAATTTTTTAAAGACTAAGATTTGAACTGAAATAAAAACAAAGATTTTTCTAGATCATGTTTTAACTTCAAATATATACTTGCTACTACTGAGATAAAATGGAAACCTTAAACTTGGGTATGTGAGAGACCTACCACTCTTATTTCTAAGCCATTTGATATTTCTAACCACTAAGGAGTAAGTGTTCCTACCTTACTTTGGTTATTTTGACTTGATTAACCAATTCTCTATCGTGCAGGCCTTATGAAGTCTAACCTTGTATCTATGTGTTGACGATGAATTGTTATTATTAATATCAGTTGAAATGTAATTACTTTGATTTTGGAATAATAATGCTGACGTCTGAAAATAAAAGAAAATGTAAAATAAGTTAGAAACTTTCTCTTCCTCTGACTAGAAAGACAAGCTTTGAAAGATGAAAATGGAACACTATTCAGCTTCTATAATTCTAATCTTTACATTTTATGCGGCTAACAAGGCTGTTCAATTCACAAATCACTCTGACAATCATTAGCCCTAACACTGCTTTTTCCTGATAAGCATTAGGATTAATTATCTGTCAGAGCTCTCCCGCATAGACCAGTTTCAGGCTTATCGAAAGCCAAACCCAATAAAAGTGTACCATTCTGCCTTATGGTAGCAAAGGAAATCAGGGAAAGTCTAACCTATATATGTGGTTCTTGCCTTACGCTTTAAAGTGAGATTCGCCCGTACCACACAGTCACCTTCTAGTCTCTCCTATTACTGCAAGAAAGGTGTTACTGTTTTATACGACTCTCAAAGTCCCTGACTGTCTTATCAGAATTTGAGAGTAAATGAGAAAAGGACCGGAGGATGATTATCAGGTTGTAGAAACTCCTATTCAGAGATCCTGATTGCTGCCAAAGATGTCTCCATCTGGTAGGTGAGTCATCCCATTACATCTAATAAGACCCACCTTGAATAATTATCTTTGACAAAGTCAGGTAAAACTTGACCACATTTCTTTTTGAACATCACCTTTTGTGCCTGCCTTCCTTGGTTCAGCTGAATTTCTCTGGGCTGGTGTAGCTCACACTCACTTCCCTCCCACTCATTTTCTTCCTGTTCCACCCACACACCACACATTGCACAGGCAAATCCTACTACTACAGCCAAGCTTTGAGCGATAGAGTGTAACCCCAGGCATCCACTTCCTCAAGTTCCAAGTTTGCTCTCACATGACATTAGTTAGCATTCTGATCATTCTTGATAGTACACTATTTATATACTTCATTTACACTTGCCTCCAAACTTCTGAAATTAGATTCCACATCAATTAAATGGAGAATGCAGGGGCACCATGGGATTTGTCTTAGTCACTTGGTTCTTGCTATGACACGGTACCCAACTCTCACGACTTAAAGGAGAAAATTTTCATTTATCTCACGGTTCGGAGGTCTCAGTCTGTTCTGGCTGTCTGACAATGGCAGAAGGACTTGGTGGAGGGTGTGGTGGCGGGTAGCTGCGCATCCCATTGCTGCCAACAAGCAGAGAGCCAGGTGACCGAGCCTGCCCAGTCAGTCAACAGGGTACATGAGCGGGGCAATGCAGACGAAAAGAGAAGAAGAGATAGAAAAAAGGAAGAAAGATGGACTCTTGCAGGGGCAAAAGACGATTTATTCATTTATTCAGTACCACCTTCCTTTTATACTCCAGTTGTTTACAAGAAAACATTCAGGCTTAAAAATATTTATGTACTTAAGATGGCTTAACAATGCTAACATAAGCAGGCTGAACAATGCATGCATAAGATGGTTTAACATAACTTAAGACAGCCTTTGATTCAGGGTCCTGCTCTGTAGCCCAGGCTGGCCTTGGACTCATAGCAATCCTCCTGCCTCAGCCTCCTGAGTGCTGGGATTACAGGCATGCACCACCACACTCAGTTTATGTGGTGCTGGGTAATCGAACTTGGGTACTTAACACTTGAAGACTACTTCTTTAAAGAAAGAGCTTGGCCCTAGGCAGTCAGGAATGTTAAGCCCCGATGGCGCCAACAGCCAGGGACAGGAAGGAGTGAGGGGGGAGGCATTCTCCTCCCTTTCAGGCTCCAGTGACTTGCCCTCCTGACTCGGGCCGCCTCTTAACAACACAGGAAGTCAGTCAATCCAAGGAACATCCACAATCCAATCACCTTCTCAAATATTTGCGGCTTTGGAGGGACATTCCAGGTTCAAACCATCAAAGGCCAATGGATCAATCTGAAAAAGTTGTCTCAGATCTTATGACTTTGTTAACATTCAACTGCTGTCTGGTCATGCCATGCTAATATCACCTAGCATGTGATACAGAATAAATTATGATCCAATTATCTGATTATTCAGTAATACAGTTACTAAATTATATTTTAATACATTTCTCCAGCAAAAGAAAATGAGAGATATGTTTAAATTTATCCATCTATGCCATATATATATTAGGAAATTGTAATTTATTTTCAGGCACGTTCACTCAAAAATAAAAATATAGAGAGAAGTCACAAAATTGCCTACACCATAGAGTTTGAGTCACCTCCTGTCTAAAAATTTAATTGCATCTTGAAGCTTCAGAAATAAGCATTAACAAAAAGAAACTTACAAATAATTTGAATTTAAAATTTTATGAATAATTGTACATATCTTTTGTATGTATGGATATATAGTACATACATGTATAATCTGTACATATGACGTTGCATACATAATACATATTCTATTGGCTTTTTCTACATGCACACTCTCTCCAGGTAACATCATATAAAAACTTCTTGCTACTGAAGCCACAGTTAATTTCCTCTCTGCAGCATGGTTCAGCTCACTTCAGTTCTCTCAAAACATAGCTCCCCACAACATTTCTGATCCTAGCTAAAAATTATATTCTAAATTTAACATATAAATCTACATTGATTTCTCTCATTTTCAATGCCCACTCTCTTTTTTTTTTTCCTTTCAGATTTGGAGGCTCCTCAGCAGAATTGAAACTCTATCTTCACCTGTAAGATTCACATTAGCATAGAAGAAACACTAATATTGTTTTTGTGTTAGTTTCTAGAAAATAGAAACCAAGAAAAAGCATCCAACCTAATGCACAATGATAAGTCATCATGGGCTCCTCAGCAGCCTCCAAATTTGACCTTCCCAGTCTTGCTCTTTTAACTTTTTTTTCTGTAGTCCAGGATGATCCAAATCTCACTCTGTAACCCAGGCTGACCTTGAACTCACAGAAATCCTTCTGCCTCAGCCTCTTGAGTTCTGGAACTACTAGTATACACCACCATGCCCAGCTGATTTTTTATTTTGTGCTGAAGAACTGAACCTTGAGCGAGGTTGGAAAGCACATTAACTGCTACACCCTCATCTCTAGTCTTTCTCTTTTCCTTAATAGAAAGAAACTGACAATACGCCTTCTTCTCAACTGTACATAAAATGCTGAATACTTAAGTCCCTTCTGCCATTTTCTCCAGATTATGTAGTAACCCAAGTCTTTTATGCATTTGACCTATTTCAAATGCTTCTTTGGTTCATTTCTTAAACACAGCTATGAAACTTGGACCTTATACATCTGTCAGTTTGTTTCATCACAACCACTCGACAAGGCACATACCTGATTAGTGCCTTCCTGCAATGGAGGAAGTCAAGGCACACAGAGCTTCACTGTCAAAGGCGGTAAGATAGTGAAAGAAGAGCTGGTATCGGTGAAGAAAACGCGGATTCCGAGGTCACACGCCAACGGGCTTCATCGTCTGCTCTGCAGTGTTAAATTCTGTAGTTTTATTTACATTTTTGAAGTTCATGCCTCTGCAATGACTCTTTTAGTATAATTAAAAATTCTACTGCTACAGAGTAATGCAAGTTTAGTTTAAAATGTATTTGAATTTTTTAACATTTATTAATCATTAGAAGTTGATACATTCAGGGACCTAACTAAATCAGACAGCATCATACAAAATGCCAATATATTAGGAATGAAAGATAAAGAAAAGAGGAGAGAAATATAATAAGCTGTATAAATAATATATTTGCCAGAATGATTTTTAAGAAATTAATCATCTCCTTTCAAAGCAGGCTAATGCCTCAAACCATTGCTGGAAGATTTATATGCCAGGCCCCTCTAATGGATTGCTTTGTGGGTTTGTGATTTTTTTTGAAACAAAATATACCCCAAATTTAAAAATGTGTTCCTGTCTTCAGTGTGGTTTTATGTTACAGTGCTTCATTGAACTATATCAGCAATGACCTTTTATTTTTGTTGTCCCAACATAAAATAACCAAAAGTCACATGAATATGAGATTGAACTTCTAAGAAAACCCTTTGTTTTTAGAAAGTGAAAGAAATTGTTGTATAAGCAAACCTTCCCTTTTCCTAGAGTTAAAACTCTGTCTTAACTTGTAAGAAGATTCATATTAGCATTGGACGAACATCGCTTTTGTTGGCTGACAGAAAATTGTGACTAAGACAAGGCAACCAACCCTAAGCACAACCATAAGTCACAGACAACTCTAGTTTAACAATGTCGGAGCTTCTACGTCTCTCTCTGTTCCCCAATGGAGTGGCAGTCGTTAAAACCTTTGCCTAGTATGAAAAAGACCCCTGTTCTTTCTCTATCTCTCCCTTCCCTCTCTTCTCTATATCTCAAAAAATGTCAAAACATTATTATATTCATGTATAAAGTTATTTTCACTATGAGCTTATTTTTAAAAGCAACTACAAAATAAGTAAGTGGTATCCTATGTGATGTCATCTGCTCCTATTTCAGAGAAAAAGTGTTAGACCTAGCAAAATCCAGATACATTATTTGTATATATTGTACCCTATGGAATTTCTGTTATTCTAGAGGAAAACTTATATGTTATCTTGTCCTTACTATTTATACTTTAGTCACATTCCAATGAGTTTAAAATGAAAGCAATAACTTACAGATTTTTGCTGATCAGTATATAAACAGTAGATGAAATTAACAACATTATTAAGGAAAAGATCTCCAATGCTTTTCTTTATTCTGCAACCAATAATTTCACAATTAACAGGAAATAGGCCAGCTGTTCCTCCAGTATAGACTTTTTCACAGGAATTCTTGTGATGTGATTGCCAAGAATAGATTTCAGCATCTGCTTAATGTACAGTGATGAAATGATACATTTTCAAAGTAAAGCAATCAATTTCCTCAGAAGCTCTCCTCCCTTAACAAGAACAAAACATTTAGCAAAGGATTTTAAAGTACTTAAAGAATGGTTAAATGTGTGTGTTGTATCCATAATTGTAACAATCACCTAGTACCACCTCTGAGTTACTTTCTTTGAGCTAGAGACTAAATCACTAGGTGTAGTACATACCAAACTTCACATCTGTGAGGTTTTTTTTTTTTTCTTCCTAAGAAAAGGACTTGCTCAGCAAATTTCTTACCACCCAACAATGCTGGTAGCCTGCAATTGTGTTTAAGACAAATCCATATTGTGAGATCAAACACTCATTGCTATATAAAAAGGCTCAATTTACACAAGGTTACGTTAATTAACAGTATCAACCAGACTGTTGTTTGCGGTTCACAAAGAAGTCACTGTAGCTGTGTTTCAACTCTTCTTTTCATTTAGGTTTTTTTTTTTTTTTTTTTTGGCTTTTTTCCCCCAAAGTCATACCATGATATTTTTAATTCAAGCAAGTAGAATGAAAAACTTTTCATAGAGACATCTGTAAATGATTCTGCAAGTTTGGCCACAGCCAGACCCCCACATTTAATTATGTATAAAAATTGTAAATAAAAGAGAAAAAAGTTCAAGCTTAATTAACATGTTGAGCATCAAGTATATTCAATGGATATCATCTTCTAAAAGTCTCAAAACGTAACAGATATGTGATCTCAATGCAATATTTTTCCTTGCTACACACATAATATTAGTCATCAATGAGAGCATCCAACACTTGATTTTAAACTTTTCTAAGACTGTGGGTGTGTTTTCCTCCACACAAATGCTATATTGATGATACTACACAGCTGCATTAATGAGGAATCTTGGCCAGTGCCATGGTTCTAACGTGAAGTCAGTAGAAAATCCCTTGTCTCTAGTCAGAGCCTGCTTACTGTTTTTCTGGGCTTTTTTTGTCATTCAGATGTTTTTCTAATTGGAGGTGTTTTCCAGACGTCTATTTTCAGTCAAATGTTTGCAAAGTGACTTACGCCTGAGTCTTTTAATTAGCAATATCTTTTAATGCCTAAATAGATCACTGATAGAAATTTAGCAAAAGTCACAAATGTCAGAATTCCTCAAGTGGCCAGCTAGCTACAGCAAAAGTCTGCAATCTACAACATCAACTAATATTTGTATGACAGTTTCAAAGGATAATGCACAGCAGGAGTGCTCGAGCAGATACCTGAAGTCATCAATTCCTATTTTGCCATTGTGTCTTTTGCCAAATGACCTGACACTTTCATTTCAACTGCCTCGATTGCCAAGGAAAGTTAGTCATGAGGTCATTATGAGGAGTGAATGAGTGAATAAACATATGTAAAATTCTTAAAATACTTACTAGTTATCATTGTTATATTTAATAATTTTTGACTACTTAGAAGATATTTTGATCATATACTCTTTATTTTGTCACTGGCTGTCAAATTTAGTTGCTTTTAGGATGACTTGAAAATATTTTAGAACTCTTTGTAACTGACACAGCCAACAACAGAGGCATTAGAATTTTTCAGAGCTTCCTAGGTTAGTTTAACATGCATATGAGTTTAAGAACCACTGACATATATCTCTTTTTACTTAGACAAATAATCTTCAGAAACTATAGTCAGAGTAAGTTGCAGGTAGCTAATGCAGGTTTCAAAGTTGCTCATGGCCAATGGTAGTTATTTCTTGCTATCATAACAAAATACCACAGACTAGATAATTTATAAACAGAAAATTATTTCTTGCTGTTTTGAGCCTATGAAGTTCAAGATTATAGTACCAATGAATCCATTTCTTGGAGAAGTCTAATTACCTGATTCCAAGATGGAGAAGTAATTCATTCATTAAAGCCTTTGCCTGGTAATGAAAAAAGCCCCTGTTCTACTCCCCAACACTACAGAAAATTTTAACTGTGTGTGGTGATGCACACACCTTAAATTCCAGCACTTTGAAGGCTGAGACAGGAGTATGGCCTGGAGTGGAGGCCAGCTTGCTTTACATAGTGAGCTCAGGACCAGCCTGGAATGCAGTGAGACTCTTGTCCCAAAAAGAAAAGAAAGAAAGTGAGAGAGAAAGGAAGCAAGAGAACATGAGAGAGAGAGAGAGAGAGAGAGAGAGAGAGAGAGAGAGAGAGAGAGAGTAAAAAATAGAAAACAGTAACTTATTACCTTCTTATACAGCAGAAACCATAAAGGCAAAAATTCAAGCCTGATAGGTTCTCTGTGGCGATTTTATAAAGGCATTCCTAATCCATATCAGCAGCAAAGCCATCATGACTTAATCATCTCCAAAGTTTTCCCCTTCTGGTAGTGTTATCTAGGTGTTTAACTTCCAGCAATATGAATTTTGGAGGAACACATGCATCCAAAGCATAATAACTACCATTCTCAATTTTTAGTGTGTGTCTTAGTTACTTTGTCCTTGCTGTGACTCAATACCCGACACCCACAAATTTAGCTCACAGCTTCAGAAGGTCACAATCCATTCAGTGGTGGCCAGCAACAATCAAAGTACATGGCAGAGACAGAGGTGGAGGCAGCTTTTCAGGACATCAAGAACAGAAAGGCAAGTTGAGACTATTTGAGACTAGTCCTAGTCCCAGACCTCAAGGAAGGCAGGAAGCAGCTTATATATCCTTCCAGGTCTCCACCATTGATTAGTCCCTCCTGGATCCAGATGTGGAAGGTGTGGCCACTACACAACATTAATCCTAACTTAAAACCCTTTAATCCTAATTTAACTGTAATCCACCCCTTCAGACTAGACCCCAACAGCACATGGTTCCATTGACAATTCATAACATTAAAATACATGAGACTTTTGGGGGACATTTTAGAGCCAAACCACAATAGTATGTATAAGAATTACTGAGAGAGCAAATTAAACAAAGATTTCAATCCACATCTCCAGAGTTTCTAGAATTGTACTTTTAAGATAAAGCCCAAAGATTTAAATTTTTAAAAACTTTCATTGAAATGTTCACTTCATCAATCTGGTAGTAATAATCATCATAGTATTTTTATCTTTAGTATCACTTGTGTTGGTAAGAGCTCTCTACTCAGGTGCATGTGCTCAAGTACATATACACATGCACACATTTATTGAGATTTTGTACACGAGTATTATGGTTTAGATCTGGAATATCCCCCAAGATCCTCAGTTATCTGGATATATTGGTCTAGCTGGAAAGGGCAGATGTTTGGGATTTTACCTGTAGGGATTGTGCCAACTTGTTGAGATTGGAGGGCAAGGCTTTCTGGTGTGTGTGTTTTCAATTTGTGGATGAGGAGGTGAGAGAGGGAAGCGCAACTTGAGTGTGGCGCCCAGTTGGCAGCTTGAGCAAAGTAAAGGAAGGAAGAAGAAACATTGTTACAGCTTTTCCCAGCCCTCCCTTAATCTCTACTGATTCACTTGGCTCCTGTGCACTTGGCTTTCTCTCTGTCATGCCAGAAAGAGCTTTTCTCTGACTAGAACATCATCATTTGCATCTACCATTACTGCTCACCTGTGAATTGACTGTGTGAGATTGTCTGAAACTGACCTAAAATAAATCTATGCTCCCTTAAGTTGTGGCTGTCTGATATTTTGTCCCAACAACGAGTAAGTCATCAAGAGAAAAAAAAAAAGTATGGACAAGGATTTACAGGGGCATAGATAAGGGGCCATCTATGTGACTGAAGGTAGTGGGGGTAGAAGAAGCTAGGGATAAGGGAGTCCCTCAGAAATGAAGAATTTAATAGAAAGCAAGATTAATGGAGAACTTGCAAGAGACTCTAATTTATCAAGGTGGAAAAAAGGAGCTCTTATGCATCCCCAGAATATATGAAATTTACAAAGCTAAGTGTCCATGAGTGTTATAGGTTATAAATAAATTTTTAAAAAGTCATTTTGTGGTTTTTAATATTTCTACATTCCCACGGGAACACTTTGCCATCTCATGTTCACCCAGAAAATAGCAAGGATGCTTAATAAATTCCCAACTCAGATAGAGAAAGAAAGAAGATATAATAGTTAGAATATAATGGTTCTGTGGTGGTCCCTTGTATGGTAAATAGGAACATTACCTGAGAACATGACAAGAATAAATGCCTCTTCAACTCAAGTCTGAAAGAATTTAGTGGGGAAGGCTTACTCATTGCCATATGGCTTGAGCTGCCCGGAAAAGATAAAAGATCAGAAAAATGGACATACTTCTACTGCTGAAATTATTCTTAAGGCATTATATTGCTCAGAAGTGAAATGGGAGAGGGATGTCACTTTACTTGCCTAGGAGACCCTGCGTGGAGCTCTCGATCCAAGTCTCAAAACACTGTGAGATGGTAGTACATAAAAATCACAATTGTGGATCGCTGGAGGATAAAGTGAAAACTATTCAACCTGTATCTTGGCCTCTCTCCACAGAATGGGTGCTACAGCAAATACATTTAACACTCCTTTGGATTCCTCTGTCTTTAACATTGGTTAGGATTGATACCAAAATTTTAAAAAGGGAAATGGTTAATTTTTACTACACTCAGGCATGGCCTAAGTACCCCTGGGAAATAAACAAAAATGACCAATAGTATGCAGCTATGGAAGATCTCAAAGACTCACCCATTAGTGACCCAGACCTAACTCTATATACTACTGAGAGTTTGTATTTGCATCAAGGAGTAAGAAGAGCTGGTATGTAGCTGTGACCTTACAGGACACCCTCCAGAGCTTGTCTCTCCCTCCAGGCACCAGTGCTCAATTAGCTAAACATATTATCCTAACCCAAGCTTTAGATCACCAGGAGGAGGATTGACACATTGATATATACAAAATCTAAGTATGTTTTCCTTCTCTCACATTCCCATACAGGTATTTGGAAGGAACATCAGTTCTTAACAACATCAGGACTTCCCATAAAATACCCCTGAAGATAGATCACCTTTCTGAGGGCTGTCTTTTTTTCCAAAAGAAGTGGCAATGATGGACTGCAAATGCCACCAGAAGGCACTCATAAAATCTGCCTAGGAAATCAACAGGCTAATGCAGCCGCCCATGAAGCAGCTAAAGGAACCACTTCACCAACAAAGTGGCCAAAGAAGCTGCTTCAAGGAACCACTCAGCCCACTACTGTGGGAATATTACCTTG
This sequence comes from Ctenodactylus gundi, assembly GCA_004027205.1. NCBI lineage: Eukaryota > Metazoa > Chordata > Mammalia > Rodentia > Ctenodactylidae > Ctenodactylus > Ctenodactylus gundi. Next base: position 300,060 of record PVKB01001056.1, read on the forward strand.
ACTAATTCAAACCTAGATATGATCAGGCTGAAAAGCTGCAGCCAGTGATAGATGGACTGTCTCTTTGCCCTTTGGGGTGGTTCTAAGATGCTAAGAAAGAGACTTGCCTCTCTGGGCAAACCAATAGAAAAATTTAAAAACCCCCCTTCTGTCTTTTGCCTTTCCATGTAGGTAAAGATTCTGCCCACCAGATAGCAAGAATTTATTTATAGGAGAAAACTGTAAGTAATCTGTAGATCAGAAAATTGAGAGCCATGAATTCTGCCCACAAAAATGTTAACAACCCTCTCATACATTAGCTTCTAAGGGAACTCAGCAAGTCAGAACCTATTCTGGGAAAAACTGGCAGATAGACTTTACTCACATGCCCTAAGTACAAAGAATGCAATATCTATTAGTATGGGTAGACACTTCATGGAATTGGTAGAACCATTCTAGTGCAGGACAGAAAAAGCCAGGAAAATGGTCTGAGTTATAGCCAAAGAAACTATTCCCAGATTAGGATTGCTTAAAAGTATACTGTATGATAATGTCTTATCTTTCCAAGGAATGAGTAACCAAGAGGCTCTGGGCATCCACTACCACCTTCATTATGCCTACAGTCCTCAGTCCTAAGAAAAAGTAGAAAGAGTAAATGTAATCTTAAAATGTAATCTTGTCTACTTCCACTGCAGCCAAAGTTACTTAACGTGAGTTCTACATCAATCACATACGCCCGAGGGTTTGAAAGAATTTCCCATCTGTCACTGAGGACTCAACTCTAGAAATTCCATACTCAGTTGAGCCATGAGAAGATCTAAAACTCCTATTCAGAACAGCCATTAACAATCACCTCAGATAGATAATTCTTGTTAATCTCTAAATTTCCATTACAAGTTTCTTAATGGTTCTAGTTAACTTATTGGCTTCTTTAAGGATTAAATCATTATTTCTGCTCCTCCTTTTCTTTTGTACAACCACCAACACCTCAGCAGGCACAAAAAAGATCATGTTAAACTAGTGAAATATGCTATTCTCCAAAGTAAGATGGAATTAGACATTCTAATGGATACCCAATGGGAAATTTATGTTATTTATTAATCCAAAAAGTCATAAATTTGATATAATGTCTTTTAATATTGAATTTGTGCCATCAAGTTAATCCTATATCAGACTCTAACCCACTTTTTGGAATTCAAACCTGGAATCAGGTTTTGTTACCTACTTGGTAGATGAATATTTTAATCATAACAATCTTTGTGAAAGTACTGCTTGGCTCTGTCTAATAAAATTTTATTTTTCATTTCCCCTAGATTGCAATTCATGAAGTGACAAATGCCAATCTACACCAAATTCCAGCAAACTCAGTGACCTGATTTCTACTGCCCCTACATTGCTCCCTGTGAAGTGTACCCCTGAATGCCACCAAAACAATGCCCTCTATCAGCTTGAAGAAGCCAGAATAGTCATCATCCCAGTACCCTAATGGAAGTTATAGCCAACAGTCCAAGGGGGAATTGTGACAGGAGGTCGAGCATATACAGACAGTTACAGGTTATGGGGTTCCTCCGAAATGGAGAATTTACTGCAAAACAGTCAATAGAATTTATAGAAATAGCAGCTGGCTGTAGCATGTGACGTCCCACAGCCACAAAAGACACTTCCCTAAAACTGTTACGAAGACAAGAGAGTAAATGATCTTAAGGATGGAGGGCCTCAGCAGCTCCTCATCAATCAGCCTTAACAAAGGTATGCAGTGTGGAATAGCCTCCTTGTCCTGAGAGAGAGCCATGTAGCAATCCACACTGCTGGATCACCTTTTGACTAGTGGAAATTTTATCCCTCTCATTAGCAGTTCTGTTTCCAGGCCCCATTTCACTGAATTTCTATGCTGAGTTTATGACTCTACGAGCGCGAAGGATAAGTCGTACATGGAATCAGGTAGATCATCAAGAGTACACTTTATTGAGGAAAAATAGAGAAGGGAAAAGAAGGAGGACAAAGCTTCTGCTACCAAAAGGGGGACCTGGAAATATGGGTTGCCCTGTGGTTCTCTGTCTAGGAGATTTTAGTGGAGGGTAAGTGGTTACCCTGTGCTTAGCAGGTTGGTTGGTAGGGCTGGTTACGATGTTTTCCACCCTCCAGAAGCTGCTGGAGCCCACTTTTAAGCAGCTTTTAGAGTACTCCATCCTTAGAATTTTTCAAGCTACTATCTTTTAACTATCTAACATTTGTCTCTCAAAAGTTCTGGGGAGTAGCCAGCTCCTGGCTGTCTTGGGTTATAGCCAGCTGCTATTTCTGTAAACTTTCCATTAATCCTGTTTTCCAATAAAAAATTCATTTCTGAGGAAACCCTGTAGCCCTCGCTATCTCCTTTCTCATGTTTCTTTACCTTTGCCCCAATGTCTTCTTTACATCTTGCCTCATTTGTCCATGATTTCTTTCGTTGATATCTTGAGACACAAACCTGACACGTACTACAAGATGAGACAGCTTGCTTGTGTCAACAGGTACGTGGGTAAGAAGGGAGTCACTCACAGGCCTATGGGTGATTCAGGCCTGTGGGTGATTCAAAAGCAATTGTATCACTGAAAAGTCACCCTAGCAAAGTGACTCATGCACCCTGTCCCACTTACCACTCTTGTGCCTGGATCGCTCACTCTTGCTCACTTTGGGAAGCCATCGTTCTCCTCACTCTCACTTTTTCTCCCCTCACCTGCTCAAGTCCCCACTCTAGCCCCGTGGTCCCAGTGCTTTCACACACCTCTTGGGGTAGCAGGTCGAAAGGCATACGTAGCGTCCCGGCAAGCTCCCATTAACCAGACCACAGGATTCATAAGCTGAAAGCCGTGTTCCGGAAGTAACAACAGCCATCTGACTGCATGCCCGCTGCAGGAGGGGCTCCTTGCCCTGGGAGCTCCATCTTGACCCTCCCACTCTGCACACCTGTGAGCTGTGCACATTCCCTGGAGGAGCGCCATAGAACTTACTGTACAACATTGTAGAAACATTGAGATGTAGCCTCATCTCTTAAGGCACGGCCTCATCCTCTTTCACTGGATCGGACACTACACAACTTCTGGCTCCCCTCAAAGTCAAAACGACCACATACGGTAAACATTGTGAATCAATTCAGAACACTAAGGCAGCCTCGCCAGACATTAAAGAGAAATTTCAGAAGTGCTTCAGAAAGTGACTAGAATGATGAGATAAAATATGTTCAAAGAGAGAAAGATTATTTGAAGAAGGATTAGAGGCAATGTCTATAACTCTATAATAAAGTTTTAAAATGTAAATGTTCACCATATTTTTCAATTGCACCTCATATACTTTATTAAGAGTATTTTCAAGGAAACATTTGGGAGGGCTGGCTGTTCATTTCCCCTTGTTAATTGACCTTCCTACTGAATCTCTTACCCTGAATTATATAACCACATATGTGTTTAATTAAATTCAGAAAGTAGTCAGTCTGTATGCATTCAAAGACAGTCATCGAGGAAAAAAACATTCATAGTTTACAGACTAAAGGATATAGGACAAATGGGCACAAAATGATGCAATTTAATTAACCTCACAATATTTTCCACAAGCAATACAATGACTGTTAAGCTCATATGGAACAGAAACAGAGGTCTGGGCACCAGAGTAAGGGTCAGAAGCTAGGTCAAGGAGCTAAGGTTTGCTCCAAAAGGATTGGACCCAGAGGATAGAGAAAGAGTTCTACATTTTAAGGAATACCTTGAGTCGAGTCATGTGAATGGCAATAAGAAACATCTGAGAAACAACATAAAGAAAGAAGCTGTCATGCAGGATTGGATGAGAGTGATGATGAAAATAAAAGATTATTTCTAAATTCTAAAACTGGGAAGCCAGGAGAACACCACCAAGGAAACTCAGAGGGGAAACTTAAAAAGGAGAGGAAAAAAAAAATCTGAGTTTGGGTTTGACTGTATTGGCTCTTCAATCATTTTTGACAATGAAAAAAAGTGGGGAAAAATGAAGCAAATAATAAAACTAAACCAATGGCAGAATGACTACCAGAGAAGACTGCTGCCACAATTTCTGCTACTGGGAAAACACTACGAATAAAATTTTTAATATTGTTGGCACAGTCTTCTTTCAATAAGAGACACAGGACTATAGACAGTCTCAGCACAAATTTCAGTGGTATCTCAAGTAACGATTTCCAGCAACTCTGCATCTCTAGGAAATGAAGTTCCACCCAAGGACCTTGCTTGAATCAAGACTCCTTTCAAGGCTTTTTGTACATACGGGGTCTTTTCGACATTAATCATGTTTTCTAACTATTTCATGTGTCTTCGAATTTACTAATCCTCACGGTTTTTGACAGTAGGACTAGGGACAGGTTTCAGATCAGTTGTAGATTATTCTCCCCAAATGGGAGAGGGGATGGAACATCAGATAGGACACAGACAGTGCGCTGCACTGCGCTGGCACATGAGAACACAGAAGGATGGTGTGGGGGAGGGAGAGGGTGGACAACAATGGCATGGAAGATGAGGTAAAGACAAGATGGAATGAGACAAGGATTGTTGCATAAGAGGTTGTGGGAGGACACTGCAAAATGCCAAGCAACAGCAGGAGGGGAAGAAGAGCAAAGCTCCTTCTCCAGTTAGATCACCAGCATCGTTAGAACCTAATAGGAGTTGCTGACAGGAAGGGGGCTTTGCTGACCACTCGCCTCCTGATCTGGGCTCATTTCCACTGGCAGCCTGGTCCTTGCAACTGCACCAGTCCAAGATGGGTTTGGGAAGCCCTCTCCTGATTCATGAAGATGAACTTTACTCCAAAGAAGTAGAACCTAGAGTATAGAGGTGATAAACATAATCATATTTGTAATCTTGTTACTGCCTGAAAGATAGCATGTAAAGATAGCACCAAGTAAAATGACATGGGTTTCCTACATGTACCAGCCTAAGCTCTTCCAGAAATATAGAGCAACCCAAGTTTATAATAACATATCTATACGATCCAAGCTCAGCTCATTCTTGTAGTCAAGAAAACACTACAACAAACAAAAGGAACTCCAAAATGTTCATATCATTTACAGATATCCTTTATTATAATGACAACAGGATGGAAGTATATTTAAAAAACTACAAATCGGGAATGGGGGAATGACTTAGTGGTTTAAATGCTTGCCTAGTATATCCAAGGCCCTGGGTTCAATTCCTCAGAACCATATAAATTGAGCATGGTGGCACATGCCCATAATCCCAGCACTTGGGAGGTTGAGACAGAAGGGTTGCTGTGAATATGATGCCAGCTTGGGCTGCATAGTGAGTCCAGGACCAGCCTAGACTACAGAGAAATATTCTGACTCAAAATCACCTTAAATATCCATTCTTCTCTTCACTCTTCGTCCTAACATTCCTCACATGGATGGCAGCCGGTCCTAACAATCTTAGTTCCTGCTTCTCTTGACTTCCAACTAAACACTCTGCTCAGCCCATTCAGTCTCAAAAGGGCTTAGTTTTATTTCTCCTCATACTTTTCTTCTGTCCCTGTAGATTGTTTTTCTCATCACAAAATGTCCCTTTTTAGTTGTTCTGTTATTGTTTTAACTTATTGGCTTAAAGCAACAACCAAACACAAAGAAACTGAAAAAAATTTCCCTTTAATGGTCAGTCATTGGAACATAAGTGAGGTAATGTGGAGAGGAATGAGTCTACACACAGTGCTAATAAGAAGGTTTGTTCCCATTGTATGTAAATGTTAATTTAAAAACAACTTACTATTATTATGTTTTATTTTGTTCTTAAACTCCAGCTCTTGAGAAGACAATTAGAACTCTCAGGAGATCTCCAGATCTTTCTTTCTATGATCCCATAAGTTGCTGGAATCAGGGAGAAATTTAATAAAAATTTCCACAGTTAATCCAAACCACAGGAACCTCAAGAGTCCTGTAACCTTGCAGACCCCAATTCTTTAGTGCTTCTCTGAGCCCTGAGAAGAAGCACCGGGACGCTGGGCCATGACAGGTACTCATAGATCTGTAAAATGAAAATGTCATATACACACCTTTCTTTTCCAAAACACCCAAAGAATTTTTGAGTGATGGACCACTCAACATCTAGCTAACCACATATTTTCATACCATTTACTAGTTTCAATCACATAAAATAAAACAACACAAAAAATGTGTTCCAAACAATTTCAAGATACACTTTGGCACAGAGTGACAGCTCAAACATTTATAAGTGAGTCATTCTCCAAGAGAATAAATTACTGAAAGTGGTTGGAGATAATTTCTGTACCAGAAAAGTAAAACACTATACTTTTTCTGAGAAAACAAAAGATTTGTAAGTGCAGCTCCTCTTAAGAAAGAATCTAATTTCAGGTAGATTGAATTGTGACTCTCTGATAATAGTTACATTTGATTTACTAATTACCATAAGTATTTCAGGAAGTGCTAATTTCTCATCTGCATTTTCAGAATACAAAACCACAAGGAGCTGAGTTCAAAGGTATAGGGACCATAACTATGGTGGAATATGTATTTCCTTCCCTGTGTGTAGCTACTTAATCAAGTGACTAGTAATCATCTTTTCTATGTGCTGGATTGTTTTTCCCCCATTTTATTCATGTGTATAAGTGCAAAATTTAAGGTTTACAATGAAGTTGAGGATTTGGTGCACATACGTATCTTGTCAAGGTGACAAGGACTTTCCCACTCTCCTTTTGCCAATCCTCCTACCCACCCCTCTCTCCCTCCCCACCCTACTCCGTGTGTTTCACTTTGGTTTTCTTTTGTAAGTTCCATAAGAGACGTGATCTGTGCTCGATTGTTTATTTGACTGAGTAACACATCAGTTTAAGTAACATGAAGTCGCTTCAGGTTTACCAATGTGCTAAATTGCTGTAAAGACATTATTGAGTTATAAGTACACAGTAGATAAAAACTATGTGAAATTAATGAAAATCATTCAGAATGAATGAATTCTTATACAAAGCATATTATGTAGCACTTAAAAGAAATCTTGCATACTTCAATTGGGATGAAAGAAAATTTGAAATGAAGTCCCTTAGTTCTGGAGAGCTATTCTGTGAATGCATGTGTTTAATAGCTTTGTAAAATATCACTTCAAATGCGCCATTATATTTGCAGACAGCATATTCCTAGGTCACATAGTTATGACTCAGATATATCAAGTCACTTAGCACTGCTGGCAAGTGTTGCCAGCCTGAAATATGAAACAGAGAGGATAATAAAACTTTAACAAGCAGCAATAAAACTAATGAAATATAATCTCAAATATACTTCTCTAATTCATCCAGAGAGGAAACACAATCATCCTATCCTGGCCATGAGGAAATGGAAGCAGTTCATAAAATACATATTCATCATAGTAACATGGATGGCTTTGGAATTAGAACTAAAAGAAAATTCCAGCTAGTTACATAGTGCAATTATCATGGCCAAGCAGATGAGGATGACAGAATGAAGCAACAGGTCACGTATGCTTATTTTGGCTCCACATTTAAAGCAATTAAAATGAAAATATTGATGCTGTTTTCAATAGAGATAATTTTTCATGCTGAGGATAGAGAAATCGCAGAGTAGTCAGATTGAGTGGCATTTAAAAAGTTAGTTGTGACTTCCAAAAGCAACATGTAAGTGGGTCACAAGTTTATTTACACAAGGTTTGCATGTGCCTATAATAACCACATAATCTTGTCCAAAATAACCTCAGATTGATGCTTACTATGGTGTCCCTTGAGATTGTAATTTGACAAAAATGCATTCTGTACTTTTTCATCTCTTGTTAGGAAACTGAAATTCCAATTTTAGAAAAAAGGATGGAGAAAGAAGAAGATACAGAGGGAAGATGTGGGAACGGAATGACTGTAACAGGGGAAAAAACAGAAAAAGATAATTTGTTTTAGTCCTTTCTCTGTAGCTTTGATGCTCTGTACACAACAATGACGGACAGGAGCAAATAAGCAACAGAGAACAGACTTATGTAAAGACAAAACTAGGACAAATAATATTTCTTTTTCTTTTAATAGCTTCTGCAAGTGTGCATACGGTAGAGTTGATGCATCCATGTAAATTAGGAAACAGAAAGGCATCAGTAGATGTCTGATATCAGAAGTGTTCACAAGACAAATAAGGCCTGTGCTTAGTTTTCTACTGCTGGATTGCTTTTCTAAGAATTCAAGGAATCACTATCAAGGATTGACTCTTCAATCAGACTCAGGAAACACACAATGTCATGTGGTGGTCAAATGATAGGTGCAAAACTATGAGACTCTGTTCCAGCATCTTTTAGATAAAACAAAGCAATGCAGAAGCTAAAAATAGAATGCACAGATTACATTGAAGTTTAAAATTTCTATTATTTAAAGAGCAGCCCAAATGAACAAGCCAAAATAATTTCCAATTGAGTGAATACAAGAAAAGTGAAATCACCCAAGCAGGATAAATGCACTGAAGTATTTTTTAAAATGTAAACTAAAAAGGTGCTTGAGAATATAACAATGGAAAACAATAAAATATTGTAAAAATGGATGAATTTTTCTTCCATATTTATACATTTTATGAGTAAATAAAATAAGACTTTACTATAAAATATCAAATACATCTTAGTTACATTCTGTTCCTTCATTTGTCTTTTGAATTATTTATACTTCTGCCTGGTTTTAGCTGATAGAAATACAAACAGTAGACTTAGTGATTATTCTCTCCTAAAAGATAATTTTTACTGTTTTCTACTTGTCCTAAAATTTTATATCATAAAATATTTTCCATCCTTAAAACAATAGTTATTGAATGTGTTTCCTTTGAGCGATATCCTGAGAACAGTAGAGAGCAGAAACATTTTCATACAAGGAAGTAGTAAGTTTTGCAAGACTTATCTGTCAATAGAAGATAATGTTACTATTTTTATCCTGAAAGCAAATGCTTGACCACTCTTTTCCCAAAAATAAAATCAAAGCAATATCTTCAGCAAATACTTGCTTTCACTGAATACTAACAGTTTTATCATTCTGATGGAAGAAAAAGTTTAAATATAATAGGCATAAATTGGCAATATTTGTAATGTGAAGAATGTTCCATGGAATGAAAGAACTGAATTTGGTCCCATCCCTAGTTAAGTGAATAATTCGGGTTGTTACAGTCTGAAGAAACCTTTTGATGTGTTATCATTTATAAGACGTTCGTGTACCGCCCCCCTGTGGTAAACTAAGCACATGCCAGCCTTTTAGAAACGGTATGAAAAGACTCGCGAAATAGCTATGTATTTCGGTTCATGCTGGCAACAGTTAAAGCCTAGAGAAAGTTAGCTGTAGTACCTTCCTCTCACAGATCCAAACTCAAGCAGGCACTTAGCGTGAGCTCAGATCAGGTGTGTCTGAAGTCACAACCAAGCCATCCTAGATGGAAAGATTACAGGGAACTGATAAGATCACAGAGACCAAATAACACTTCTGATTTCAATATTAAGATTTTGTTATGGGCTGGAGGAATGGCTCAGCGGTTAAAGCGCTTGCTTAGTAAGAGTTAAGTCAAGTGCTAAGTACCCGAGTTCGATTCCCTAGCACCACATAAACTGGGAGTGGTGGCGCACGCCTGTAATCCCAGCACTCGGGAGGCTGAGGCAGGAGGATTGCCCTGAGTCCAAGGCCAGCCTGGGCTCCAGAATGAGTTCAGGACCAGCCTGGACTACAGAGAGAGATCCTGTCTCAAATAAATAAATAAAGATTTCAATATTTTATAAAAAGGTCTACCAAATGTTCAAAGTTGTTTTCTTTATAAAATTATTTTCAAAATCACAAGTTATAGCTAAAATGACTTCCTATATCTGAAGTGCCTTTATTATCCCCCAAAAATCAGTGTTATGAATGAGTAAAATATCTGGGGCAAATCTGAGAAAATTTTGAATAGAAAATGGTCAGCAGACATTACCACATCATCATACTTTCTCTCATACAGAAAATTTGCATTTTTTTCAATAAAGTAAAATCAAACATAGACCCACATCATGTATTTAATTTTCAATATCATCTTTAGTATTATGTGGGAAAAGTATAATTATTCATCTCATGGTCATAACAAGATTATTTTATGAGTTTTTTTATGAGTTAAATTCTTTCTTCTAAGATCAAAATATAGAAATCAAAAACTCCAACCAAAATGAATTTTGGATTTAAATACAGAAATTCTTTTCTCTTTTTTTTTAATAAAACGTTTCCAAAATTTTAAAGTAACAAAAACTACAAACAAGTGCAGTTCTGTTAATGACTTCTCTTACTCTGGAAAACATCATGTGAGCTGATAAAATTTTTGCTATTAATTGATAGTGTCAGAGAAATGTGGTCATTTTAAGATTTTATTTTATATTGTCTTGAAAAATGTGAAGTCTTTTCCAACACATTTTCTCAGAATGTGGATAGCAACTAGATTCTAATGTATATTCTTCTTTTTTCTTTCTCTACTGAAAATAAACCACAAATTTTTATTAGATAAAAGGCATGTATTTTCAGGAGATATTTAAGCCAGCATGGACATAAATATAAATATAAAATTTTAGTCTTAAATTTTCACCGATCCTATAACTCCCATTTAACATAATGACTTTCTCCAACACGTTTATGAATCTAAAGTGATTTTTACATAAAGAAAATTTGCTTTGATTACTTTTTGTGGAAATTAACATAAGCATTTAAAAATAAAGTGAAAAAGAAAACAATAACTAGTAAATAAATGCACCCATCCTAATAAAGAAAAAAAATGTTTGAGTAGAGATGGAGGTTGTCTAAAGGTTAAATAAGCACTATTATTTTGATCATGTTTGTCTATTGCAAAAAAATCTAACTCAGAAAATAGACCCAACAAGTAGAAAATGCAACCAAAAATAATAGACTAGAAGGACTAGGATAGTACTAGAACGAGAAGTATGTAACATAGAGAATGAACTATACCAGATGAGACAGGAATGACTCAAGAGTTGACTAGGAAAAGCTTAAGTTTTCCCTCCCCTTGACTCCCTGCCGCACACACACACACACACACACACACACACACACACACACACACACATACACACACACAATCCACTACCAGAGATTTCAGAAATGGAGAGAAAATAACAGTATGTGAAATCAGGTTTAAGCAAAACAAAATAGAAATCACAAAGACAGACTGCCTTTATCAGACATTTTGATTACGCAGTTATGTGTTCTTTTTAAAATTGAACAATAAGAAATATAATGTTCATTAGAACACAAAATCGACGAGGTAAGATTGGAGTTAGAATTTTAACATAATTTTGTGCTTAGAGGGAAAAACTTCACATTATGCTTTCTTATATCCAAAACACAGATGCTCCTATGCTTTGGCATTAGTTTTTCTGTTGAGAAACAACAAAAATAGAAGACAGGGAATGCAGTGGAAAGTTATGAAATCTAACAATGACATATAAAGTGAGAAGAAGAGGAACGGTAAAGTTTGGGGGAAATAGCATGTAAAGGATGGCTTTCTGAGTTGCTGCTGACCTTCCTCCACCACCACCCCGATGCGAGGCTATGGCACAAGCGACAAAGACTGTGAATGTTTCAGACACACAGAGGTCATAATCAACAAGTCTTAAAGTTGTGCAAATGACATAGACATCGGCTTGGAAAACAGAGGTCCGTGAAGACTTTTACAAGAGCATTTTAGCTGAAAAGCTGAATTGAATCATGCAGGAGTTAGGTTATAATTAGGATATCTTTCTATGGGAGAGAAAATGTGGATTATATTCTATCTTTATTCCTTTTACATTGCTGTGACTCAATACCCAATATCCACAACTTTTGGGAGGAAAGATTTATTTTCAGCTCTCAGTTTCAGAAGGTCAGTAAATCCAGGGCAGCCAGCAACAGTAGGAGCACATGGCAGAGGTCGAGGTGGAGCTGTTCCTCACAGCGTTCAGACAGGAAGCCAAGGCAAGCCCCTTAAGGAAGGAAGCAGCATATATCCTTCCAGGTCCCATACCGGTGATCTGCCCCTGCTGCATCCAGCCTCAATTTTCTATGTCTTCCATGTTTAAGCCCTCACCACAGGCCTATAATTCAATCCACACGCCTGTCTTCCATCATATACCCATGATTCACTCCTTCAGACCAGGCCTCGATCTAACAACAGCACGTGGTTCTATGGATTATGTATAACATCCAAATACCTGAGACTTTTGGAAGACATTCCAGATCCAAACCACAATATACTCCCAACGAGTTTTGTAGTGATAAAAGAGGGGGGAATAAAGGTAACCACAAAGAGAGAATTGAACAAAGATCATTTCCAGAAATACAAGATTTTTAAAAAGTAGAGCAAGAGAGAGAGAAATAGCTGATTAGTAATGCAAACAGGATTTGGTATTGTGAGAAGGATATATACCAAGTAAGTGGAGGAAAGGAGGCAAGAGATGTTAGACAGAGAATACTGCTCCTGAATTTGGAAAAAAGTGATAAAAGTGACTGGGAAGCTGAGGAGATGAAGAGAGACTTGAAAGCCTCTATCTTCCTAGGTAATTCAGGCCTCATTAATTCTTCAGTGAGGTGTGCAGATACAGGGTGAAATTCAAGATATAATACAAATTTGTTAAATTGAAAACAAATAAAGGGTGTTGATTAATTTTATGCATCCATTAGACTGGGTTAAGGGATACTCAGAAAGCTGATCAAATATTTTTTTCTGGTGTCTCCAACAGAACTTCTGGAAAAGCTTAGCATTTGAGTCAGTAGACTGAGTACAAAGACAGCCCTCGCCAATTTGGCCAGTAACACCCATTTTAATTGGGTTCCACACAGAACAGAAATGCAGAAGAAACATGAGTTTTCTGTCTCAGCCAGACCTGTGACACTCATCTTCTTCTCTCATGAGACTCCCAGATTCTCTCTCTGACCTTCAGAACCTAAGACTTACACCAATGTTTCCCTGGTTCTTGGTCTTCTGCCTCAACCTGGAAGTTACGTTATCTGCTCTGATTCTCAGGCTGAATTACAAACTCATACTGAACTACATAATACCTCAGTTTCCAGATGACATGTCAAATTTAGTCAGCCAGTTTTCATAATGAATTCTCATAATGAATATGTGTGTGTGTGTGTGTGTGTGTGTGTGTGTGTGTGTGTGTATTTATATACACATCTCCTATTGATTCTGTTTCTCTGGAGAACATGTATAAGAGAGGAACACTAGAGAGAAACAAATGGATTAGTGAGCACATTGCGAATGTGCTACATGCATGCTACCATATAGCTTTTAAGTGACTGTAACTTTATGTTATGTGGATTTTACCTCAATTTTTAAAATCCTGAACAAAAAGGCATTCAATCAATCTAAGTTAACATGAGACAATACTAGGGGTGCTCAAAGACCATGAGCCTGTGTTACGGTTCTGTTTTAACTTTACTGACATAAAATAAAATTAGGACTGAAGTAGAAGCTTATCTTCAAAGACAGAGAAGGATAAAAAGCAGTATTCCAGGAATAAATATGAAATATGCAATTGAAAAAGTTAGTTGGAAACTAAGCTTTAAGTCAAGGGGAAGAAAATAGGCCTGTTAAATGTAAATATTGTTTTTTTTCTTTTTGGATGAGTAGAAGTCATCACGCTATTCCCGAAGATGTCAAAGTAATGATTAAACACTTCTTTTGTAAAAGTATTTGAAAAATAATGACATGTCCAAGTTAACATAAAAGTTGAGGATTTCCTTGAGATAGTTCTGGAATGATTTGAGACAGCTCCAGAATGATTTGTGGGTGTGGGATGTTGAGCAGTAAGATGAGCCATCTGTTTTGCCTGTAACATGAAATTCCAAGAATAAGAAGAAAAATAAGATGCATTTTTGCACGTCAATGTCTTTCTTACAGAGTAATACCTCTTCAGAGTACAATGCCTCTTACCCTAAATCACCCTGCTGGGTCTTAAGTAAGGATGGCTCATTCTTACTTCTTTATAAAAAGAACACAAAGCCAGAAGACTTCTGTGTTTCCCTTTAACCACTGTGATTGTTCTGCTAGAAGCATTCAACTCCAGGATATTTTCATTGTTTTTTCCAAAAGAGATACTAAAGAAGCATATTATAGTTAATGCCAGAAAAGTGTTCTTTTAAACTCATGATTCTCATTCCTATTTATTCTTATTCTTTATTTTTTTTATCTTCACCAGTTCCTCATGGATTTTAATGAACCAAGATATTTTGAGTATCCATGAAGTCACTGATGTTTTTCAAGCAAAGAGACTGTCTACAGTGAATATAGATACCGAAAGAGTAATAGGCATTTTCCCTATATTTAAATATTTGCAAACTAGATAGTGAGGAAGCAAAGCAAATACATAGAGCTTATTTATTCAGCAAAAGAATTAGTGTCCAGAAAATATCTGGATTTTAAAAATTATAATGTATGGAGGAGGACATATTCATGGAATGATACGCAAATACAGTAGGTGCTGGAAAGGAGAATGGATAGGCTGATTTAGGAAATCTGAATAAAGGTGAAGAACATTGTCTTAAAATCATAAAAAAGTCAAAAGCTAAATAATGAAGAAAAGTAGAGGAAGTGGGGAAAGATGGTGAGTCACCTCAGAAACTCTCCAAAGAGCTTGAATATATGACAAGACAATTAGTGTTAAGCAAAACAGTCTGCTTTGGAAGTGAACCTAGCCACAGGAATAGCCCATGTATTCTGTCTTCATCTTGGTGCTGTGACTGAAGAATTTTTTTAAGTGAAGAAAAAAAAGGGAGTTAGGGAAAACAATTGAAGTCAGGTAGCCATAGATCACATTGGCTCCTAATTATCATGAGTTTCCCTTATATACAACAATGAATGGGAAGCCTTAGAACAGAGAAACTGAACATAAAATGCTACTTTAAAACTGAGTAATTTTAGTTAACACAATTCTTCAGAGATACACCAATAGGAAATGAGAGGTAGACAGGTAGTCAAGTAGGTATGAGTAGATAAATGTATGAGTAGATGATAGACAGATGGATGGAGAGACAGATGGACAGACAGAAAATTTATCTAGGGTATTGGCATAATGATTGCAAAGGCTGAAAAGTCTCATTGAAGGTCATCTGTAAGCAAGAGAACCCTGGAAGTCAAAGGCATGGCTAGGTGCAAGACCAAAGACTTTAGAGCATATGAGGTTACCTGTGAAGTCCCAGAGTCTGAAATTGAGAATATGATCTTCTGTTACCCAAGGCAAGAGAAAGGTGCTCCAACTCCAGAAGAGAGCAAGTGAATTTTCCTTTCGTCTCCATTTTATGTTCTTCAGCTGCCTACCACTGCCCCCCCCACCCCGCACCACATGACCAGAATGACCAGATGGTACGCACCCCTACTGGGGAGGGCCAACTTTCCTTTCCAGTCCACTGACCCCAACACCACAGTCTTCTGGAAACACTCTCACAGATATATTCAGCAGTAGTGTTTTGACCAGGTATTCCCCTAATCCTGTCAACTTGACACCTAAGACATCACAGTCATTAAAAACAAAAATAAAAAAGATTTTTTTCCATTAAATAAAATGGTACACATTTAATAACAAGTATTTTAAGCTTCTATCCTCAGCCCTAAGATATAGTTTATGTATTTTGTTTTTTAGTGTGTGATTAATTAAGGGTTTATTTTTCAGCACTGGGGATTTAACTCTGAGCCTTGACTTTAAGCTATATCCCAGCCCCTTTTTATTGTTTATTTGAGACAGACGTTACTAAATTGCCCAGGCTGGGCTCAAATGAGTGATTCAACCTCCCAAAGTGCTGAGATTACAAAAGATAAATATTTCTTGCCTTGAAGAGTCAGTATATAGTTTCCTTAATACAGCCTAACAGAGGAGTCCCAGAATCATTGTAAAATACATACTTTTGCTTTTATATAATTATGAGACTATGTTTCTAGATCCAATAGCCTGACAACCCCAAATTTCTGCTCAAACAGACTGACAGTGAGTAATAAAGTAATAAAGCAAATTAGCATTCAGATTTTTTCTTATTTAATGCTGGAGTTATTAATATCTTTCATTCTGCCTACTCCACCAAAATCACTTACATTTGCTCTTAATAGAAAGCATTTAAAACTTCCTACAGAAATAAAAAGTTATATAGCTGTCTATAATTGAATACATCATGAAGTAGAGTTTTTATTTTAATAAGTTTGTGCTTTACAAATAAGGCCCGGGTGGAAAATTTTACAATTTTTTCACTTCCTAAAACACTCAACCAGCCAACCAGCAGTGTGAAAAATGTATTTTTAAAAACCCTCATATATTAATGTTTTAAAGTCATTCAGAAAAAAAAGACATTATAATGTTTTCAAGGGAAATACATCTAAATGAATTATGCTGGGCAATTCTCTCCTAGGTTATTTACTTTCTTCCTCATATAATTTACAAGCAAGTCAAAATCTAGGGGCTTTTTTGTTGTTGTTGTTGTTGTTGTTGTTATGTGATCTATCATCCTTCCCTCCTCCTATGACACACACACACACACACACACACACACACACCACACACACACACACACGGTTGTATTGATTCTTTCCAAAGATCTGAGTTCCTCAAGCCAAAAGACACTTTAAGATTGTAAAAGTAATGGACTACCAAACAAATAAACTAACATATCTCCCAATTAAATGATGGGCTTGCTGCTAACTGGAGTTAGTGACATCTGAGGTGTTCACTGTATTAGGTCAATAAGTTGGAGTTATTTAAAATTTATCCTAAAATATAGATGATATAGAAAAAGTCAAGATATGATACTTGAATGGAGTCCTATTGTGATAAAGTACAGAATATACGTACATTATATTTATAATAAAAATGGTAGAATTAGAAGAGTTGCATTCCCCTTGTATTAAAACATCAATGTTTAGTAGAAAATGCCAATTAAGGATATTTTAACAGTACATTTCAGATATTTGTTTATATGCACATAGTAAAATCTTCAAATTCTGATTGCTGGGTCCATGATAAGTAAAAAAGGATTGCAGCAGTTCTAACAACTCAAACCTAATCAATTATATATATATATATATATATATATATATATATATATATATATATGAGAGAGAGAGAGAGAGAGAGAGAGAGAGAGAGAGAGAGAGAGAGAGAGAGAATCTTCTTGCTAAGTCACTAAATTGCCCAGGCTAGATCTGAATTTGTAATCTTCCTGAATCAGGCTTCCAGCGCTGGTATTAGAGGCATGTGTCATCACACTAAGATAAAAAGTATCAGCTATTTAAACAAACTTTCTAAAGACCTTATCAATCGACATAAAGATATATTCAGAAGAAAATTTGATATTTCATCCTAGCATTTTTAAAGAACCAAAATACACAAATCACGAAACAGAAGAAAAAACTGACACAGCAGATCCTAATGTTAAAGCAATATTTCCTATACTGTAGAAGATGAATCAGAAAGTTACCTATCATGATAAGCTTTCTGCCAAAATTATGTCTTGTTTTAGAAGTGCAAGCAGGTCTATATTTTTATTTTCTCTACCTATGATATATTTAGTTTCTTTCACAGTGATTGTTTTAACTCAATGATTTTTTTCACAATGATTTTTATAATATATTTACCATTATTTTTGAACTGCTTTGTTGAGGTCTGACTGACACAGTAAATTGTACACATTCAATATGTACAACTTGATTAGTTTGGGCGTAAATATGAACTCATAAAACATGCTACTCTCTAGCCTACAAATAGCCTGTGAAGAGCTGCTAGGGAGTCTTGGGAGGTGGGGCGCCCAGTTGAAAGAAAGCCCATGAAACCAACATTGGTGGAGCTTTACAAGCTGAAGCTTTATTGGTATACACACCTGCTCATATACAGTAATTGGGGCTTGCTGAGCCTGAGCAGAAGAGTGTAGTGAGCTCACTATCTGAACTCACCATCATGTGCCTCCTTCCAGAATCCTCATCCAGTGCTGACTGGAAGCAAGCCTTGCTATCAAGCTGGCTTTGCTGTTAAGAACACTGAGCTTATTGTCCTACACTGGTTACTTGTTTTTATTTGTGCAGAGTGTGCAGGCTCTGCTCCCAGACTCCTCTCTTTTGTGGATGGGGCCAGACTTTTCCCCACACTGATTTTAGGTTTAGTGTAAAAAAGACCTTTCTGGTCCACTGACTATTGCAAACATGGAAGGTTATCTCAGGCTACTTCAAGAATCTGCTGCTGGACCCAAGCTGACTGACGCCCAGTTGTTAGCCCTGTAGATCCACATACACTGCTTCCCACGTGAATGACTGAGCCCCGTGAAGGACCCTCTGCCAGGCTCCTCCTGCTTAATGTAGGGCTACATAAACTGGCAGCACTTCCCAAGAACTACTCATCACCAAGATGAAATCTTCTCAGAACTTCACTGAGATTTGAAACTTCCTACCATCCTACTTCTATCTCTCCTTTTTAAAGGACTCACATAGTTGATAATTCTCTCTATTGTTCTTGTTTTCTTGCTTTTGAAAGCTTCCACAAGCATTTCTCCCAGTAGATTTATCATTTTGCTATGATTTGGATCTTGAACGTCCAACAAAAGCCTCATGTATTTTGAACTGTGAGTTACTGGGAGGTAGGGCTTGGCTTGGAGGTATAGATACTTGGGATTTGATCTGGAAAGACTGTGTCAACTTGTTGGCACTGGGGATCCCCAGGGAAGAGCTTCCAGGTGTTTGTTACTGACAGGAGAACCAGGAAATGAGGGAAGGGCATGCACCTGTTGGAGGAGGTTGGTAGCCAACTGGCACCTCTGAACTAAGTAAAGGAAGGAATAAGAAATATTGTTAAAGTTTCTTCCTGGGAAAGCACTAGCCTAACCAGTCTGCAGACTTCACTTTGCTCCTGTTTCCCTGGGCTCTGTCTGCCACAGGGTGAGCAGCACTCCAACACTGCAGTGGACTTCCACCACTGCCTGCTGCCCTGAACGCACTGTGAGTGAGACCTCCTGAAACCATGAGTTTAATAAATCTTTCCTCTCTTAAATTATGGATATTAGGTATTTTGTCACAACAACAAAGTAACTCAGACAGCTTGGTATATTAGTTTACTGGGGCTTCCATAACAGAATACCATTGGCTAGAAGACTTAACTAACAGAAACTGATTTCCTGGAAACTGGAAAGTTCTGGAAACTAGAAGTTCAAGACCAAGTTTTTAGCTGGACTGGTTTTGAGACCGCTATGTGGTTTGTTCCTATTGGAATGTTTCTTTTACAGGTATGTAACCATCGATGCATAATCTGATCTATTATGGTTTGAAATATGCTGTGTCTGAGAATGACTACGCCTGCTTGTATTGGGTCTCCAGTAGCAAAAAGTATTACTTTCCATCCTTCTGCCTTAAGTCTGTGTGCTTATTTGTGAGAGAAGTGTGTCTAGTGCAGGCAACAAATGATTGAGCTTTGCTTTTTTGACCCAATCTGCCAGTTTGTGTCTTTTGATTCATAAATTGAGACCATTAGCATTAAAAGTAATTATCATAAGCTCTTTACTGAATCTTATCACTGTCTTATTTTTCCAGTATTGTTTCTTTTTTCTTTTTGTTACACTTCCCCTTTCAATGTTTTCTTTCCTCTGCATTATTTCGTGCTTCTGTTTTCTCTAAGATTCCTTCAACCACTGCATTGTCAATTGGTTGTAAATTTCTTTAGGGTTTCTTTGTCATGAAAAATTTTAGCTTTTCTTTTTTTAATTTTCAGGCATAATTTCATTTGATACAACAACTTGGGACATTTGCTTTCTTTTAAAGCTTAAAGGATTTCACTCCAGGCTCTCCTGGTCTTGTGGATGTGTACTGAGAAATCTGCAGTTATTTGGATGTCCTTGCCTTGGTAAAATAATGTCTGTTTTTCTCTGATTGCTTTTAACATTCTTTTTCAGATTTGTGAGGTTTTGATTATGATGTATCATAGTGAATTTCTTTCTGATTAAGGTTATTTGGTGTTCTATAAGCTTCTTGTATCTGAATATTAAGTTCTTCTTGGATTCAGGAAATCTTCTGCAGTGATTTCAGTGAATAAATGCCTTATAGCTTTTGTGTTGTCTTCTGCTTTCTCTCAAACCCATTAATTCTAAGGTTGTATCTCTTTGAGTTGTCCAGCAGCTGTTGCATCCAGCTACTCTTCACTCTATTTTGGAATTATCCTAGATCATAGCATTAATTCTTCATTCTTGTGTTCACAGTCTTAAATTCTGTCTTCATAATGTTCAAGCTGGCTTCCCCTGCTTTCAGATGAAGTTTTCGTATCTTGAATTTCAGCTAATTGTTTTTCCAGAATTTCTACTTCTCTACCAAAATGTTCCTCCAAGCTTACCTCACTCCGTGGCCACCAGCTGTTCATGGCCCCTCCTAGACAGCCCAGTGAGGGAGAGGGTGGGACCCGAGGTTGGAGCTCAGTGTGAAAGCCCTTTGTATCATTTTCAAGACATAACCCCTTCTTTCTTTTAATCTATATCTGCTTGTTTTGTCCTTATTTCATTCATGCTAATTCTGTTGCTCTTTCCTTTTTATGCATTTGACATACCTTCCTTTCCTGTTCCCCTCTCCTATGCCCATCTGGTTTCTTTTGTCTGTCTGCTTCCTCTCTTTCACCTGTTTTGAGCATCTTTTTAATTTCTACATCCATTTCACTCTCTTTGATCTTTTTACCAGAGGATCTAAACCTGTCACTCCTTTATTAATGAAAGTAGATGTTCCACTACTTTTTCTATTTGTTCTTTATCCATCCTTCACCTTCTCCACCAAGCCATCCAGTACATATATATATACTGCTTTTTCTCTTTCCTCCCACTTGCTCCTTATTCTGTATCTTACCGATTTTCTCCTGGGATTTGCTGGCGTGTGTTTCTTGCCTTCTTGCACATTGTATCTTTTTTTCTTTTCCTCTCCTCCTAGGTTTGTGCGCATACACACACATGCACACATGCACACACAGTTTTATCCTGTCTATCTCCATGTCACTCTTTTTTCTTCATTTATGTCTATGCGGTGTGTATACCTGCATCTGTTCACACTTGTGTGTACAAGATGCACAGCAAGGAGGAATGAAATAAGAGAAGTGTCCAGAGATGCTAGGCCTGTGGGTTTTCCACAGAATATTCTGGCTCTCTAGCTCTAATAAGTAGCTTGGATAAAGATCCATTGGATTGATAATAATTTTTTTTTAAAACTCCTGAACACTAGGATTATTTGTCTTGAAAAAAGTCAATTGGAAGTCAGACATATTGGCACTTGCCTATGACCCTAACACTTTGGCTGATGGAGGAAGAATGACTTCAAATCTAAGCCAAGTCTAGGCAACTTAATCGTATCTCCTCAAAATACAAAATAAGGAAAGGCTAGTGATGTAGCAGCTCAGTGTGAAGGCCCTAGGATCAGTCCCTAGAACCAACAATAACAACAACAGCAACAACAAAATATTTGGACAAAAAGAGAATTCTGATTTTAAAATGTTATCAGTTTAAGATAGATAATCTAAAAGCACTGTAGGTGATGTTTGGAAGATCTGAACTTGGTGTGGAAAATTTAATAAAAATCCACATCTATCTTGTCAGACCTAGTTCAAACAATATCTCATTAAGCTTCCATGTAGATTTAATTTGTCTTTCTAAAATTACCTGAAAATGTTTAATTTGCCATTACAACCCTTACCAATAGTGGACTCTTACTTGAATTACTTGTCCATGTGCCCACTACTATCTCCTAAATCAGAATCTACTAGCAGCAGAAGTAGAACCTTTTTACTATTGTTTTTCCAGGAGAGAACTCAGGCTCTAATTGTGTACATTGATCATAGTTGGTAGCAGCATGTGCAGAATTCTAACAAACAATATCACAATTTATCAAACAAACATTAAGGAGATAATATTATGAACTAAGATTCAAGGGCACAGACAGTTATGTGAAGAGCTAGAGACAGACTTAGTGCAATGGATTTATTGAAACTGTTCATTTTCACAATACCATATAATAAGTAGCAGGATAACCAATAAAAATGTAGAAGTGATACAAACTTTCAAACTTAAGCATGGATACTTTTTTTTGTTGTTTGTTTGTTTTTGAGACAGGGTCTCACCCTGTGGCCCAGGCTGGCCTGAATTCACTGTGGAGCCCAGGCTGGCCTTGGACTCATGGCAATCCTCCTGCCTCAGGCTCCCGAGTGCTGGGATTACAGGCATGTGCCACCACGCCCAGCTTATGTGGTGCTAAGAAATCAAACTCGGGTACTTAGCACTTGACTTAGTGCTTGCTCAAGCGCTTTAACCGCTGAGCCATTCCTCCAGCCCAAAGCATGGATTCTTAAGCCAAACATCTTGGCTTTCAATCACAGTTATACAACTTGTTCTCTATACCTACAAAGACTAGGCCTTTTAGTTCACTGTAGCCAAGCTGAATATACGGAGATCAAGTTACTCAATTTAGCGGGTTCCTATGTCTGCCCCTGCCTTCCATGTGGCCTTCTTTAAATTATGTTTTTTTTAAAAATTAAATATGTGGGAACTCCAGGAAACAGAAAACAATGCTGGATTCTTCCTTGTCAGTTATACCCTGGCTCACTCTTCCATCTCTTCGACACTTACGCCAGAAGGGATTTCAGTTTTCACAGTTTTAAACTTCAGTAGGAAAAATAAATTTACTGGTGTCAACACTATTAAATCAAAGATTTTATTATACTATTTCTTTCCTTTGGAAGAAGGATTCTCTTTGGAGAATACTTTCCATGGCAAGTAGGTTGGCAAAAATAAGTGTTTGGGAGAAGCTATTCTTACCTACAAAAAGTAACACATTTGCTAATCCATGACAACTCCAAACCAGGGACCCGTTCCTCTGGGAAAATTCATCTTTCCTTTTATTCTGCCTTTTTTCACCCTTTCTTGCATTTCTTCTAGTTTATATCCTTCCTTGCGTTTTACACCAACATCATTATCAACAGTCACTTACTGGCATTCACCACTCACACTAAATACTACTAGGTGACAAAAGTAAGAAAAATTACATCCAGTAAGATGATCTAACATGAGTTCTGGCATATGCCAGACACTTGCTACCTTAGCTTCTCTTTCTTTTATAAGTTTCATCTACAACCAATCATAACTACTCACCAAATATTTAACTTTTTATTTGCCTCTCAACTGAAGAACTTCTATGATGTATGAAGAATTAAAAGTATGTTTTGCAGTTTTATGTTCTGTTCAAAGCTTTGTTAGAATAAATATAGTAGCCATAGACATTGCTAAAATATACATCAATTTATTACATTTTACATGGTTTAAAATATCTGCAGTGAAAAAAAGGTATATTCTAAAATGTCAACAAAACATCTGATGCACACCAGGCATGAATGGTAGGTTCCGAGCGAAAGGCAAGCCTGTATTTCAAATGCACTACCAGAAAGTAAGTTGCAATCTTATAGCCTTACCTCTTTGATTATAAAGACATGGCATTTACCTTCATCTCTCTAGGGTTATCATTTTGTTCAGAATCCATTCTAGCTT
Source organism: Ctenodactylus gundi (assembly GCA_004027205.1). Taxonomy (NCBI): domain Eukaryota; kingdom Metazoa; phylum Chordata; class Mammalia; order Rodentia; family Ctenodactylidae; genus Ctenodactylus; species Ctenodactylus gundi. The sequence goes on from PVKB01001056.1 coordinate 323,550, forward strand.
TCCTTTTGTCCTTTAACAATCATATTCAAGCAACTTGTTCTAGTAATTAAAAGCTGGATGGAAAAGAAACTACAAACCACATTTCTTTCTTCCATTGTCCCATTAAATACTGCTGCCTTTCCTAATCCAGAGATTGTAACATCTATACAGACAAATTTAGGAAGTAATGTGGCCATTCCAGATTTCCCCACACTTTCCAAGACAGCCCAATGCCTCATTCTCAAAGAAACCAGTTTTCAAGAAGCAAGATTTGTGTGCTCTCATAAAAATTTGTCTCTATTGTTTTCTAAGTCAGCAATGGCATTAGTTCAAACATGAAGCCGGGTAAGCAAAGATGAAACCAAAGCTGGTCCCCCTGAGAAATTACTTTGAAATAAAGCTTTAAGACTTCCATTCAATTCATATTCAGTAGGTCATCATCTCTTCCATCTTCATCAGGAAAAAGCAAACTCCCCCCAGGTTGTCTCTGTCTATGACCATCAGTACTTACCACATGAGTTTTTGCTTGAGTTGACTTATTTGCCTTCTGAGAAAAATAGAGATTTAAATATAAGTTCAATGATGGTGAGATTAAATTTACTTTTATAAACAAAAGCTAAGGCAATACCATTTTGTAGCATAAAAATGTTTAAAGTTTTATGTTTTTCATCTAGACAGCAGCAAAAGTGAGAATTTTTAATGTGATACATATCAGGGCAGAATTCTTTTCTTCATAAAAGACCTTTTAAACATTCTGAGAAGCATAAAATACCACAAAATAACCAAAGGCTTCACAACATTGGTCAAACCTGCTGGCTGTTACAGAAACTTAAGTATAATTGCAATCAAAACAGATACATTGTCAGTGGAGGAATGTTGCCTTAAGAATTCTCTGTGCTTTCCAAAATTGATGGGCAGGAATGAGCTCTAATATCGCTATGTTTAGAAACAGCTTCATCCAGGTCCAACTGTACACCATTGATGTTCACTTCCATGCAGCCATTGTAAAAGGCGTTCACTGGCGTGCTGCCGAATGGAATGTCTGTAAAACAGAGGAGTTGACTGTAAGTCCAAAGTTCTCAGTGTGTTATTTGCTTATAGTTAGAAGAATCATTCAAACTTGTAACCAAATTTAATTCTAAAGTCAGCAATATGATACTATTAAACAGTAATGCAACACAAAATTGTACTATATGGAGAGTAGTATATATGATCTATAAGTACAACAGTATACTTGGCATGCAACTCAGCATGCCACGAGTTTCTTTGACTTCATAAACTCAATCAGTCACATCCAAGCTGAACATAAATCAGAAACCTTAAATAGAAATCAACTTGTGGTATTCTATATTTAATATAAAAATAATATACATTATTTTCTTTTCAAATTTAAGCAACAATATAAGCACTGTAAATTTTTAACTCCAAATTATAGCTGCTTAGAATGTTTTTTTAATGCAATGATAAATATTCTTTTAATTATGGCTCAAAAGAGCTTTATATGTCTAAAAGAAATAGTTTCTTGTTTAAGCAAGTCATGTGTAATAATATTATCTTAAAATAACAATTTAGTAACTTCTCAGTTAATGTTATAGGGTAATTTTAGAAACTTTGAGTTTTTAAATTTCTTTAACAAACCTAATAATCCAAAAATGCACTTAGATTTCTAAGAACTAGGGTTCATTTCTAAAATGTTCACCTCTCTACTGGTTTTCTCTTTCTTGGCATGTCTTCTTTATAAATTTTAATTCACAATGGTTATTCATCAGCTTTTATGTTTCATTCTTAATGTCTTAGGCCAAAAATGAACTCTGAATTTTCTACCTCTAACTTGCCAATATGGTTACCTGTATTGTACAAGTAGGTAACTGAACTTGCCAATTCAATAACTCTAGCTTACCCTTAAAATCCATACTTTTCTATGAGCTCACAGGATATTTTTTAAATCCCCTTTAATGAACAGACACTTCTCAGATGAATTAGAAATGACCAATAAGTATAGAAAAAATGTTCAGCATCTTTGTTGAAATGTTAATATCAAAACAACACTGAGATTCTATTTTAGTACAATAAGAATGGCTACCATTAAGAACTCAACAAATATTCATGAGAATGTGGGGAAAATGGAACTTCCGACGATATTGGCGTGACCATAAATTAGCACAACTTGTATGGAAATCAGTATGAGGGCTCCTCAGACATTTGAAACACAGAAGATCCATTAGGCCCATCCACACTTCTAGGCATCTTTTGGAAAGAGCTAGAGAAATCACATTACAGTGACACATGCATTCTCATGTTTATTGCAGCACAGCTCATAAAAGTTAAATGTTGGAAGCAGCCTAGATGCCCATTAATGAATGACTGAATAAAGAGTTTGTAGTATGGACACACAATGGAGGATTACTCCACAAAGAAAAATAAGCATGAATCATATGTAAGAAAATGGGAGCACACTGAGACCATAATGCTTAACAGTCAGTCAGACTCAGAAAGTGAAGTATCACATGACACCCAAAATACAAACAACTAAAAGAGCATTTAATAAAAAGAAGATAGGAAGCAGTGAGGTAGCTGTAATGAAAGGATATATCCCCAAAGCTGTGTATAACCAACATACAAATGAATACATGTCACAAACATATTTAAATTTAACAAAATCTGAAACACTGCAGTCCTGCTGAGCATCACTATACTATTTATTTTAAATCCTCTTATCCCCATACTTATAATTACTACCACTTAAAAGTTGTAGAAATGTGCTTTTTGAACTCCTCAGAGCCATTTATTTCCCCTGGGTTTAAATTCTTAATATGCAATTTAATATGTTGATTGTGCATATCACTCATTTATTCATATCATAGTTTATATCCAATTTTCATGTCCCTTCAATGTTCCTTCATTCTTTATTTCAAAATATCCTCCTTGAATTCCTTAGCATTACTTAGGGCCCTGGACTCGGTGAAATGTTGGTAATTTTACCTTTTAATTTCAATGTTTTATTTATTGAAGTTGCATCCCACTAATGTGTGGATAAGATCATAAGTAGATTTCAGAATTTAATCATCTTTACTACAATTATGCTTTCTCATTCTTAGCTTTGCTAACCAAACTACTTGAACAACATCTATGATCTTTAACTTTTGGAGCTCATTATTTCTATTTCCCAAGCCCAAATCAAACCACATATATGGAAATTTGAGGCACTGAGTACTTAAAGCAATACAGCAGAGGTTACTACAAGTCTGGAAGTCTCTAGAAACTCAAAATTCTCCTCTTGAAAATAATGTGCAAATAGAAAAAAAAAAAAACATTCCTCTAAATAATTTTCTGCCTTTTTGTCACTTAAAGAAAAAAGAGGTACCAAATTCACAGTTATAGATGAATTTGCTTTTTCTGTAGTTCAAATTCTCATTATGCAACTGGTAGTGACCGATGTCGAGAATTTATCCTTACACCTGTCATTTTCGCTTACACCTCCAATCTACTCCACGTATGCTGCCCACCTCCCGTGGCCTACCCCAGCAGTACCCTCAGCTTCCTCATCTGTAAAATAAGGATACCAGGACCTACCTAACTACGTTGAAAATCCAATTAGTTGATGCATCTGAAGCAGGTTGGACAGCGTTCAGAACCTTCACTAGATACCAGTTGTGGGTACTGCGGATACTGAGGTTATGATTTTTCCTTATTCATCTGGACTACTCACAACTCATCTCACTTTGTACCCACTTTTTGACTTGCACCTATCCATCCAGATTGAATTTTTATTAAAGTTACAGTACTGAAATGCAACTTCCTAGTGTAAAATATTGTAATGATCCTCACAGTATTTCTAATAAGACCCTGAAGTGGGTCTGCAGGCCACCCCCTCATTCCCCTCCCCCACCTCCAGCACCATGCTCCCTGCTCAATTTGCTCCAGTACTACTGACCTTCCATGTCTTTCAATCATGTCTCCTGCCTCCCACTTTGCACGCACATGGCTATTTTAATGACCTACACACCAATTCCACATCCCTTTCCACCTGATTAAATTTATTTATTTTCATGTATCAGATTGACATTTTAGTCTCTTATTCAGTTGTTCCTAACTCCCACAACTGAGTTTCCATTTGAAACTTTAAAAGCTTCTCTTCATAGAAGTGAACATAATTTAAATTATTTTTTAATTTTCTGAATCAGTTGTTAAATGCTTATTTTTCCACAAACATATCCTTTAGCTTGTGGCTATTTCCCTGGTACCTGGAACATAAATTCCTTAAAATACTGGATGAATAAATGATGAACTAAATTGGGGCAAATGAATACTGGGCAAGCTGGAGACTGAGTCGAAGATTAAACATTGAAATTAAGAGAATACTGTGAAGATGAAATAAAATGATACAACCTTTCTGTGTAAGCCAGTCACATACACAAACGTTGATTAATTTCAATTTAACATTAAAAAATGGTTCAAACCAGAATACACCCCAGTACAAGCATCCAGAAGAAAAACAATAGATACTGAAATTTTGTCTTCTTTTCATACCCCTTTTTTAAAATTCCAAATTAAAAATATCATGCATTTGATTGAGAACATACTTTTCTTAAAGGTGAAGAAAGAGTAAAAAGATACCTGGGATACCACCAAGGTAAGTGGCCACTGTTCCCTTCATTGCTGCATCCAAGATGGCCAGATGCCTTTGAAGGTCTTCAGAGTAGAAAACATCCTTTTCAAATGGAGTCCACAGCTCCAGGCTGTTCCTGCTGACTCTGACACCCAGCTGGAAATGCTGCCTGGAACACAGACTTACGTCCTCTATTTGAGCTACTACTGCTTTTCCAACAGATACAAGGACATCCTGAAGAGCAGAGCACAGGTCCAGCAGAAGCAAGTATTAACAGTAAGGCCACCAAATGTGATTTTGAGCTTGGAAAATAAAAACTGAATTTAATCAAGAAAAGTAACACATTATAGAGCCACTAAGTATAAATAAAAAGTACTAATTATTATAAAAGCCATAATCCCAAATATACATTAGCTTTACAAATCCCAGGCTTAAATAGGAGGTAAATGTATACTGGCTTCTGAAAATTTGTTAACCAACAGACAAGTCGTACCAACAACAAGAAGCTAGAGAATGATCTTGAGCCATGAAAGGAATCCTGTAAACATGTGAAGTGGGAAAGAAAAACCCAGGATCATCAGCAGTAAGTTAGAATTTTTATCAAAACACTCTCAAAAAAGCAAGTGTATTCATTAGGCTGAACTCTTCAAACTAGTGATATCCAGATTACAAGGTTTGATGAAAATAAACTATGCAGATAGCACATATCGTGTAAAGCAAATATAAAATGTAAGAAAGAGAACATGAAATTAAGACTAGAGACACAGACGTGATTCTTCCCAGTTTGTAAAAGATAGCCTGAAACCTTTACTTAGGAGTTCAAGACAATTCTGCTAAATGGACAGTCTGTATTTCATAAGTACAGATTATTTGAGAAGTTTTATTATTGTTATAAGCATCCATATCTTTAAATTTGTTAAAACAGTTTATCGGTATAATTCTGAATTTAGAGAATATTTTTATGAATATTGTGTATAGATTTTGATTTTTAAAAAAAATTTGGTGAGGCTGGAAGAATAGCACCAAGGTTAGAACACTTGGCTGGCAAGCAGAAGGCCCTCTGTTCAATTCCTCAGTGCTACAAAAGCTGGATATGGTGGTATACACCTGTAACCTAACTTGAGAGGCTAAGGCAGAAGGATTGCCATTAATTCAAGGCCAGCCTGGTCCATTAAGTGAATTCAGGACCAGACTGGACTACAGCATGAAACTCTGTTACAAAAAAAAAAAAAAAAAAAAAAAAAAAAAAAAAAAAAAAAAAAAAAAAAAAAAAAAAAAAAAAAAAAAAAAAAAAAAAAAAAAAAAAAAAAAAAAAAAAAAAAAAAAAAAAAAAAAAAAAAAAAAAAAAAAAAAAAAAAAAAAAAAAAAAAAAAAAAAAAAAAAAAAAAAAAAAAAAAATAGAAAGAAAAGAAAAAACAACAACAACAAAAGAAAAACCTGGCATGCCAAAAAATAAAAAAAGACATAGAGGCAAACAGAAAGGATAAAACAAGTATTAAATACCTGTCATTTTGTATTAATATTAAAAAATCTTCTGTGTTGACACTAGAGATTATTTAAATCTATCAACTATATGAATGTAGTGTTGAAATTAGAAATTCTATTTTGTTTAAAAAACAAGAAAAAAATCTCAATGTACCAGGATCTTTGTAGAGTAGAGAAAAAACAAGAATTCCTTACTTCCTTCAAATCATTCTTTAAGTTGCAAAAAGAATCTCCCTCCCATATTTTTATTATTGTAGGAATTATTCAATTACACATCTCTTTCTAAAAGCTACTGAGAAGTTAGGTGTGGTGGCACGGGCCTTTAAGCCTGGTATTTGGGAGGTTAAAGCAGGAGGATTGCTATGATTTCAAGACCAGCCTGGGCTACATAATGAGTTCAAGATCAGCTTGGACCAGAGAGTGAGACCTTATCACAAAAACAAAGAGACAAAAAAAAAAAAAAAAAAAAAAAAAAAAAAAAAAAAAAAAAAAAAAAAAAAAAAAAAAAAAAAAAAAAAAAAAAAAAAAAAAAAAAGAAAAGAAAAGAAAAGAAACAAAAACTACTAACTAATAAGAGCATCCAAGCCAACCTGGGCATCAATATAAGCAGCCTGCCAATACCTGTTGGAACCCACTGTCCGTGACACATAGAACCATTAGGCTCTAACAGAAGGTTGGCTAACAGATATTCTGATAATTTTCATGTTTCTTTACATCAAAGACTTTTCTGTTCTTCTTCCTAATTTCAGGGCAGAGTTGCCCAGCAAGAAATTAAATGAACCAGTTTTATTTTTTTCTTCTTTCTTAATTTACACACTTGAAAAATCTTAAGAGAAAGTACAAACTATTATAATTAACATTGACTGTCTGAAAGTAAATTGTTATCAGACTATTTTGTTGATAAAAACTAATTCCCACAATCCTTCAAGAATTCTAAGGGAAGATCTCCACATATGCTTGGATGAAGCCAGGAAGCCTGTGAGTCCACCTAATCTTAGTAGTAGATGAAATTGATTTTTCAGTCTCTTATTCCTCACTTCTCCATTCAAATCATGTAAATAAACAAGTAAAAAAGTTGCAATGACTGACCTTTATTACATCTTAATTCAAATTCTGGGGATTGCGCCCAATATTTTGTAGAGGTGTATTATTTAATTGTCAAAATAGTTCTTCGTGATAAGTATTATTTATCTAGTTTTATGGGTAGACACAACAAGGTTCATATAAATTGAAAGCAAAATTACCTGAGAATTTCCAGACACAGAGTCTGCCAAAGACAAAGCAAAGGGAATGGAGTAAGCAGAAACCAAGGCCATCATAACACCAGTGCCCATAGATGGGCGGATATTCAAGGTTATATTCACTTGCCAATCATCAGCATTGGTTTTGTTATCTGGTAAAAATAAAAGAAACATAAGCAGATTGAATGCAGTCCCAAAGTGCATGAGAAAAGTATTATTACAATTTGATTTATATTCAGACATTCTATGTAATACTAAAGATTTAAATTCCCCTTTTCAATGATTTACTAATACACACTGTACACAAATAAAAGTTCTGTTTTAGTGCAGACAAAAAAAAATGGAGAGTCCTATGCTTCTGCTCTTCCTAGAACAGAATTCTGGACTGTAGTTTTTAAGTATTATTATGAACTTTCTGTTTGCTATTTAATAACTTTCTTCTCCACTGTTCACACCTCAGAGTGGCTGTATTTTATTTTCTTATTTTTCCCACACATTATCACTTTTAATATGTATATGTGATACATATATATTTTAAAGTACTCATATAAAAGAAAGTTCATCAACTTTATTTTAACATTTCTGAGGGGAATCTTGGGCACAGCTGTCATCACTCTACCACTATTCCTCAATCTAGAGTAATTGGAAGGGTGAGTGTGACCTACATACATGAGGGGATAGTTCGCTAGCAGAGAAATACTCTGATGCCAACAATCAATTTTAAAATTAGAATGGAAATTCTAGTCTATGACTGTATTATAATACATGCCTTTCCCCCCTACTCACTAGGTTAGCTGTCTACCAAAGTAGAGTGCAAGCTCTAGGAAGTGCATGTCCCTATCATCAATTTGTTTCCATAGTTGACACTCAAAACCCGTTGAATTAATATGTTTGCAAAGTACAGCCATGCAGCATGTAATGACAGTTCAGTCAATAACATGCCATATGTAAATGACAGTGTCACAAGATCAGTATCACCTATGGACATCATAGCAGCTTAGTTTGTACAAGTACACTCTGAAGATGTTCCCAAAATGAAAAAAATCACCTACTTACATATTTCTCAAAATGTATTCCTATCATTACACTCCAGAAATAGCTACCTCAACTATCATTGAAAATTATAATCAGATTGCAAAAATATTAATTCAAAACCTGAATGAAGTCTTCCACAAGTAATGTGAAGTAACACATCATAAAGCTAAATACCATTTGGAGTCTTTTAAAGGTGACCATGAATAAAGAAATTAAGTTTCCTTTAGAAGATGTTCTTCCATTTATTCATACATAATACCACTATATTTTTCATTATAATACTGTAATTTCTACCAAGAAAAGAATATGTATAATCACAGTGAAATAAGTAAATTTAATACAAGGTATTAATACACTTAAACCAAAATGAATATGCAAATATGTAGAAGTTATAACATTAATGTAGGTCACTTTCAAGTTACCCATGAATAAACTACTTATAAAATAATTTTTATATAACTTAATGGTTTTTTTGTTTTTCAAGGTTTTTCCTTTGAACAAACCATCATGGGTCTACTTTTCTCCTGTGTTTAATAATTAGTCCGTTTAAAATATTTTTAACTTTTTAACCACAAAGAACTATTAATAGATTAAAGGCATTGTATCAGTCTATGTCAGGGGTAATCATTGTATAAGATTCTTCCTCAAAAATGGTAGAAAATACTTTCTGAACTCCAAACAAAAATTATATATTTTTAAAGCTACAAATAAACATTTAATATATAATTTCTCCCAAAGTAATCAGTTTTACACTAACTTAATTTATAATGCAAAGTGTTAGTATCTAAAATAACATACTCATAATGAAGAAAAATGCAAAAAATAGCTAATAATCATAAGACTAGTCTATTTTAGTAGAAATTAGAAAAATAATAATTAGAATTAAAGCATGTAACTTTGAACTATCAGACTGGAAACAAATCTCAATCATAAACTTTCTCCTGTTGGCAGAAATATTAATTGATAAAAAATGTGGAAGAGAATATAATCTAACCTGCAACATAATTAATGCATCTGCATGATCTCTGATGAAGATATTTTAATTCTCTAAGATTCTCTCCTACAGAAATAATCATGCATCAAGTAAATAATATAAAGTCCAATGTCTAACAATGTTCACAAAAGCAATATCTGTGGAGGTAAAAACTAGATCAGTCTGTACAAACTTCTCACTCTATTATCTACAGTTTTCCTGTAGAAATCTGGAAAAATATGACTCCTACCTTTACTAAAAAAGGAAAAGCCAAACAGTTTGCAGGAGCACAGTTTTTCTTGAACTATCAAAGAGCTAAAGTTGAAGAGCAACCAATGAATTGGAAACCTAAAGAAAGACAAGGGCTTCCAAGGACAGGTAAGATAAAATGCACGATGAGGCCAGCCCCGGATTCTCCACACTTTGATAAGGATAATTAAATATTACAAATCACAAAACTTCATGTTGGGGCTGGTGTGAAAGGATAGCGGTCCCAAGAACTGCAGACAAAAGGGAAGTGCACGCCCATCCACAAGTACTTCTCTGTGGGACTTCCTGAGTACTCCAGAGACAACAGCAACGCAGTGAAGGGAACCACACAAAATCTCCCCTCAGCACAGCAGAGTAACAACAACAGCTCAAACTCCCCACCCAAGTCCTTGTCTGACTCCCATGGGCAACAAAAGCCTTATAGCCTTACCAAAAAAGGCAGCAAGCTTTGTCATAGGACACATGGACCTATCATTCTGCCTAGAGATTAAAGAAAAAGGACACGAAAGACAAAACAAATAAAAGTTACTACCATGGAGTATGTGCCACTATGCCCTGTGGCTCACATTTTTAGCAACAGAAAGTCCAAACAGCACAAGGCTAAAAGCTCTGTTGATAGCTCATATAGGAATGTATGAGAAAGAGACAGATCTCCTGAGGAGACAGCAACCCAGGCAATGGTGAGGACCTATCTTTCACTTTTGTAACAATCCATTCCCCAGTCACTAATTCAGCTAATGGGCTAAATTCCTCATTATGTTGTGCCAGTTACCATCCTTACTTGATGGGGCCTTGGAAAAGAACTATGCTCCTTAACAGGTTCAAATATTTCAGTCTCCACTATTCTATGTGAACACAAAATGAATATATATATATATATATATATATATATATATATATATGTGTGTGTGTGTGTGTGTGTGTGTGTGTGTGTGTGTGTGTGTGTGTGTGCTACACGAAGATACAAAGAAAAACAGCATACAGTCAAGAGACAAAGCAATTTTTATGACATCATTTAGATTTGACAAAGATATTGGAACTTTGAGAGCTTAAAAATGGTGAATATGTTGAAAGCTCAGGTAGATAAGATGGACAACATGTAAGAACAGATTGATATTTTTTAAAGTGGTAGAAATTTTAAGAAAAGATCTAGTGGAAATCATAGAAAGGATGATAAAAACTTCTGATGCCATGATTGGCAGACTCAAAACAACCAGTGAGCCATTAAATAAGTCAACCAAATTTCCCCCAAAAGAAACAATCTATCGGCCAACAAACTTTAAGAACATAAATATGTTCTACTGCCTTTGCATTTTGTCTAATGTACCAGTAAAATGTTATAAAAACAAAATTTATAAGAGTACAAATAAGATTTTGCCTGCCTGGCATGCAGTAGGTACTTGATAATGTTAGATGAATAAATGGTTACTCTCTTCCCTTTCTTCTCCCTGATTTCCTTCTCAGTCAGTTCATTGCTGATGTACAGGAAAGCGACTAATTTTTGTATACTGATTTTGTATCCTTCAGGGATTTTTTTTTTCTTTGAGACAGGGTCTGGATCTATAGTCCAGGCTTGTCCTGAACTCATGATGGAACCCAGGCAATCCTCCTGCCTCAGCCTCCCAAGTGCTAAGATTACAGGCATGTGCCCCCACATCCAGTTTATGTGGTAATGGGGAATCAAACTCAAGGTCTTAAGCTTGCTAGGCGGGTGCTTAAACACTGAACTATTTGTCTGCGCCTATCCTTCCACTTTGCTGAATTGATTAGTTCTAAAAGTCTTCTGGTGGAATTTTTGTGTGTGCGTTTTCTATGTAAAGAATTATGTGATCTGCAAATAAGAATAGCTTAGCTTGATTTCTTTTCTTGTACATATCCCTTTTAGTTCTTTCTCCTTCCTGATTGCTCTGGCTAACGTTTGGAATAAAACATTGAAAAGGAGTTTTAGAGCAGGCACCCTTGTCATGCTCTTATTTAGAGAAAGTGCACTTAGTTTTTCTCCATTTAGTGTGATGTTGGCAGTGGGCGTGTCAAATGGCTTTCATCGCTTTGAGGTTAGATCCTTCTATAACTTTTTTCATCAGAGTTATTTCTTTTTAACCAGGAATGATGTCAAATTTTGTCACAGGTTTTTTTTGTACATCCACTGAGATGATACTGCAACTCTTTGCCCTTGCTTCTGCTTATGTGACGTGTTATGTTTACCGGCTTACGTACATCAAACCGTCCTTGCATCTCTGGAAAGAAGTCTATTTGTTCATGGTATCTGATCTTTTAAATGATTTGCTGCATTCTCTCTGCAAGTATCTTGTTGAGGATTTCTGTATGTGTGTTCATAAAGAAAATGGCCTGTAGTTTTCTCTTTTGCATCAACTCCCCAAGTTAAAAGTAAATAATCATTATACATCACGAACATACACTAATAAAAATACTAATGAAAATGAAAATAAATTATTGTTTGCTAATGAATAAGTCTAGTCATTAATGAGTTAAGAGAAATAAAACAGGAACTCACTTACAATAATCTATGCTAAATTGAGCCACGCCCAGTCCAGGATAGTAAGAACCCTTCTCCACAGTGACCAGACAATGCTTATTTTGCTTTCCTTCGGTAACTTTCTTTGCTTCTAAAACTCCTTGCTTCATCAAATTCCAGCTCCTTATGCATCCATCCAGAGGAGGGTTAATCTAACAGTTAAAACAGGTTACATATGCACTTGATATGTATGTCAGACTGACAAATAGCTTAATTAAAAATTTCATTTACATGGAAAAATAAAACCTTTTTGATGGCACTTTAAAACATCTTTAACTTAAACCACAGTTTTATTTTTGAGGTGCCCATCAGATGCATAGTCTTTTTCATTAGGAGTGAGTTTACGCCATCCTAAGAATCCTGAAAGTCTTCAACATCTCATGTATTTGCTATGTTACGTGGTACTGAGTTCTGCATATGCTTCAGCGGTGCACTGGATGGATGGTAGCCTTGCTTCTACACTGATTTCTCATTTTCTTTGTGCATTTACAAAGGAGGTTCATTTTTCTAATCCAGATTGCAATCATTTTCAGCAACAAAAGGTGCTTTCCTTCTTTCGCCCTCCCCTACACATTCAGCCAGACTCAAAATCCATAGCAACCATGCATGAATATTTGACTCTTTTTGAACAACTTAAGGGTCAATTTATCAATTTCAAAGAAATTGCATATTTATTTGGATGTGGATTAACTAATTTGGATTTAAAATCATATCACAGAAGGCCCTTCATAGTTTAGGCGGCTATGAATTGCCATGAATGGAAGGAGGACATAAAGTAGAAAATATTTAGGTTGGATCAGCAAGGCTATTTGTCAAATGACATTTTGAAAACCCTTCTATGAGTGATTAGTTTCCTTCATGGAACCTGCTCCAGAATTATCTGACAAACTTCATATTCAGAAAGCCATCTATTATATCTAACTCAATTTACAATAGGCTAGTTACATACTCAAAAAACAAATACCTTTTTTGCTTTCTGAGCTACCCACAGTCCTTAAATTTAAGCCCTAAAATAGACCTAAGAAAACCCTTGACTGGTTTCTATAAACTAATATAACTTCAGAGTCAAATATATACTCATATATTTGAGAGTGTTGTGTGAGTTATTAGAACTGATGTGAATTTTTTTTAAATCCACTTCTTCGTCAATAATAGTGGGCATGTAAGAGGACATAAAAACAGGATTTTTTTTTCCTTAAAATAATTTCAAGGGTCACTAGTGCTATTTTTCCATGTTCAAGTCAAGTTGTCACACTTGGTACGTTTAACAAAATAACTTCTATTAACTCACAGGAAAACACATCTTTGAACTTATTAGAGACAAAATGAATTCATCTGTAATAAATGATATAAACTTGGATCATTACCGGTCTAATGAGTACATTTGCAACTCTGCGAGAAAATCCTGCCAAGAATACTTTGATTTCCACAAATCCATTTTTAGACTTAAAAAGCCTTTTTGGCTTATTTATATTCATCACAGATTCTTTAGCTATTTGAATATGAATGCTGTCTTCTAATTCTTCCACAGATACCTACAATTAAAAAGACAGAAGAGTAAAGCATCACTATATCATTTGAATGACTGACTGCATGGTGCTATTATTGCAATAAGCGAATTCCTAAATTAACCGTTTCAATGGAATTGTTAATTTGTTCTAACCCACTTTGGAATTCAACTTATAATAAGAATGCGTTATAAGGTAAAAGAAGCAATATTATCTTATTACTTTTAAATATTCAATAATATTACATGCATTTCAATCCTTCAATGCCATAAAACTAAGTTTTAAAAAAGGAAACTATAATATAAGGAAAATATATACAAATATATTTAATATAATAATATAAGGTAATATATTATTAAGTATTTTTAAATACAATAAAAATGTATTTCCTTAGAAAATTGTCTTAGAAAAATTCTGCACTCTCACTTTTCAATTGTCTGATAATAAACATTTGGAAACAATGTAAATAAGTACTTACAGTAAGAGAAGTCATTATGTTTAGTACACGCAAATTCTGATTTTTTTTCTTTTAGTCCCAAATCATTGAAATTACAAGGGGACACTTGGATGGGGGAGATAGGAAAGCAGGGGTGGGGAGGAGGGGAAATTAAGTAGAAGCAATTAAGATGTGAAATGTACATGCACCAACTTCTAAAGTTGAATGTAATTACATTGGAAATGTATACTAGTAAAAATAGTAACTTGGAAAAAAGAAAGTATATACCTAAATTAAATATAGATTAAACAACAATAAAGGAACCATTGCTTCAGCTGCCTCATGCAAACCTACAGAACTCAAGATGTAAACTCTTCACTGACTAGTGAGTAGCAAAACCTAAACACTAATCATATTAAAATACCACTATAGGAAAGGAAAAACTATATTAAAAGTAAATGAGTTTAATGATATGCACAGACTTAAAGCTGATCAACACTTTGTCCTTAATACGGCCAACGAGGAGCCTTCTCTCCACAGATGACTGCAGTGTTCTGCGAACCTCACATCCAGTTCTACTCTTATTCTCTCCTGACTAGCTGTCACAAAGCCATCAGGTTCTAATCAGAACAATCTCTTAAAATGGAAATTATACTACATCACTTCGCAAAACCATCCAAGACCTTCTTCTTTAGCATAATAGCCTAGTCTTCACCATGGTGCCCGAACCCTAGGTGACCATAGTCCAGACCACATTCCATTTTCTATTACTGTTCCCTTTCTCCCCACACTGCATCGTATTTCATGTTGTTCCTCAAGCACACCAAGTGCCTGCTGTCCAATAAGACTCTATTTGCTGTTCCCATGACAGACAGCCATTTTAGAATCTCTCTCATGCTTCTCATGGTTTACCCTTTTAAATCTCTGCTCAAATCGTATGTCACTGCAGAAGCTGGTCCTGACTCTACATGCACAGTCCCTGACTCTGAATACTTTCTCAGTGTCACTCTATTGTCTTGTCTTGATTGCTTTTTGTTTTCTTCATGACATCAATAACTATTTGACATATTCATTTTTGGTTTGCATACTATTACTAGAATGCAAGTTGCATATGAGCATAACTGTGGTTTACTCCCCACTGTATGTTTGCCACCTGGATTCAAAATTATCACAAAGTACTCAATAAATACTTTGTTGAATGAATTATGATGAAATTACAGATTTCCTATGAATATGAAGATCATACCCAAACATAGGGTATAATCATGCATAGAGAAGCAGCATTTATTTCTCTGAGTTACAAGTATGCTAAGTACTCATGTACTGTTTTTCTGAATTAGAAATAATTCCAGGTTGGAAATTTTAATTTTAATTTCTTAAAAGTACTTTCTGTCCTCAGTCATAATCGTGATATTTCTATAATGATAGTCTTACGATAAGAAATTTTTATTTTATATACTATTATACTTTGCTTATAGAGGGCCATTTTAATTTGCCATTAAATAATACTTTAAGAAGGATCAGAAATGATAGACCACAGTGAAAACAGTATCTGCCTCCCATCCAGTCTAGAATCCTGCCCTTAGGTGCATCACTAGGGGCTGCTGCTATAACGAAGTGGTAGATCACTTGCCTGGCATGTGAGCAAGACCCCTGGATTAATACCTGGCACAGAGAAATAGTAAGCATCACTCAGGAACAATTCTTTAGTAAACACTATCTGTGCCCTGAGATGTTAACCTTGCAGTATAAATATACTGTCTTTATATGTATTATATGCAGCTCAGAAACATATTTAAATTTTATTTAAAACAGATATTTTCAACTTATATTTTGCTATTTTCTTCTCTCTTACTGAAAAAAGTAATTTTATTACTAGTGATTTAAATCATTTGGGGAAGTATCATGTACGTGTCATATATTCTATGTATAGATATATGTAGCAGAAAAACATACCATGTTACATTAATAAGAGCATTAGGGGAATTATGCTAGAGAATTTTTTAACAATTTCTTAGAAATGTGCAAAAGTAATGTTCTTTTAGAGATCAGAGGCTAAAATCAGTAACAACTCAAAAAAATGTTTTCAAAGGTGAACCCTATCTGAGCATTGTTCCTACTTCTACTGTAACATGTTGCATGTTACACTGTACTAGTTCATAAAGTATCTTTAACTACTAAATTGTGCAAAACCGAAGAGCAAGGAGAATCTCTGTATATAGTTGTAGGCCTTGAACTCAGGAGCCCGGCCTTATAAAGGCGCTCAGGACTAGCTTACATTGAACGTACAAGCAAAGCTGGCGTGGGTAAATGAAGGACTGAATGATCTCACACTTTCCTCATCACAGACCACTCACCAGCTCGTGTGCATCTCTTTTGCACACCGCATCACTAGGTGAGGAGGCTCTTCTCTGAACTACAGATGTCTCTACTGCAAACATTTCTGTCTGCTAACAGTGAGAAGTAATCTTTTCTCCAGAAAAAGCCACATTGTAGTCAGCTGATTTAAAGAGATGATCTCAAAGTAAAGGTTATCTTTAGGATGTATGAAAATGTTGGTTCTAAGCATTCTGTTTGGTACCCATTAGAGCATACTGTTTACACAAAATTGATTGATTGGAAAACTAGCTATCCACATACAGGAAAATGAAACTAGAGCCTCAGCTTTCACCACACACTAAAATCAAATCAAACTAGACCAAAGATTCAAACATTAAAATGAAAACGCTGAAGTTACTGGAAGGGAAATGAGCAAGAGACATAGGCACAGGCAAGGATGTTCTCAATAAAACACCAGAGCACATGAGACAACACCAAAAATCAGCAAGTGGAATTATATCAAAGTAAAAAGCTTCTACACAGCAAAAGAAACGATCAACAGAGTGAAGCAGGAATTGATGAAATGGGGAAGAAATTTTGCCAGCTGCTCCTCAGAGGACTGTTATCAAAAATATCCAAAGAACTGAAAAAAAGTTAGACCCTCCAAAATAATAAAAAAATGAAATCTGAAATTAACAAACAGTTGTTGGAAGAAGTACAAATGACCAGTGAATACATGAATAGTGTTCAACATCTGCGGCCACTACAGAAATGCAAATCAAAACAACACTGAAGTTCCACCCTCAAAGAGCAAAACTCAAAAGTTGCAGAGGTCACAGGGAACAAAGAGCCCTCCTACACTGCAGGTGGGTCTGTAAACTGGTACAACCACTATGGAAAGCATTATGAAAATTCTTCAAAAAACTGAAAACAAAAATTCTACTTGATCCAGTAATACCTCCTCTGGGTATCTTCCCACATGATCTGAAGTCATCCTACAAGAGTAAGACATGCATATCCACGTTTTTAGCAGCACAAGTTATAATAGCCAAAACTTGGAAGAAGTCAACATGTTCAACAGATGAATGTATAAAGAAAATATGGTATATTTACACAATGGAGTATTATTCTGTCCTAAAGAAAGATAAGTTTGAGTCATTTGAGGAGAATGGATACACCTTGAGACCACTGTGTTTAGAAAAACGTATCAGGCATAGAAGTTTTAATATTGCATGTCTTTGCTAATTTAAGAAAAACCATGAAAAAAAGGAAGAGACACACAAGGAAATAATATGATAGACTTTCTGGAGAGGGAAAGGGGATGGGGAGGACGGGAGGATGAGAGCATGGGAAGAGGAAAGAAATGCAACATGGAAATAAAATTTAAAATCAAAAAATAAATTAATTATATTCTTATTTTTAAAGTCAAATTAACTTTTTCATTTTCCTATTAATTTTTTTAAAAATTGAGGGTAGTTTTATAACTCATAGTTATACTACAAGAAAGTCACAATGCATTGTTCATTCAATGACAACCAAAAACTTTGAAAGTAATTTTAGTCATATGAAATATTAAACATATTCAGCAAGAATATCATTACTTCGGTTGTGTCAGGTGGTCACTGTGTGTGACATATACCTTGTATTACATTAGGTAATCCAACCCATTTGGTTTTGCTGTCACTGTAAAAAAATTTTATTGTTATACAAACCACATCAAGATGAGAAGGACTTTATAAAACCTGTGAAACATACCTCATTCCACACACCATTATTAATAACATCCCCTCCAGATGCGACTTGGGACATATGCTCATTCTTAAACTGAACTTCAATCTTTCCATCACGAAGTGCAATTAGAAGCCACGCTGAGAGGTCAAGAGATTCTGCATACAGAATCAAGCCTTCTGAATCATATGTCCGGAAATCAAATTGAGCGGCAAACCTACACAATGGACAAAGAAAGGTCCTTAATGTTATGTGGGAAAGATGAAAGTCTCAACACATTGTCCTTCTTGCCTTGTGTTAGAAACAGTCACAAACCAAAGAATCAACTATTCATTTTTTATTTGGGATTAATACAAAATGGGGAAATCAGGCTGTTCATATATTATCTCTGGCTCCTTGTATGTTTTAAATCCAGTTATTGCTTTCTTGCTTATTCTTCAAGTCTCTTACTCAGTGAATGCTTTGGTAATTTTTCGTCCTTCTTGGCACACACTTTGGAGGTATCTTTCAAATGCTGTAATTAATATGTGTGTATGATTGGACACACTGCCTCTCTCGGGAGTCTTTTACAAAATCTTTAAGGTGTGTGTGGAGGGAGGGTAGCTGCACCCCTAAGTGATTAGCAAATGATATTAGAATTTTGGGAGTCATTCATCTATCAAAAGGCGTATCTTCTCTATGATTTCACATATGTTAGGAAGAAATAACTGACAAACACAGCAAACGGACGATGGCATAGCTGGTCAAGCTTTTGTGTGTGGCAGAGGTGGCAGGATCAAAAACCGCAGCCACTTAAGAGCAGCAGCCACGGCTCCTGTTACTCTGTGACCACGGGCCTCAGTGTGGAGCACAGGGCAGCCAGGGCAGTGAGCAAGCCAGGGCACGGCCACCACCACAGACACTTCACCAAGTACAGCACGTTTCTGAGGGGCAGGCTTAGGGGTGGGAACTCATCAATAAGCAGGAGGAACACACACTCCTGCCAAAAGAAGTGAGAGGGAGTTAGTGTGGCTGCCTGGCCACCATCCTCACTGACAGTTTGAAATGACGGCTGCCAAGACAGTCCAAGGTGCCCCTAACCTCAATGAATAATATAATCTTTACAGGAGAAAGAAAACAAATCAAAGGAAGAACAGTAACAACAAACTGTTTTAAAATACGTCTGTTAGCTTGACTTTAATCACCAGTATCAATCACTGCAGTGCAATACGCAAAGGGGAGTGTAACAATTACCATCTACCTACATGTTTAAGGAGTACTGAAGCTCTGTCAATACCAGTGTCTGCTGCTATCAAGACTCTGGGCATGTACACAAGATATGTACAGCTTATAAATTTAGTATATAGTATAGATTTACACAGAAGAAAATTTTAGGGATGCTGGATTTAAAATAATATATGTTGATTCAGTTTTCTTAAACACTTAAATGAAAATCTCTATTAAAATTTCCAAGGAACCAGCTATTTTAAATAATTTTAAAAGGATAAACAAGGAAAATGAAAAAAGTTGCAAAAATATTAATTATGTGAGTTAAAGCAAGGGTAATTTACTTTAAAGAGGAAAGAGTTTTGATAATTGTTCAGTCAAGAAGATCCTGCTCATTCTGTTCCAACTCAAAATAGTCAGGGTAACATGGGCACCATTTGCAAAGAGGCACAAATCTTTCCCAAATGGAACAAAGAAAAAGTGACAGAGAAAACTTTTCTATCTTTAGAGTATTAAGTAAATATTCAAAAGAGGTAACACGTGGCCTAAGTATGTTGGGAGGGTAATAATGTAGAAAATCATTGATGTCAGTTTATATTTTAAAGAAACCACTGCTTGGAGTAAGAACTTCTGTCCTCTTTCTTCACTATGTGAGCATTTCGTTGACGTGCAGTAGAAATTATCTCAAAACTCACATCTGTGTATGGTCAGGATCTCCAGAAACTGATCCTATTATAAAGATAATATTCTTTTCTTTGTAAAATCTTGTTAACATGGTATTTCAAAGAAAGGCATTTTGTGTATTTTATTTCTGGAATACACCATCAGCATACTGATCTGACAATGGGGAACAGTCCATTCTGTTTCAGATGTAGAGTGCAAACCTGAGTGACTATGTTAACATTTGGGAAGGGGAAATATCTGACTATGGGGAACAGGTGAAGGATTTTGCTTTTTAGAAGAAAAAATACCAGCTGTTCTTTGTGTTGATTATATAGGTAGCAACTGAAAACAAAAATTCATCAAGATATATTATATATGTGTATATGTCTATATCCATATCTATATTTTATCTATATTTATATATTTTCTTAAAAGTCAACAAAGAAGTACTACAAAAGTAATTACTTGGCTACTTTCAACTCAATGTTAAAGACCAAACTATTTTGCAAAATACCAATGAGAAATGAATATTCCACTATGTTTCTTTAGTGGTATTCTAATTAGTATTTTTCTCTTTGATTCTCATTATTCTCACAACAGGGAAGGACTGTATCTACGCTACCTCTCACAAGATGCTCTCAGAATTGAGAGGAAATGCAGAGTTGAAGAAGCCAAACTATGTAAGTGAATTTTAAGATAACTTCCAGTGTTCTATAATAAGATTTCTACTAATTGAGTTGAATTATTTAATAAGTAATCATTCACGTATCTTAAAATTAAATTCTAAACCTAAATATTTATATTTACTTATTTAAGAAAGTTTAGACTCCATAACAACCCAAAATATATTTCCTTCCCATCATTTCAACAGAATTCCAATCTCTTCCTTCCAGTATCCACAATGTATGGCTGAGAAAATTTGTAATAAGTAAAATCACGATTCAAAATGCAAACCCCTTCCCTAAAGTCATTTTCACTAAAGGAATAATAAAATATCCAGTCAGGAAACTAAAATAATGTACTTATTGTTTTAAAAGTACCACTTCAGCAATCTCATGAACTTTTCTTAATAATATTGAAAACAATGATATTCTAAATGGAGTACATTGTTTTCTCAATACACTGTTCAAATTACACACATAAAAACAATGAAAATTTAACAAGTACATTAAATCTACCTGTCCAGTTTCTTAATGAGTATCTACTCAATGGGAAATGAAGATTGATAAGGTAAAATGATCATTGGGAATAATCCAGAAAGACCTAGAAAATTCCAAGTTAAAAATTACATATCTACATACACTTTGGGGTTCCATAAATCATCAGGTTGATAATATACATAAATAATTTGATTGATTATATAATCCCATATATCCCAAATCTGTTTGGTCATTTTTTATTGTCTTTACCTGCTTAATCTCTAGAAATTATCATTGGCATTGGCTTCTTACCTGATGGTTTCTGGCAAATGAAATCTTATATATAAAACAACCCCTGTAGTTTGCTCTGCCAAATTAAGTAATTCCTGATTTTTATCAAGGTTCAAAGGAAGGCACTCTGGAATTACCTGAAAAAAAAAGGAAAGAAAAAAATTCATTGGTAATTTGTGTCCAGTTGTACATTTTGGCTCTAGTTCTGAGTCTGTTCTTTTTTGATACACTAAAATAAATTAAGAATTTCTTTGGTAATAGCAATGCAGGATTATTCACTTCCTGTATACCTGTCAACATAAGCTCAATGGATATGCTGTGAAGTCTTACTCAGTGCATATGTGTCTGGTTTTATGTCTTTAGTATTTCCTTTGCAAGTCTCAATGCTAAGAAAGGTTCTTTATCATGTATCAATATGTATCTCTTTAACTGTCAAGCTTGACTGGTGGATTGCATTTGAAAATTATTTTTATTTGGAGTTGGAAATAAGTGTAAGAATCAATGTGCCATTAAATAGCATCTCGCTGATTTATTCATTTATACACAATACTTCCGGAGCATGACCGTGGTGTCTAGATAGTAACAGGTATGTGGAAATATCTGTAACTAATAAACAGAGTTTACATGTCATCTCATTCTCCAAGGACCTGACAAGGAAATGATCTAAAGTAATCACATTTCTTCTCTAGTATCTGTTTTCCAAATTAAAAATTAATATTAAAATGGGCAGTTTCTAAATGATAAGCTCTTTGACAAATGTAAGAGTATTTTGAGGGGACTTGTGCATTTAGTGGTATATTAAAAATAGGTCCAGAAATAGCATTTCAATGTCTTTTGGAACTTTCATAAGTCTATGCCAAGGGAGACAGTAATATGTAACCACAGCAAATATTGAAATGTTTGTTAAGCAACTAAATTAAAATATAAGATAATTGATAGCAAGGCATCCTAATGAAGTAGCACCCAAGTTATAACATATACCAACTAGCTTACCTTATATTTTTTCACTAAGTATGTTGCATGGCACTGAATGTTACATTTATTCTGTAAATATCCAATAATTTTTATCAGAGAAGAGGCTCCCCACTCCTGAAGGGAGATAATATGGTTTCTGTTTATCTTACTAATATATAGAATATTTTACCTTCACATGTTGGAAGAAAATTAAAATTTAAGAAGAAAGGAGTTTGGGATATAGCTTAGCTGTGATATAACTGTGATCCTTAAGCCTTTTTAAAAATATACAGCCACTAACACTTCCCATGTTTTTATAACTTAAATGGTTATAACGTGTACACTTTAACATAAAACCTGCTTAGCACTACAGCAATTAAAGTAGCGCATTTATATTTTTCTGACTTAATATCAACCACATGAAAATAATACGTAAATCTATCATTTTCAAAGAGAAATGAGAAGCATAGGATGGTAAAATGTTTACCTCACAGCTCTTCTGGTCTTGGGCAAGCTTGAATCCCTTCTTCCCCTCACAATAACAAGAATAACCCCCAGGGTGGTTGACGCAAAGCTGAGCGCACGTGTTCTCAGAGCATTCGTCTATATCTGAGGCAAAAGAGAACAGAAAGCTTACTATCTGCCATCAGGAGTGGGGAGACGCTTTTCTGATAAAGATTATTGGGTATTTACAACATTGTTCACACACCATTCAAAATTATCAACTTAAAATTAGCCTACTTAATTTGGTAAAACAATTATTTTATAATGAACTCATCCTTCTTGTGATGGTTGCCTTTGCAGGGATGGACCAAATAATCACTCAGGTCCTGTGCAGCCCCCAGCAAGATGCCCCCAGCCCTGTAAAATGTTCAAGCCAACAGGGGCATAGTATCCTAATTTTAATGTGAGATAATCAATACCAACAGATCCACAGGGAAGGAGATTTCCTGACACTAAGTCATATCTAAACATTTGGCTTGGATACTTAAGTGAGTTATAAGTGTAACTGTTCCTTATATGCAATACAGTTGAAACAACAAATTTGTAAGTTTCACTAATTAATGATAGTACAACAATTCCACTAAATTTCTGACTCGAAATTTAAAGAGAAAATGATTGAGGATTTCAGTATAGGTGACGTGTTCTCATGAGTTTCCTTGAGATTACAATTCTTTGAAGAAAGGAAAGTAAAGGAGACATGACAAGCAGCAGACAGGTGGAGAAAGAGCGAGAAGGAAAGGAAAAAAGAAAAAGAGGAAAAGAAAAGAACTTTAGCTGAAAGTCAAAGCAATAAAGATTAAATGACAATATCACAAACATCTGACTGTTCAATACAACAATGAATAGTGGCAATAAATTTAAAAATGCTTTATTTCTTACTTTCTTTTAGAGCTCCGTGCTATAATACCTCCTACATTGTAAAATGTATCTGTATCCTCTCCCCATTTTACATTTTAAGGAAATCATTTTTAAAAATTTGTTACAGTATGATTAAGTCCAAAAAAAAAAAAAATCCTTGACGATTTCACTAGATGCTCCCTGTGATCTCTGAAAATCCCCAAATTCCTTACCTCATAGAAGTTGTCATTAAAAGCTTTAAAGCAGATTTCCAGTTAGTGATCCCTCACTGCACTAAAATCGTATGATACACAATTAAAGTTATATAGATATGCATATTATACATATATGTATGCACAGTTTTTAAAAATCAGTCATTCACTGAATAAAGCTTCAGTTTAGGTGATGAAGTTGACTTAAGATAAATCTTTTAGTTCCCAGTGTTTACCTCAGGAATTGCTACCTAGAGTGGCAGGAGACCTGAAATGTTATGTGCTGAAGAGTGGGGACCAAGGAGGTAAGAAATCAAAATTTTAGGACCAGAATATATAGGAATATATAGCTGAAAAGAAAACTATTCTAAAATCACTCACTCCTGATTCATGCAAATTCACAGTGAGAGAAAAGTAGATTAGAGGTCACCAGGGATGATCTATAATAACGTAACTAGTGAGGGAGGGCACATTGCCTAACGGCCATGAAATTTATGCTCGGGGTGATAAGTTTTAAAAATCGACAAGTTGTAGGCTGCACAGCAGCGTGAAGGCAATTAATATAATTAAGCTGTATTCCAAAAATTGGTTATGAATGTATATATATATATATATATACTTACACAACAGAAAATTTTCATTGATTTAATTAATTTTGGACACGGTATTTAATTCACTTTGAAATTTCAATCATTTGAAGGAAGGCATGAAGTGACTTATTCCTGACTACCTTAAAAATTAACTTAAAAATATCTCTAACATGTTTGAGCTATCCAAGGCCTGCTCAGCAACAATACTATGGCCAATAGTAAGAACAGCACTTCCATGGGGCCAGCCCAAATCCACGAGTGTTGTGATTGATCATTACTGATCAATAGTTCTCGGTTTCCTAGAGCTTGGTTATGGCTTGGTTATAACGGGACTAAGTCATTTAGCATTTTAGAATAAATGACTCACATATGCATTGTACTTTGTGATTCAAGCAAGTCTATCTGTGTTTGTGTGTCTGTATGTGTAATGCCTGCTTCTGACTGAAATTTTCTTTATCTCGATAGGTTACATGAACACATCTATTTCCAAAGTACAAATTTTAATAATATAACAAGATATTAGACTGGTTTTAGAATAGCAAAATATTAAAACTATCTTCATTTACACATGAAGATAGTTTATATCAATTCATATATACAATTCATATATTGCTTGAAGTTTATATACAATTCATATATTGCTTGAAGAGCCAACTAGAGACCATCTCACTAAATCTAAGGACCATGTGTTTTAAACATTTTTATTGTGAATTAAAGTCAATGACCCCCAAATTGATCAGGTTTTATCAAATATTCTTTTTAGTGCAAAACAAAAACAATGCTTTAGGTCACTTGAAATATCATCTCAGGGTTCAAAATCCACCCCCTGCACCATCAGCAGTGCCTCTACCCCCCTACCTGTACAAATCCCTGACTTAGGGTTGTATCTGTAGCCTTCAGGGCATTCACACTCATAGTCTCCTGGAGTGTTCTTGCACACCGCGTTGCCACAGATACTTGGCTTCTTAGAGCACTCATCCACATCTATAAATGAAACCAAATATTTTACTTTCAGTGCATTAATCTAAATATACATATATATATATATATATATATATATATATATATATATTAAATATATATATATTATATATATATATATATATATATATATATATATATTAGACTAGTCTTGAAACAACAAAATATTAAATCTATCATCTTATTTTAGTTGACCATGATTCTTCCTTTAAATACACAGGGGTGTTGGTTAATGTCCCTCCTGGTCCTTTATCATTATCCAAAAGTCAAATTCCTAAGTACTGGGTTAGAGTAGGGAATCAAATAGCACAAGCGATTCAACTATATTCAAATACATTATTAATATTTTTCAAGCATACTCCCAAATTCATGCTCTGAAATCAGGGCTTTTTATTATCACAAAGGTAAAAAATGAGAAGGCTCACTTGCTTTACCTCGCTTCTTTGCGAATAGGCAAGTCTCCAATCTGTTCGCTGTTGCTGCTGCCTGAAGTATTCAACAGTATTTATACTTAAAAGGAGATCAAGTAAGACTCCTAAGTATTTACAAAGCTGCATTTAATCTAATATATATCTTAGTGCCAAGTTAATATTCCAAAAATGTCAGACTCACTTATTATATTGCAAAGTGTAGTAGGAGATAAATATTGATTACAATTAGTTATTAGGAAAGTATTATAAGTGAAGCAAAAAAATGACAAAACTAATTCAAAGGAGATGTGAATATCAGTGAAAGTTCCTCACCTGTACTCAAAAGACAAATTTGAAATAGAAAACATATTTTCTACTCCAAAAAATTGGCAGGTTTTCCCCCCCACCAATGAATGGCCAAAATTTTAGACATCTTTCTATTTAAAATAACTTGCAAAAATGGAATCAATTTATTAAGATATTTTCCTGAATTTTGACTGTCCAAGTCAATTTTCTTATTTTTTCCTTTTTTTTTTTTTTTTTTTTTTGAGACAGGATCTCTTTCTGTAGCCCAGGCTGGTGCTGAGCTCACTATGGAATCCAGGTTGGCTTTGGACTCATGGCAAGCGTACTGTCTTAGCCTCCTGAGTGCTGGGATTACAGGCGTGCACCACCATGCCCAGTTTGTGTGCTGTTGGGGAATTGAACTCGGGTACTTAGCTCTTGACTTAGTGTTTGCTAGGCAAGTGCTTTGATTGCTGAGCCATTCCTCCAGGCCCCATGTCAATTTTCTGAGTGTGACACTGAATAGTAAATTTGTTAATGTTACCAGTGAGAAATCGACCTATGATCTCTCTATAATATTTCTTAAACTTTATGAGAATTTTTAATTAACTCAAAATTAAACCTTTAATTTTAAAAAAGCTATAAAATCTATATTTTCAAAAATAAATATATACTTTCAAAAATAAATATATATTACTAAAATTATTTGGTTTGGAACATATTGTAAAGAAATATTTAGAACACATTAAGTTATAATACATGGATTTTATGACTCTACTCATGTGATGCCTGACAAAAATTTTTATTCTTTCATATTTATACAACTACTGGAATTTCACATCTTGGCAAATGTCATAATAATTTTATAAATATTTTTCTAAAGGTCTGCACTTTTTAAATATCATGGGTAAAAGACTTTGTAATTGAAGAGTATAACATAAAAACATACATTCTGACCACCACAGATCTTTTTAAGAGAACTTTTTAAAATTGTATAATATTTGTGTATAGGGTAAGGGCTGTAATTCAGTGATTAGAGAGCCTGACTAAGAAGCGTGAGGCCCTGTTGGGATACCCCAGATCTACGTAATAGCCGGATGTGGCAGGCAGTACACCTTAAGAGGCTGAGGCAGGAGGACTGCCATGAGTTCTAGATGTTCACAGTGAGTTCAGGACCAGCTTGGACTACAGAACAAAACTGTGTCTCAAAATAATAATAATATTAATAATAATAATAATAATAATATATGTGTGTGTGTGTGTGTGTGTGTGTTACAATGGATGAGAATTAAACATTTTTAATTAAAAAGTGAGACATTCTTTACAAGGAAAAACTATCCTGGTGTTTAAACGTAGAAAGAGTGGATTGTAAAGGTTAGTTAGAACAAGCAGAGCAGTACATTGATTTCAAAGGCTGTTTAGAGGTAGGGCCTGGCCAGGTGGGCAGATCACTTGGGCATGACTTAGAAGGGCATATCTCCGTTTCTAGATCCAACCTTCAATCTTCATTCTGTTTTCTGCCTTGGTGAGATAAACAGCTGCCTTCTGGCTAGGCCCTCCTATGGGCCCTCTCATCATGGCCAGCTGCCCATGATTGACCTGACACCTCCTGAAACTGGGAACGAAAATCAACTTTTCCTCTCTTCTTAAGACATGGTTGTTAAGTATGGTATCACTGACAAGTGAATAAAAAAGTTACTATTAGAATAATGGCTTGGAAGAAACTATTAGTAAATGCGGTTGATTTCTAAGTCTTTCAATTTGCACTTTTAATAATATCAATATTATACTAAACCACATAATATTAAACAAAACTATGCAGTAAAGGGCAGACCGTTTGATGATGATATATCTAACTTAAGGATTTACCAAAACAGATGTAAGTAAAGGGTGGCTGAGGAAACTTTACATTTCCATTTGCTGAGTTTTTCTAACCTCTTAATAAAAACAAAGCAGGCAGAGGTTGAGACAGAAGAAACACAGGAGAAAAGAAAAGAAAACCTGAAAATATTTCCAATCCCTAAAGGGAAAATTTAGCTTCAGGCTGAGAAATTCTGTGTTTAGTTATATACATACCCCGCATGAATATTTAAAGATTTGTCATGGAAGTTAAAACAGAAAAGATGGTATACAAGGAGAAAAGGTCAAAATCGGGGGAGCAGAAACACATTTTAAAAACAGGGACACAGGAATGAAATGACTGGTCAAAAAGCTAGCCTGGGATCATATAACTCTGAAGAAGAAGATAAAAAAGCTCCTTATGAACAATAAAGTCACTGTGAACATACACAGAGAAAGGAAACTAGATCTTCATCTTTTCTAAAACTATGGGATATAACATGAAAGCTCTTTATGGGGAATCTGAAAGATAAAACAGAATGCAGGTGTTTATTAAAGATTCTGGTGAATTTTTTATACAGTTTTTTGTCTCACTGGAATAAAATATAGGCAACATTAATACTGCAAGCATAGGAAACAAAAACAAAAGCATAAATATGTTTTTTCCACAGTCTGTTCATACAAAGATCTGGAGTGACCCCTCACTTTATAATGAGTCCCTTATTGATTTTAATCTGTAATGAATTTTTTTGAAATATGCACACATGCATATACACAATGGGAAAAGAGTAAACACCCACTATCAGCACTATAAACCAAAAATCCATCTTACAGTTTCAATAATAAGACTCAAAGATAAAAATGTGTATTTATCAAAAGCATTATGACCAGAGTTTTCAAGAACATCCTACATAAATTCCTCTAGCAGAATTTTCTTCTTACACAGTCGCTATGGCTTGATTCTCCTGGCTTGCTCTTACCTTTGCAGTCCTTTTCATTTGGAAGCAATTCAAAACCACTTCTGCAGGAACACTGGAAACTGCCCAGTGTGTTATCACAGATTTGGCTGCAGCCTCCATTCATACTTAACGGGTCTTTGCATTCATTTATATCTACCAGGGAAAAACAAGTTATTTTGAAGTGACATGAGCTTCAGAGAACTTCTAGCAATTCAGATGGTCAGGTGGGTTCAACATACATACCTAATTCACACCTTTGTCCTTCCCAACCTGGTTTACAAATGCAAGTGTACGCAGCTTGGCCATCTTTGCAGCTCACATAGCCGTCTTTGTTGCACGGCAGAGGATTACACTGGTCTGGAATAGCTGATGGAATAGACATTAACTCTTACCTAATGCCAGGTGAAATAAAATTATTTGTTGTTTAACAGATTTTTATGTGAAACTTAATAACAAGTAAAAAAACCCATGATTCCTTTGTTAACTAATGAAGTTTATCATAACAAAACTTTGTAATTATTTTATGGTCATTATTTTATGGTATAATTTTCTTATGGTGGTCATTACTTATATGTAACAAGTAAAAAAAATTATGATGTTTTTTAACCAATGAAGTTTATTGTAACAAAACTTTATGGTCATTATTTTACGGTTTATCGTAACAAAACTTTATGGTCATTATTTTATGGTGTAATTCTTTTATGATGTAATTATTTTATGGTGTAATTATTTTATGGTTTATCGTAACAAAACTTTATGGTCATTATTTTATGGTGTAATTATTTTATGGTGTAATTATTATATGGTGTAATTATTTTATGGCTTATCATAACAAAACTTTATAGTCATTATTTTATGGTGCAATTATTTTATGGTGTAATTATTATATGGTGTAATTATATTATGGTTTATCATAACAAAACTTTATGGTCATTATTTTATGGTATAAATATTTCCTGGTGCAATTATTTTATGATTTATTGCAACAAAACTTTATGGTCATTATCTTATGGTGTTATTATTTATGGTGTAGTTATTTTATGGTGTTAATTATTTTATGGTGTAATTATTTTATGGTTTATCATAGCAAAACTTTATGGTCATTTTATGGTGCAATTATTTTATGGTAGTCATTACTTTTATGTAACAAGTAAAAAAAATCATGATTCTTTTTTTAACTAATGAGGTTTATTGAAACAAAACTTTGTAATTATTTTATGGTCATTATTTTATGGTGCAATTATTTTATGGTCATTACTAATGAAGTTTATTGTAACAAAACTTTGTAATTATTTTATGGTCATTACTTTTATGGTGATTACTTTTGTGATTCCTTTTTTAACTAATGAAGTTTATCACAACAAAACTTTGTAATTATTTTATGGTCATTACTTTCACTTTGTAAGTACATAAAATATTTTATTGTCATATTGTAGATGATTTTTTTCAAGCACGTTACCTTACTCAGTTCTTAAAATAATTCAAGTCATGCATACCAAACAATCCTCTCTCAGAAAAAAAACAAAAAAACAAAAAACAACTTGAGACTTCCAATTTGGGCTATAATAGAGGCAATGAGACCAAATTTTTTCTTCTGCATTGAGTAAGTAGAACATTTTGGTCAAAATATGTGAATAGTAGTTTTCAAACCTAAGAGAACAGTAGCAGAAAGTTGTAATTTGTAAGGAAAGGAAATAAACACCGTATCCTCACAGTTGCACTTACCTCCTTGGAGGCTGTGTCTGTGCAACTGTGTAGGAGATCAGTGAAAGCCACTGGTATAACTTAGTTAGGAACAAATATTGGAGCTTGAGAAAGTCAGTTCTAGAATTTTGTAAGACAGAGGGCTATAAAGGTGAAAGGATGGTGGGAAGGGACAGAAAGTGACTGACTTCAGAAATCTAGGGGTTTTGGTTAAATAAGATTCACACAGGACAATATCTGAAGTCTCACATAGGGTCAGGGATGGTTAGTTGTAGACCATCCTACCTGAAAAGATTTTGTGGTACCAAAGACAATAGATAGAAAGCTCACAAGGTGATCGTCCTGCTATCAAGTCTAAATTAGCTTTAAGTGAATGGTGTTGCAGACTACCCTAGTCAAGTAAACATCGAACCACAAAATTTGTTTATAACTTTCTACATGTTACTTAGTTTAACACCAGGCACAAATTAAACACTGTTTGAAAAAATACAACAGAACAGAGCTTGACAATAAAACAATCTGTTTCTTTCCCTATCTAAAGAAATAAATTATTTTGCCATCCGTTACCTAAAGTATGTACTTCATATATTTACGCAGTTCTATTTACTTATGACAGAAGGGTAAATCTGGTCATTGTTACCATATCTTAATCCAAACCGTAGTCCTAAATCCTTTTCCTACAGGTACTTCAAGCAGTATTGTCTGTTTTGTCCACCATACAATTAGAAATAACTAGATATGCAAAGAAACATGAAAATATGAGCTAGAACTAAGAAAAAACACGGATAGAAATGCATCCAAAGTTAAGAAAAGATAAAACAAAAAAGAAAAACAAAAAAGAAAAAGAACTATGTTGCTATTATAAGTGTACTTTACTTGTTCCAGTGGTAAATACAAACACGATAAAATAATGCATATATTAGATATATAAATGGGATCGACATGGAAAATATGGTAAAATGTAAACTACAAATATGGTGGTGCATGCCTGTAATTCCGGCATTCAGAAGACTGAGGCAAGAAGATTGTCATGAGTTCAAGCCCAGCCTGAGCTACACAGTGAGTTCAGGGTCAGCCTGGACTACAAAGTGACCTTGTCTCAAAAAAAGAGGAAGAGTGAGAAAACAAACAAACAAACAAACAAACAAAAAACTACAAGAGAGAGGATTAAAAATAAATTGTATATAGCAGAAGAAAAGCAAACATTATACAAAACAAAGAAACACAAATAAAAACAACCACAAAAATATAAGCCAAAGCATCAATAATTTGTTAAATAATATTAAGTGGCCTAATGTATATGCTTTTGAAGACTCCAAAAATACCTAAGGAAGAGAGAAAAAAATAACATTGGCAAGAAAAAGTTTCTAAGCTTTGTGAAAAATTGTGAAGTTATGGATTAAAGAACCTCAATAAAATGTAACTAAAAGAAATCTTTTTGAATGAAAACAGTAACAAAACAATATTAGAAGCAGACAGAGAAAAATACACTATAAATACACATAAAGGGAAAATTCACAACAACAGCAGATTTCTCATCAGATTCTATCCAAGTGAGTAAACAATGGAGAGTACCCTAATTGTACTGAAAGATTACTGTCAGCATGAAAAGTTTTACCTAATAAAACTCTGTTCCAAAAATAAAGGCAAAATAGGATTGAGGGTAATAAAAAAAGTTAGAAAATTTATCTCTATCAAGCATGTGGCATAAGAAATACTAAAGGAAGTTCCTCAAACAGCAGGAAAATATTACCAGATGGAAATCTGCATAAAGGAGTATTTTTTTTCCACAGCATTTACTTACAAATCTATGACCTTTACAGTGTCTATCATAAAGGCACAAACAGCACAAAAATAGAATTAAAGATTGTCAGTTTATTACACTGAATGTGTAGTATATTACTTTAATATAGATTTAAAAAAGTTAACCAGGTACATTATAAATCTGAGGGAGAACAAAATAAGATTAAGATGCATAATTAATAGCTAAATAGTAGATATAAGATGGAGCCAGTATTTTTAAAGAAAATTAGTCCATACTACTGCAGAGAAGATGCAAAAAATACACAGCCACTGCAATCAGTCTCTCTCAACCTTATCATTGACTACATTAAATATATACGGCCTATGGTCTAACATTCTTTTTAAAAGACAGAGATCGTCAAGTTGAATAAAATAACAAGACTCATGAAAAATTGACTATTTTTTAAATAGAAACACAAAATCGTTAAAAACTAATGTTAGAGCTAAAAACAATCAAGAAAACACTAATGAAAAGACAGCACAAGTCAGTGCACACGTGTGCTCCCAGCACTCTGGGAGGCTGAGGTAGGAGACCGCAGTCAGAGGCCAGCCCAGGATACACAGCAATCTACTGGACCTTGTCTAAAAGGAAAAACTAAAAGAGGGCTAGTATCGCTCTGTGCTAAGGCCCTGGCTCCATCCCCAGGACCTGGTGGGGTGAGGGGCAGGCAGAGATAGCATGAGTGACTACATTAACATAATGTAATGTTGCTTTCAGGATAAAAACTATTATCATTGAAAAAATAACAAAGAACATTAAGTAAGGCTCACCTATAGCACCTTATTTTCTTCATAAAGCGTCACAGCACATTGTCTTAGGTGACAGGCTTGTTTCTTTCCTTCTGTCTCTCCTCACCTCAAATTGTGATGGTCCCTTCCAGCCTTCCTTGTGAAGCGCACAAGGTCTCCCCAGCCTTCTAATTGCCTCTTTAAGTGCAGCACAGAAAATTCTAGCCAATACATCAATGAATAACTAATTTGGCTAAAAACTAAGTTCAGAAGGTTTCAAAAACTTTCTTCATCAAGTCTGCTTTTTGAAATACAATCATAAATATTAGTTAGAGAGGTTGAAAAACAAGCTTATAGAAAACAGTTATCAATAATTACTACTTTCCTTTCCTTTGGTAAGTAAAACTCTAAGTATGAATGGTACACATGTGTTCAACTGTTCCACATGTGTAACTACAACCACATTAGATGAGTGTGCACCTAGATAAGACCTATGCCAAGTGGAGAATACTCACTGAACAAACTCCCCAGTTCGTACCTTGCAATGCCATCTCGTTCTCTCTCCCCTCATAATCCATTATCACTACGCTATATGTAAACTTCAAAGCGGGAAGGCTGATCTGAGTCAGGTATTTTACCTGTATGTTGTTGATGCCAAAAAAAGAGTAAACATACTTTCATGTATTAATCAGCTGTGATCACACTAAATAGTCCTGCAACAGCATCCAAAGCAAAGCAGCTAGGAATAAAATTCATTTCTGAAATCAAGACCCTGGGCATACTCTGAACATGACTGCAGTGAACACTATTCAAAAACACTCTTAAGCCTAAAACATTAGATGAAATTTCCATTTTTGGTAAAACAGGACCACTTACAAATGAAGAACATTTTTACATGCAGTTTGAAAATACTTCCTTGCTGGACATACAGTCCTCTGGGGGTCCACTGGTTGATTTTCAAATGTCAACTTATAGTTCCATAGGTGTACTTTACTTGAAGAGTTTCTACTTTATTTTTTAAATCTATGATGGAAGTCCTTACCATTGACACAGCTCCTTAGGTCAGGGTAAATATTACTGGACTGATGTGTAATGGAGAATAATTCAGCTCGAAAAGAGCCAAGACAACCTGCAAATTAAAAGTCATATTAATAATAATCTTCTTAGAGTAGCCATACTTCCTTGACCAGCAACCACAGAAAAATTACCCCAAAGAGGGTCAATGTTTATGTTACTGTGGATTCACAAGACAAAATATTCACAAGGTCAACCTACACATTTCCATCTTACCCTTCTTTTCTTTCAAAGATTAATAGAGTATTTCAATTAAACAGAAGAATGTTTATAAGCTCTAAGTAAGTATATTAGTTTTAAGCCTATACATTTTAAACTGGAGAGGAAGGTACTTGTTTTATGTTGCATGGCTTATGTATGAAATATTTTCACTACCCTTGAGAAGCTATCATATGTAAAATATACTTTAATGAACACTGAATATTAAAATGTAATGCCCTATAAGTGGATTTAATAGAAATGAGCCTGTCTTCCAAATTTGTAGCAGCCTAATATAAAGGCAGCATTGATAAAATTGTTCTGGCTTCCCCCTCTGGTTTCACGTGAGGAACTGTAGAAGTGAAAAGGTGATGGCCAAGGAACTGTGTTTTCTCATATTCCCATCTGAGGGGATGCTGCTTCAACTGAATTAAGAAGTTAGAACTCCCAGTGGCATTTTATTATCAAATTGTAACGTTCAACAATTTTTAGTTTCCTTTCCTTGTGGAATTTTAACTTGTGCCAGTCTCTTTTTTATATCCAAAGTTACTTGTAAGAACTTTGTATAACGTAACTGAATTATAGTTTCATTTTTACACATCTGGAACTTCTTTTATTTTTGCTAGTATTAATATAATTGGCTACCCCAACAGCAAGAAGGGGCAAACCATTTCTTCATTAGATAAACAATCCATTTCAACTGCATCTCATTTATATCATGGTTTATTTTAACTAAATCTTATAACCCAGGACAATGAGCATCTTCTACTTGCTGTATGTGCTCTCAGCTATATTTGAAAATAAAGTTTCTTATTAACAGGTTATCTTCTGGTACCCTAAGGATTAGACTGCTGTGTAACTTAGAAGGTCCATCTCGGCCTAACTCTGAGATATGAAACTGTTGACAGATGCAGGTATTATAAGTCTGTGAGAAGAACGTTCAGAAAGATAGAAAGTCTGGAAAATGATTCAACAAAATTTGAACTCTGATACATGCAGCAACAAACATTAATTTTATTAATTAATGTCACATGCTCTTCCTGCTTAATTCTCTCCTACTGCACTTCCTAAGATAGTTAGGGCATACTAATTACAATCCTTCCAGCACTGTTCTGTTTTGGTCCACTCTGTACTTGAGACAATTTTTTCCAAAAGACTTTTCTTCTCGTACTATTATTGTTTTGCCATCCATATGCCTTAGGTTTGCTCATATTGTTGAATTTTTGGTGTACATCTTCTGAAAGTTAACTGTACTCCCAATCCATCTAGATAGGTAGAAGCAGTCTCCTTCTCCTCTCATCCACCAATCCTTCAAGCCATTGGAACCCTTCTTTCTTTTTTCGCCCCCATTTTATTGACATGTGTAAGTGCAAAATTTAAGGTTTACAATAAAGTTTAGCATTTTGTGCACATATGTATCTTGTCAAGGTGGAAGTCACCAAAATACCCATCAACAGACAAACGGCTACACAAACTCTGGAACCCTTCTTTCATAAGAAGTCTTCTTTGACCAATTGCCATGTGAAATCTTTTTTTTTTTTTTCAGTTTTCATGCTATTTTTTAAAGTACCATTTTTTTCCCATTTTATTGTTATGTATACGTGCAAAATTTAAGGTTTACAATGGAATTGATCATTTTGTACACATACATATCTTGTCAAGATGACAAGGGATTTCCCACTGTCTTTTTGTCCCTCCCCTTACCCTCCCCTCCCTCCCTCCTCCCCCACACTACCCTCCTGTTTCACTTTGTTTTTCATTTTAAGTTCCATAGGAGTTGTGCTCTGGGACTCCCATATCAGAGAGACCATTCGATGTTTCATCTTCTGCTTCTGACTCACTTCACTAAGCATGATGTTCTCAAGCTTCTTTCATTTGCCTGTAAAAGCCTCCAAGCTGTTGGACTTTATAGATGCATAGTATTCCATTGTGTATAATAAATACCACAGTTTGTGCATCCACTGGTCTGTTGATGGGTATTTTTCATCATCTGAAATGTCCAATTTTAGCTTTCCATTCCAGTTAAGGCAGTATGAAGTTAATTTCTCAGTTTTTAGCTGAAGGCTATTATTTATAACATATGGCACATCATGTTGTGGTAGAGATAGTACACCTTTGTTTATTTCAAACAATCATACTGCTTTTATTGGAAGGTCTTTTGAATTTTTATAGTAACTATGTTCCAAACTGCAGAGGAAACCCAGAGGACACTGTGAATAATATGAATTTTGCTACACTGTCCAGTTAGAATAAGTTTTACATTTTTCATTGAGAACGATATTCCTTTTGATGGTCAACTTCTGTTTTTAAAGGACTCCAGGTAGAATTGTGCGTGAAGAAAGCATGAGCACTTCTGAGTCTTGGGTACTATTTGGTAGCTATTCAGAACATAAAATCTTTAGATATGAAGGCACTCTTCTGGCTCTTGCCTAATATATCTAAAGTGAGCTCTCCATTTCTTTATAAGACTTTCTGAACTCATTCCACTTGTTGCACAGGTTTGTGAATCCAAAATATTTTTTTCACTGCCAATATTAAAAAGAAATAATGTCTTCAGGATCTCTCTCTCTCTCTCCTCTCTCTCCTCTCTCTCTCTCTCTCTCTCTCTCTCTCTCCTTCTCTTTCTCTCTGGCTTGCTATCATTAGCAGCTCTTGTGACTTGCTTTTTTATTGTGACATATCTACCTTTCCGAAAAATTAAAAATTTACAAGCAAGATTGTAATAAATACTAAAATCAAGAAAAATAAGTATATGACAATTTTTTTCTTCAGAATAATCTTAAACTAGAAATCAAAAGGAACCTTAGTTAGCAAAGAATTTTATTATCAGATAATTTTATGTTTTTAATTCTGTAGCACAATAACATGCAAACCATTGACCAGAAATGTTTGTAAGTCATGACGAGTTGATGTTTCTGGTTGCTGCAGGCAACTTTCAATTCTTCTAATGTTGCATAGAGACTAATACAGTAATATTTGTACAAATTCTTAATATCACAAAGCAAGATTTCCTTCCTTTTGTTCCTGACCACAACCTTATAAAATTAAATATAGCAACCTGGCATATATTGCTGTAAACTCAGAAACAATATCTGACATGAAAGAGATAAAATACCTAAGAACTTTCAAGTAACTATGGGTCAATTATTCCAAGAACATATTTCCAATATCCACTGAAGACACGAATCACTCCATTTAGATAGTCACCGCTTACCTGAAAAGCTGGTATTTATTTTTGCTGAATAATACGTCACCCCCAAATTAGTAGCTTAAGTAGTTACTGTCTTTTTCTATTGATCTGTGAGTCAAACACTTGAAAAGGGTTTGGGGAGGCTGTGGGTTTCTTTTGCAAAAGTGGCCAAGGCGAAGGGAAAAATTTCATTCCGAGGTGGCTTTTCACTCCCATATGTAACATCTCATGCTCCTTGGTACTTCTCTATATCATATTTGGGATGTCTTTAAAATGACATCTCGTTCTCGGCATCTAGTTTCCAAGAAGGGCCAGTCAAGGGGCACTGCACCCCTTCTACCATATTCTACACTCACAGCAGTCTCAGGATCTACCCCAAAGAGGAGAAGGAGGGGATGACGAGATCGACCTCTTAACTTGGGGGAGTAGCAAAAAGACATTACAGAATCCCAGACTGACTGGAGATTTTTTGCACCATCATTAGAAAGTACAATTTATCACATACACACATTCAATGTCTAAGTTGAAGTCAATATGTGTTTAAATTTCCTATTGCTGCTGTGACAAACTACCACAAACTTACTAGCCTTTCCTGCAGTTATGAGGATCATTTGTCTGAAATCCAGGTGTTAAGAGCGCTCTATTCCACGTGGGGATTTAAAGGGCAAACCCATTTTCTGCCTTTTCCTGCTGCTAGAGGCCAGACATGTTACTGTGCTCATGGTCTGTCTTATCCTCCCATCAGTCTCCGTTCTTGCTCCATAGTGACACATCTTACTGTTATCACTGAACTCCTGCCTCTTCTCATCAGGACCCTTAGGATTACATGAGACCCTCCCAAGTAACGCAGGAAAATATTCTCATCTCATAGTCCTGAATAACATCTGCGAAGTCTCTTTTACCATATAAGGTACTATTGACAACTTCTAAGGATTAAGACACAAATATATTTAGCAAATTACTGTTCAATCTGCCATGACGGGTTAGAGTATTTTATCACAGAAATAATACCTCACATTTTGGTGGTCTTTCTAGCAATCCACAGTAACTTCTGGTGTTGCTTTTTGCCCTTTCTAGTGGTCTTTCTCTAACCTTTCTGATCTTTTCCCTTAATCTAAATGTTCTTCTCAAAATAGCACACTGTTCTGTTTCTATAGCTCTGAGCTATTAATAGTTAGTGAGCTGTTTCTCCCTTTTGTGATTTATGTATATGTGGATTTCATTTCCTGATTTATATCTTAAACTAAGTTTAGTGAATTCTCAAAAATAACTTAAAAAAAAGTAAATGTAAAAACCCAGGGAGAACAGATCCTTTTATTGCATGCTACATGCAGTTCAAGGTCATCAAATGTCTTTCCATGCTTTATGCTCACCTCTCTGTCCTTAATTTGAGTTTCAAAGTTTTTTTCTGTAAGAAAATATCCGTTTTATTGACAACACTCATAGTTTTATGAATATGTATTTTAATATATTTTGGAGGATATATTGTTATTGTAAATTGTTATCTTTACTTTTACTGTGTTATTGCTTAGGTAAGGAAAGAATTATTATGAGAAAAAAATTTTTGAGGCACAGTCTCACTTTGTAGTCTAGGTTGATCCTGCACTCACTATGTGGCACATGCCCGCCTCAAACACACAGAAATTCTCCTGCCTCAGCTTCCCAAAAGCTGGAATTAAACCATGCACCACCACATTTGGTTTATGTGGTAGCTGTGGAATTAAATCTAAGACTGCACTTGCTAGGAAAGTGATTAAACCTCTGAGCTGTGCCTCCAGCCCTTCTGAATGATGCTTTTGGAGTACAGAGAGCTACCAAAAAAATCTTATAATTTTTAGTATTTTGTGTTAGGATTCTAAACTTCGTAGATATATTGTATCAATTATAAATTGTGACCATTACTTATGTGTTTTGCCATAAGATTAGCATAATACTTACTTGGTTTCCTATCTTTGTTGCACTGGCTGAAAACTCCAGTGTGTCTCCTTTGTTTTCAACTATACAAGGGCTATATCCAATATTTATCCATAATGCATGTGTAAGTAAGGCTTACCATAGTCTCTCTCTATTTCTCTCTCTCTGTCTCTCTCTCTCTGTCTCTCTGTCTCTCTCTCTCTCTCTCTTTCTCTCTCTCTCTCTCTCTGCCTCCTGGATCATTCTTGGTCAAAGTGTGTTTAACTGGTGAACCTTTGCAAACAATGAGGTACTGCTTTTGTTAATCCCAGAGCATTACTGTGGGGCTGGAGGAACTGCACAGCATTTAAAGCATGTGCCTGGAGTGTTGCTGGTACAGAAATATAGCCTTGTTACATGATAAAATAAATAATTAATAATAAAAATAATAATTAATGCAGCATTTAAAAATAATATTTTCATAACCAAAATTTATAAATATCTATCTAAAATTGAGAAAATGGAATTGTCTGGAGAGTGTCTTTGTCATTCAATGATACAAATGCTTACTTTTTGGTCAGAAAATGGGAAGTCACGGGTTAACTTGAAAAGGAAGAGTTTTTTTCATAGATGCATACCTATATCACACAGTTCCTTCAAAGGGAAGCAGAGGTTTTAGAGACTCTTACTTTATTTCCACATCAATAGACCCAAATAATGTCACTTCACAATTAATACTACGGTGTCCCCTTTCCAAATCTGAAGCAATTTATCAACGATGAGATCAGTACTTAGAGGAGGGATGAGAAAGTAAGCAGAGCAGAGAAAATAGGATCAGAAAAACAGGTCAGAGAAACCAAGGAGGGTGAGATACAACTGATCATCAGATGTCACTGAGCCTATCTTCAAGAGACAGACTCAACAACCGAAAAAACTAAAAGTCTAAATAGTCACATGACATTTAAAGAACCATTTCACATTTGTCAACATGTACTTAAACAAATGGGTGACAAAAATCTCACTCCTAAGAATAACACACCTAGATTGAATTGAATGTACAGTTGGAGAATTGGAATCACCCTTGAATGCACCTAAGTTTCCTTCCATGTCTAAAATTTCATGATTAAGATCTTTTGAACTTACCTAAATATTTTGGATAAAAATAATCCTAGAAAACAAAAGAAAAAAACATATGTCACCAAACTTAAAGTTCACTATAGAGGTAAAACTCATTTTCATAATGTGTTTTATATTAAAGATGGAAATAATTATTACATTTTCATATTATAAATTACTCTCTAGTAAATGTGCTGAGAGTAAATACAATACTAAACCTAAAAGGTGCCTAAGCTTTAGGTATTTTTAATTAAGTCACATTTCAAAAGTTCTATTCTGAAAATAGGTCCTATGGAAGAGAACAGTGATAATCATATACACCCACTTTTGTAAAACCTTTAATTTTGCGTAATGAATAGCTGCCTACTTGGCATTTTTTATGTCGTGATGATTACCCACAAAAGATTCAACATCAAATAGCAGCAATATAATTTGAAATGCACTAAAGTAGACAATCATATCATCAGATGTATATGGAATAACTTAACCTATAAATTGACTTCATATTAAAATTTACCTGGAAACGTAATTTGGACTAAAAAATTTTACACATTGGAAAAAATATTGAAAATGTTAAAAGTTTCCCAGGTTGGTTCCCCAAAACATCCTTAACAGATGGCATTAATCGAACAAAAATACCTCATGCAAAAATAAAAATTTCTGCACAAAAACATGACTCAGTGTTCCAACTTGATACAGAACATGTCTTCATCAAGTATACAAAGTGATCACTCTTTGTTGCTCTCATATATAAGCCTACACAACACATCTACCACTTTAGAAGGACAGGATCCTGTACAGAGAAATCCAGAAAACAATATTATTTCCTCCAGAGAATATACAGCAAAAAAAGGAGGTCAAAGAGTGAAGGCCTGATGGCTAAAGAGTTATATTAGGGAGAATAAGGAAGTAAGTAATAAGGAGAACAGTGGTAATGTGGACAAAAGATATTAAGGACGAGTGCAGGATGTGGTTAGGATAGGGTGGAAAATGATAAACAACATGAAGTGGTTTTTTCTTGACGTTTACTTTTCCCATTTCTGCCTTATTCTCTCTCACATCTCTTTCCCTTCTGTCAATGAGACCAATGTTAGTATTAGTGAAGACAAAAGAGAATCCGTCTCCATGATCGTTCCTCCTGACGTATAATCTTCTATCCATTCCCATTTTACTACTCAGAGGCTAAGCTTTAAAAGCCAGGCACCTAGGCAGAGGCCGCTGTGTGAGCAGTGTGGGAGGCTGAAGCAACCAGGCCTCTGAGCCTAGCCCAGGGTACTTAGTGATTTAGCAAAATCTTATCTTAAAATTTAAAAAAGACTGGGAAGTACCTCAGTGTAGAAGCATGTCTACAGCGCTACAATGTTAGAAAAATATACTGTTTTTTGGAAGTATCACCTTGATCCCCAAACCAGATAAACATCCAACAGAGAAAGAAAAACACAGGTTAATTTTCTTAATGAATACAGATATAATTTTTAATAAGATACTTACAAAAAGAATGCAACAAATTATCAAAAAATCATATACTGTGACCAAACTGACTTCATCCTGGGGATGCAAGGTTGGTTCAATATTTGCAAATCAATTAATGTAGTATAGCACATTAACAAAAGCAAGGAATAAAATCATTTGATCATATCAATAGATGCAGAAAAAGCCTGGGGCAAAATACAACATCCCTTGCTGAATAAAACTCTGATGAAAGCAGGTGTAGAATGATCTTACCTCAACAATCCTACAGCCAACATCATCCTAAAAAGGGAAAAACTGAAAGCATTGCCCCTCAAATCAGGAACAAGACAAGGGTGTCCACTCTTACCACTTCTGTTCAACATACACAAAATCATCAAATTGGAACACAGAGGAACTCAAGCTCAACATGGTGCCTGTAACTGTGCGTGCAAGTGTGTGAATCTGCGGGTGCTGCGAGCACTCACCGTTTCGGGGTAGTTCTCGAAGACCTCCCGGGCTTCTTCCTTGTTGCACAGCTCTTCGATGCATTCTCTTTCAAGATTCCCCTTTTTGGTTTCTTCAAGCAAAGAATTTGCACGACGTTTCCTCACCAGGACTTGGGAAGCATGTTGCTTTGACAAAACTGATGGAAAAAAAAATAAGTTTATA
Source organism: Ctenodactylus gundi (assembly GCA_004027205.1). Classification (NCBI taxonomy): domain Eukaryota; kingdom Metazoa; phylum Chordata; class Mammalia; order Rodentia; family Ctenodactylidae; genus Ctenodactylus; species Ctenodactylus gundi. The sequence goes on from PVKB01001056.1 coordinate 366,367, forward strand.
TGGATAAATTTTGTTTTCCTCTAAAACATAATATTTTTCAACAGTAAGAATTAAGATATTTTCTACCTATGAAATGCATGAAAATTAAAATTGGTATAAAGGAAGTAAGTGAAAAATGCAGATACATAAGTCCTGTGATAAACAACACAGCCAGTATGGCCTGTTACTACAGCACTCTTACAATGAGCTATACAAATTATTCAAGTTTACGTTTAGGAACAACACACAAAGTAATATTCAGTGTTTATCTTACTATGGCTACACTGGGAAAATATCATGTTCAAATGACTATGTTAAAAGTCAGAGTCACACTATCTTTAAAGCAAGAGCAATAAACTTTCCCAGTTTCAGTGGAAAACTTGGGACCTCTGTGGAGATAGCACAGGAAAGGAGTACAGTCTAATCAGATATTTCAGAGGTACTTGTTAGGCTAAAATATTTGATTATTCATACAGGCTAGATAAAAATCCCCAGAGAAGGCAAGCCCTCCTACAATGCACAATATACACAAGGCAAAGCTGGAAACTTTGGCTACACAAAAAATTTAAAAGTTGAACACACTAACAAAGGAATATACCAAAGATCAATGCCAAACTGAAGATTGGAGGAAGTTACTTGTATCATATAGAATAGGAAAATTACATTCAGACCTTAAAAACAAATTTTGGATATTAAAACAAATCAAGACACAATAAAGTAATCAACATAGGAATATAACCAAGGTTGTACACAAAATCAATTAAAGTTCTAGAAAGAGGGAGAGGAAGAAGGAAAAAGCACAAATAAAGATTGTTTATAAGATAAATTATCATAAATAAGATAAACATTTAGAGGAAAAGACAATTATATTAATGAAATAGTAGACAATAGTATAAAATACTGTATCTGTACTATAGTATGGAGTAATATACAAGATTTAAAAGGAAAGATGCCACTCTTATATTGAAGATCTCTGAGATATATATTAGAAATGTAAGTTGCAAAGTTGTAGAATGCTATAGCCACAACATGATTATATATATGTATTTACATAAATATCAATTAAAGTAGCAGATCTGCAGATCTTTAAATATTACATAGACAAGTGCATAGAAAAGAGTTTGTGAAGACATTGATGCTATTATTAGCAAATACATTTTAAGAAAATAACTGACAATGCTAAAGTTTTATCTTTAATATCATTTTAGTATGTTGGATAAAAAAAAGCTCTTTTTATTTCTTGGAAGCTCGGTTCACATTTGTTTAATTGCATGGCACAGTGTGCAATACACAAGAAGAGGCTCTGCTGATGAGAACAGGCTGAAGATTTAGCTGCTTCCCGTTTCTTTTCACATAGTATTCAGAAAGGACTTCATTACACACAAAATGAACAGCAGAAAGACATAGAACAATCTCTTTACAATACTCAAAGCTACCACTACAGTTTCTGTGTATTTCTTGGATTTTTAAATTTTTTAAATTTTTTTTTAGTTGTTGTCTTAAAAAAAGAAGAAGAAAACAGTGCACAATATCTGATGTTCACAAAATCTGAAGCTCTCAACTAAACCTTCAGTTTACTACTAAAATAGATCTCTCTGCTTATTAGACACCACGGTCTGTAGTTAACATTTTTGTTGTCGTTGCAAAAACAGGATAACAACATCGAATAGCACTTCAATATCTAGAAAACCAAATGGAACTAATTTTATTACATTCATGTATTTTACAGTCCGGTAGACAAGATATTTTGTATTTCTCAGCTAGTAAAGTCATATTCTCCTCAAATATGTAGACAAGAGACTTAAAGTATTATAGAAGTATTATGAAGAGACATTAAGATGGATGCAAATTCAAACACACACCGCACACACCCAAGTTCTCTTCTCTGGGACTTTTTGCCCCCCTGTAATTGTTGATGGCGGCACTCCTGGACATAGTATTGCACTGGAATACTATGAGTCCCATTGGGAAATGCATACCTTAAATTGTCAGTTATCAATTGCAGTGATAACATACCCATCATCTGAGAAATCTTGAAGATTTCTTTCAGGATCAGCTTGGGTATGGTTAAATCTCATTCCAAAATGAGGAAGTGTGTACAGATAAGAAATAAGACACTAAAAAAGGCATGGCTTCCACACATGGTGCGTGTGAAGTCACGTGACCAGTGGGGAGGCGATTCCATCAACCTGCTTGTCTGGCAAATACCACCACCCACTCCACGATTTTGGCATCTGACCAATCCTATCCTGCCTGGCACCGGTTGCTCCTGTCCTTGGTGACCTTCTCCACGGTGCACTTTCCTACAAAGCCCACAAGCAGCAAGTTCATACCCAAAGTTCCGGCCTGGGCTCTGATTTGCAAAATGGGATATTCCTTTAATTGAAAAAAAAAAAAAAACAAGGAAGGAAAACAGAGCCATAGCGTCACAGCATATAAGTGCTTGTTTAGAGAAAATTTGATCTTAAGTTTCTTGTAAATGGACTTTGAAAAGGCTCCTTTGAGTTAGGCCAGCTTTTGTGCAAAGCCCTAACATTCATTGCTTAGTTGAAGGGTTTATCTGTTTGTAACAATATATGGGAACACAGCCGTAGCAGACTGTGCTCATGGACATCAGGTTAGCGAATAACACATTTTAAGAAGTATTAATGTATTACGTTAGCTAATCCTTATCTATCTACATTTGCACAAAGTAAAGCTTTCATCTTACCCTTGTGCACATATGAACCATCAGCTCGTGAAGCAAAAAGTGTACAGACTCTGGGCGTATTTTGAAATGTTTTTGCATATTCTATGTTGAGATTCCTTCAGATCTTTCAGCCACGTCCCATGTCCTCCTGTCTCTTACTCTTTGTTCCTTGTATAAAACTTTGTGATTTGAACCAAAAGAGTGAAGAGGACACCAAACACCAATTTGACAGTAACTGGGGGTGGAGGGAGCCCGTACTTTTTATCACATACACCATTTTCAGATGAGAAGGGAAGGCCGTGTATATGTACACGTGTAAAACAAAGTTCTTAAGGGGGATATTTAAAAGGCTCAGAATAATTCTACAAAGAATTTGTATACAGATTTTATCAATGATTCTTTCCCTAAGAAGATAAGCAAGTAATACAGATAAGTGAATTCATTACTATTTTTTTTCTCATTTCCTACATAGGTAATAAGCAATATACACTCAACAACTGACAAAAGAAAAAAAAGACAGAAGAAAAGAAGCAATACGCTGTCACTATTGTAATTAACTAAAAATCTTTCAAAAATGAACTTAACCCTACTTCATTTTTCTTACTTGCCCAAAGAGAAATTTAAATGAGATGGCTAAATTAACATTTTTAGTTGTGTTTATAACCCTGTCTCTTACCATGCTCATCACTGTCATCAAAGTAAAGATTTAATCAAGAATGTGCATGTATAAGAAAGAGATAGATTTGAACATGCAACCTGTCATGTGTGTTATTAATAAATTGGCAACTCTATCAATAAAAATTTTTGTGTGTGAAATTTCTCTCATTTCTTTGAAGTTTTAACCAGGTTACTTAGTAATAAACAGAGTGGAAACATGAATCTTCAGAACTGCAAAGCAAATACTTGATTCTGGGGAAAACAATAATACTTTTATTAAACAATAAGCATTGATTCAATAGCAAAAATAAATCAGGGTTGAAGAAATTTAGATAAAGAAAAATATCCATTCTTTGGCATTTCTTCAATGAAGGATACCAAATTTGGTAATGCAGAGTTTGATAATATTTATGGGTGTCTCTTTTCTTCTAAGCAACTCCACTGAAGGACCCAGACCAGATATAATAAATCTGTATTTTTATGTTTGTGAAAGAGATAGTTGTCAACCATTCACAGCTGAGATGGTGAACTAAAATAATGCTCATCCAAATTTATATAAAAAAGAATCAAGACCATAACAAAACCACACTGTTTTCAGTGTGATAAATATATTTGTATATTTGCAATGTATCTGTACTAAATTATGATAAAAATTATACAATATATCTGTACTAAAGTATGACTATATTAGGTGACAAAGGTAGAATTACACCACAAACATCTCAGTGCTCAGACCTATGACTTTCCCACTATTATTTGCCATTTCTCTGAAAATAGGAAGTCTTATTGTCTTCATTGTTGAGAAGAATATCAAAAAAGAAAACTGCAATTCCTTTGATTATGTTTTATTTCATCTGGGTTCACACAATAATACTTCAAACTGAAATGACACATGATAATTTTCAAAGAGTATATTATTTCCTGTGATCTTCACATAAATAATCAAATAAACTATAAAATAGAATTATCACTTCCATTTTGCTATTGAAGAAACAGAAGCTAAGGGAGATTCTGGGATTTATCCAAAGTACAAATGCAGCAAGTTGTAGGGATGGAACTGACACATAGATGATTCTTGACTAACATACACCGATCAACTTTCAAGTTGAAAGTATCACAGGCTGAAAATGCATTTAATACACCTAACTTACCAGAAATCATGATTTAGCAACACACTACACTGCAGAATGTTGACTGCATAGTTGACTAGAAGCTATAACTTGCTGCCCTGCCCAGTATCTTAAGAGTATCTGGCCCTTACTAAATATTGAAAGTCCAGAAAAAGATCAAAATTCAAAATAATTTCTACCAAATGCATATTCCTTTTAGAACATCACAAATGGACAAATTTTGAATTGACTCGTCCTACTTAAGTTGACAACCATCTGAATGCCATCTACATAGTTCAGTGCTGTTTCTTTTGTGTAAATTGTCTCTTGGTACCCACTAGTTCCACATCTGTGGATCCCTGGATTCAATTAACCACAAATTTTTTGTTTAAAAGACGAGGAAGAAAAAAAATCTAAGCTGTTGTCAACGGTCACCAGGCCTATGATACTGGTTCTGTGCTGAATACGTAGAATTCATTATTATTATGTCATTATTTCCTAAACAGTATGCCATAAAATTATGTATATATAATTTATGTTGGACTATATATTATAATAATATCTATGTCATAATATCTATATTATAATTTAGACATGATCTAAAGTATAGAACAAGATGTGCAAAAGTTATATACATGTTTTGTCACTTTATGTAAGGGACTTGGGCATCTGTGAATTTTAGTATTCAGAAGGATTCCTCAAGCCAATTCCACCAAAGGATTCCAAAGAATGACTATTCTATCACTGAAATGTCCACAAGATACTTGATTTAATTTTTGAACCATAAATTATTGCCTGTAGATAAATCTAATATCCTAAATAAGATACCTGCTGTTCTTTATAAAGTAAACTTATCCATCTAACAGAGAATGTTTTCAAAAAAGTCTACTCTTCCTAACCAGAAAAATATACATGCAATCACAAGTATGAATTAATAACTACAGGAAAGCAGGATGAGACATGCACATAGTTAAAAGAATTTTACCAGAAGGGTCAAAGCTTTTTACCCCAAACTCTTCACTGCTGATTTACAGGAATGTCTAAAAAGTTTCACTGTTTATCAAAATAACTATGACACATAACTACATAAAACTTACTTTTGCATTATCTCCTTTTAAACCCTAATCACAACTATTTAAGTAGAGCATAATTTATAAGTGAATAGGATAAATCTTAGGGAAGATGGGTTAATTTTAACAAGTTCAGACAGCTGAAAACAAAACAATCTTGCCTTCAAAACGTGTCCTCCTCCTGAATTACCACATTGTTTCGGATTTTTTTTTTTTTTTGGAACAAGAAATAAGTGAAGATAATCTGTATTTTGTAACATATTTCAGCACAGCTAATATTCAAATTAAAAATGGTAGGTGACAATGCTAATATGGTCAGAAAATAAGCACAACTGAGTTAGGTTAAACTTTTATCTCAGTCATTCTTTCTTCAAAAATGTAGATAGTAGCAAACAAGACAAGTTTTTTCAATAACTGGATCCTCTCAAAATTGCCTTCACAGCCTTTCTATATTCACTTCATATTATGGTAAATCTTTTGCTGTTTTGCTTTATTTAGAAGCATACTTTTTTTGAGAAAAGGTTTCCCTCTGTAGTCCAGGTTGGTCCTGATTTCACGATGTTTCAGTATGTAGCCCAGACTGGCCTCAAATTCAAGGCAATTCTCCTGCCTCAGCCTCCTGACTGCTAGGATTACAGGCATGTGCCATCATGCTGGTTTATTTAGTGCTGGAGGGTTGAACTCAGGACCTTGTGCTTGCTAAGCAAGCAAGCGTTCTATCCGCGGTGCTATTTCTCCAGACCCTTGATGCAACACTGACTGCAATGTTCTTAAAAAGAAAGGTATCATTGGGCTCAAAAAATAGTGCAGCAGTTAGAGCACTTGCATAGCAAGCACAAGGCCCTGAGTTCAATTATCCAGCACCACATAAACAAAGTATGGTGGCACATGCCTGTAATCCCAGCACTCAGGAGACTGAGGCAGGTGGATTGTCTTGAGTTTGAGGTCAGCCTGGGCTCTACAGTGAATTTGGAACCACCCTGGACTATAGAATGAGACCCTGTATCCAAAAATAAATAAAGTAGGCATGTGAGTAAGCTATTGTTAGTTTTATAAAAGCACTGCTAATAGCATGAGTAGAATAAGCACTGTTCCACAGGCAAATTATTTCGTGTTTAATTTCAGTTCCACTCTGGCCAAGTGGAAGTAAGTCCTTTCCTCAGGTCCCCTTTCCCACATAGGCATCTAAATGAACTACTGAATGTTCTGGCAGGGTAGGACCACAGACCCTCCAGGTTGCCCAAAACAGACCAATCCGGCAGGATGGGCTGGCACATGGGGGCAGGTCGGAGCCTTCTGATATTCAGAAGAAACTCTTGGCTAGCTTTCGGGTTGGTGTTGGGGCCCTCAGGGCCCAAGAGCTTCAGCATCGCAGACCTCGGCAGGGCTCCTTCCTACAAAGAATTATTTACCACCTGTCCTTTAAGCCTAAGCCAGACGTTCTTCCTCACACCTTGGTCTGCTCTTAACAAGCATTGATAGGGAAATGTAGAAGCACACCTTGGTCTGCTCTTTTTTCTTGCCGAGCACTGATAAGGAAATGTAGAAGCTGGTAAACAACTGGGGTACAAGAGGAGAAACTGTAAGAAATAGTGTCTTTTGCAGTGTCCCTTGTAAGAGTCCGTGTTTTTTATTTTTTAATCCCCACTCTCCCACTCGAGTACACGTTGACTGACTGAGCAGGCTCAGTCAGGTTGGCAGCGTCTTTCTGTTTGTTTGTGCTTCTGCATTGGACAGCACGCAGAAAGCGGCTTTCACTGTGTAAATACAACAGACACTGAACACTGAGCAGCAATTGTATTTCACCTGTCTCAACTGTTGAAACACCACGTTTTTCCTAAATAAGAGCTATGAAGCCCAAATTGCTTTAATATAGAAAAAGAGTAAATGCTGGGAAAACAAATGGCTAGATAGCAAAAAGTTTAGGTCATCTTTTCACAATTGCAAAATATTTCAACTTCTTTCATAAATATTTCTCCTGCAGAAGAGTTCTACTTGACAGATGAAAAAAGTATTTTAAAAACATTCATGTTGTGGGAATTCAGAAATATCCAAAGATAGAATTTTTGGGTAGCTATTCATCACTCTATGAAATTATTACCAATTTTCAGAAAGGCTTGTGTTAGCCTTCAAAATAAAATTCTGTATCGATCTCTATGGTATGCTTTCACTTTGAAAGCTTATTTTTCTATTTTAACAGAGGATATGACACTTGCTTTCCTCTAAATTTCATATTTTGTTTTATATTGAGGATTTTACTGCTGAGTAATGGTTTCTTGTCATCTTAAAGGCTAGAAAGAGGCTAAAACTATTATGTAAACTATGGGTAATTCCTTCAAAAGAACTGAACAATAAATAAGTTAATAGAGAAATATTTGAGAGTCATAGTTCATAAAAGAATGTGTTAAAACATTTGGATTAGAGTGGTAAGGTCTGTCATTAATGTAGTGATAGTAGATACACTGGTGACTTTAAAAAATGTAACTAAGGACCCTCACTCTGCAACAAGTATCAATGAATGCATGGAGAAACAGTGCCTGAACTGGGCAGCCACAATGAAAGTGAAGTGGACTTCACTTTAATCTAGATTTAACTATAACTAATTTACATTCTCTCTTCTACGAAGAAAAAAATGAAAAAAATCACAGTATCATTGTTTTCATAAGATTAAAGTCTCTGATTTAGCTATAACGAGAGCAGTCTAGAGTAGCTATTCTCTCCAAAAAGATAAATACTTTTATTTAAAAGAAAGAACTGGCAGCATGTTACTTCCCACCCCCCACAAAATTATATTCATCATTTGATGACCATTATCTCCTTTGTGAGTGATAATGATGACACTTCCTTTGAAATAACTTAGAGTTTGTATTTTGGCAAGGAATGAAAAACACAGTTTCTATAATCCTTTCTGTTCTTTTCTTGATTGCTAGTTTGCAAACTGGTTTGGCTACGTGATACTACAACAGGTCTCTTTCATAACTGCAGTGAAATTCAGCTCCCCTTCTCCGTTTTTATCTCCTACCTATTAAGCCACAAAAACACCATCTGATTTTGACGTCATGTACCAAGAGATTACTGCATAGGAAATGCTTTGTTTTTGTTCTGTTTGACCTGTTTTGTTAGGGTGACATCAATATTTTGGTTCACTGATCTGTGTCTGTATTTATGTCTGGAAAAGCAACAGAAAAACTGTTCCATGACATGATAAAAGGCAACAGTGAAGAGTTGGCATCACTTTACAATAACCTGCTACTTGGAGTCTCTCCCAGATCTCAGAAATGAGCAAGTGTGAAGAGAGTTAGAGGCTTATAAAGGGCATCAGTTCTTGAGCTGAGAGGTGTAGCTTTGGGATAGAGTATCTACTTGCTATGTGTAAGGACCTCAGTTCAATCCCCGAACTTAAGGAGAAAAAGTAAAGAGACTCCAGGTCTCAGAAGTGACTTTTAGGTTGTTATTTATTTTTCAAAGTATTTATGTACAAAAGAGAAAATTTGGAATGCTGGCATACAGTCAGCTACATGTTTACAATTCAGGTATCTACTAGACTCAAAATTTTCAGCTGTATAGCTAAAATTCTAGAAGACACGATTTATGTAACAAGGAATACAATGGTAACTTATTTGAGAAATGAGAAAAAAATGACAGGTATAAAGTGAGGTTTACCTTTTGTGTTCTAATTGGTCATTCATTATGGGCTTACTGTTGTGCCCTCCTCCTTCAGTTTTATACACTGAAGCCCTAACACCAAATGACAATATTTGGAGACAAATCCTTTAAAGGATTAAGGTTAAATAAGGTCACAGGAGTGGGGTCCTGGCCCCAAAGGATTAGTGGCCTCTAAGTGGAGATACCAGGTGATTCTGGTGAGAGATCACTTTCTCTTATGCATGAACCAAGGAAAGCCATGAGAGAACACAGTGAGAATGCATTCATCTCCAAGACAGAAAGAGAGCTCTCTCCTGACAGTGAATTGTCCACTAACTTGATCTAGGCCTTCCAGCCTCCACAACCATGAAAAAATAAATTTCCATGATTTCATCAATAGTCTGTGGTATTTTGTTACAGAAGCCCAAAGAGACTAATATTGATTTGACACAGGGAAGTAGGGTGCCACTGTTACAACTACTTAAAGATATGGAACTGGCTTTTGGACTGGTGCTGAGTAGAGATGGGAAGAGTTTTGATGTGCAATGAAGATGCAGACTTCAGAAAAGGGAATGTTGGTAGAGATTGGGCACCCAAGAAAAATCCAATGACGGCTCATAAAAAAGGGGACTATATTACAAAGGTAGGAACATATATTTATAGGAGTTAGTTGGAAACTTGTTAGGAGGCCTCAATGCAGGCAGGTGAACCTACATGATTAGCAAAAGAGACATATCTTTTCTCTTCCTTTGCTTTCTTAATCATTAGCAACGGAGAAGAACCACACAAGCTTGTGGTTTCAAATTTTAGCTCATGGAAATGCAGCATGCTGATGAAGTCAAAGGCCATGCAGAGCCCAGACTATGGGTAAAAAGTTAGAAACCTCCCAAGGTCAAAAAAGAAAGAAAGAAAGGAAGGAAGGAAGGAAGGAAGGGAGGGAGGAAGGAAGGAAGGACGAACGAACTAAAAACATAAACCTACAGAGCAAACAAGAAAATGTTTCTCTTTGTGGTAGCCCATTTTCCTTGTGAAACAGGGCTGAAGGAATAGCGCAGTGGTTAGACAGCTTGCCTAGTAAGCACAAGTTCCTCAGCACCACTTAAGCAGGGCATAGTAGCACATGCCTGTAATCCTAGCACCTGGGAGGCGGAAGCAGTAGGATTGCTATGTGTTCCAGGCCAGCAGAAAAACAAAACAAACAAGTAAACAAATAAAAAACTCCACTGACTTCAGAGAAAGAAGAGGATGCTCCTCAAAATTCCCGGTTAATCATATGAGTGTTATCTGGGAATTTAGTGCAACTGCCATTTTTGGGCTTGTCCATCTTCCTTCTTGAAGGACTATTCTCTGTTTCTCTGAAAAATCTGTCATTTTACAATAAACTCTACTTATACAACAGGCTGTGCATCTTGTCTGAATTTTATCTTCTAGGGCACAAAGTTCCTCATGGCATAGTGTCATAACCCTCATGTGGAAGGCTTAGGCAGGAAGACTGATGTGTGTTCGAGGCCAGCTTGGACTATGTGGTAGTTCAGGACCAGCCGGAACTGAGAGCCAAGACCTTGTCTCAAAAAAACCCAAAATGCTAGATTAAAGTGATAATGTAAATTGCAGTGTCCTGCTTCAACCTCACGCTTGCAGAGTAAAAAGTATCACTCAAAACCTAATAGTGTACCATGTTAAAAGTTGACATATGATAAATCTAAGTCTTTGTCTAATAATGAGTGACGATGCATGTGTGTACATATCACATGTTTAGTGTCTGTAAATGGTACCAAATTAAAAATATGTAGAATTACTCATTAATTTATTAATTTTTGAAAGTGGGATTAAGACATTGAATGCATTCTGCTTTTGTTGACCAACCTGGAATTATAATGTTGTGTGTCATGTATGTTAATCTGTCTATTGGCTAGTAAAAATATATGCTTTAAAGGGTTAATAACTATGAGGTTCAAGGTATCCATGACTTTCAAATAAAAAAGTCCTTGAATATTGGTAATTGAAAGGTTATACATTTAGGTTAATAAATATGATTCCATGTACTACTGTTTGAGAACATTTTATGTAAATGGCTCTACACACATGTAAGTAGCCCAAAAGTTTTTCATTCATATATCTTAACAAGTAGGCTAATTTAAGTTAATTAGTAAAATAAACTGTAAAGATGTCATTAAAAATTGCTAGGTTATTAACTAACCAGGATAATACTTATCTCTAGTTCAAACTCTAAATATATTAAAATGTTAATTATTATTGTGATTTGGATCTGGAATATCCCCCCAGAAGTTTCGTGTATTTGGATGTTACATATTACCTATGGAACCATGTGCTGTTAGGAGATTAGGGCCTGGTCTAGAGGGGTGGATTATAGGTGTGTGGTGGACGACAGGCAAAATGCAGTAGATTTCAGGTATGTGAATTGGACTATAGATCACAGATGTATGGTGGATCAGAGATTATACGCAATGTGGGGGCTTAAACCTAGAAGGGGTGGAGCACTGAGGCTGGACTCAGAAGGGACAGACTATGAGGACAGGACCTGGAAGGACAAATGCAGCTTCATTTCTTCCTCTGGGACTGGACTGGACTTGGCGTGGCTTCCTATTTGCAACGCTGTGAGGAGCAACCACCACTTTCACCTCTGCCATGTGCTTCCACTGTGGCCGGCTGCCCATGAATGGACTGCCACTTTCTGAAACTCTGAGCTAAAATACATCTTTCCCTCCTAAAGTTGTGGATGTCAGGTACTGAGTCACAGTAACAAAAAAGTAACTAAGACAACTACACTGGTCTAATATTTTTGGTTCTCAGAAATAAACCAAAACAATTGTTAGGTAAACTAAAAATAAGATTAATTATTGCCATAAATGTTATATAACAACATCTATGTAATCCGTTATTGGAAAGATTTATTATAAAATTACAACACTATCTTGACAATTGTCCCTTTTCGTAGATGCCATTAAAAAGCCTGGCTATTGACATAACTTTTAATGTACTTAGGAGTGAGAGTTAAGTTTAATTGTCGAGTCCATTGGCTTGGAAGCCACCAAAGAGATTACTAATGCACATTTCTGCATTTGTCTGGGTGGGGCACAGAGTCATGACTTTGAGTGCTATATTGGTTTTTGGACACATCATCTCTGGGAACGTTGTCCTGCTCTGTTTCCTGGCTGCCATGAACCAAGCAGCTTTGTTTAACTATATCTTTATGCCATGATGTTTCTCCCTCAAATCCACACAAATATTGTCTGAAACCATGAGCCAAATTAAAATTTTCCTTCCTCAGGTTGAGTGTGTTGGGGATTTTGTGCCAGCAATTTAAAGCTGACTCATACAGTTAAAAATATAAGAAACTTCTTGACAAAAAGCCCTGTTGGCAAACCTAACCAAATTACAGATACCCTGTGTCAACTACAAAATTTATCTAATTAACAAGGACTTTGTTCAAAGCATAGGCAGTATCTGGGTACAGAAGTGTTCCTCTGTAATCTCAGCTGTTCTGGATGCTAAGAGTAGGAGGACTAAAAGTTCAAAGTCAGACTGAGCAGTACGGGGACATACTGTTTCTCTTCTATTTGTTTTTTTTTTCTTTACAAGGATGTATTTATGATATATAATAACAATCATCTTGAGAAATTGATATATTTACATATCTCATCTTGATCACTTTTAATTTTCCCCATTCCTCCCCATTTACCCTTTCCCTTTCCACAATATCTATCTTGCTACTTTCTTCCATTGCTCTTACTATTTTTATCATATTTAGAAGCTATGCAACATTTAACCTTCTGCATCTGATTCATTTTACTAAAAATATTGGCTTCAAGGTGCATCCATTCTCCTACAAATGACTCAAATGTATTTCTCTTTACGGTAGAATAATACTCCACTGTGGAAATATACCACATCTTCCTTATCCATTTATTTGTTGATGTACATATTGGCAGCTTCAAAGATTTAGCTATTATGAGTTGCATTACTATAAACATGATTATGCATATATCATTCCAGTTTACTGAGAAGATGTATACCGGGTCAAACATATTGTCTTTTCTCAGTTTTTTGAGGAATGGAATATCTTGTTCCAAGACAGAAAGTAGATAGCATGCTAGACTCTTAAGATTCATTAGGAATGATAAGTGTTAGGAATCTAAAAAAAAAAAAAAAAAAGCCTAGTCTTAACATAAAAAAGAGTATGTAGCAAGGACCAACAACAAAAAGGCATGAGCTCACAAAACACTTAGGAAATGCTCATTAAGCACAGGATCAAGACAAATAGGTATGAATAGTCATCACTCATCACTGATCTAAACTTACAGGAAGGTAATGACTGAAGACAGTAAAGGACATGTGTTATGAAGAGACAGCTGCTACAACATGGAGGAGATTGAAAACCTTATGCTGAGTGAAATAAGCCAGACACAACACAAAAGATAAGTATTGCATGTTTACATAATGTACCAGCTTCTGAGCATGGTGGCTCATGCCTGTGATCTCAGCACTTGGGGGCCTGAGGCAAGAGCATTGCCATGAATTCAAGGCCAGCTTGGACTCCATAGTGAGTTAAGGACCAGCTTGGACTACAGAGTGGACAAAAAAGAAAAGCAAAGTAAAACAAGAAAAAAAAAGTACGTAAGGAAGTCAAATCCCTAAATAAAAAGGGTTGCCAGAAGCTGGGGAATGATGAAATTGAAAGTTATAACTTAACAAATATAGAGTTTCAGTTTGGGAAGAGATGTTCTAGAAATAGGTGACAGTTCGCAGTAATGCAAATGCCACTGAATAATAGATTCTGAAAGTGGCTGAAATGGTAAATTTTATGACATGAATATTATGAATATTTCAACACAATATTGCATTATAAAACAAAGGTAAATGATTGTATGGAGATGAATGAAATCCAACAAAACCCCAATAAAATCCAACAGAACCCCAATGAAATCCAACAGAATCCCTCTGAAAATTCATTAATATTAACATGAGAGTGCAGACAAATAACTAGACAAGTTTCTTTTTTTTCTTAAAGGATCAGTATCAACTTCCGGACAAGATAGCAGGTGAGTAGGACCTCTCACTTAGTGGATCCTAAAGGCTCATCCAAAAAGTTGAAGTATAGAGAGAAAAAAACGTGAACAATTTAGGCGAGAGAAAGAGAAGAGTTCCAGGAATTAAAAGGACGTCATCGAGGAAGTTAGAAACCTCGGGGAAGATGCAGAGGCTGAACTCAATGCAAAAAGAACACACCATTAGTAAGCCGTCCTGGGCCACCTGCAAAGGGCCACGGGCAAGAGAGGGTAACTAGCAGCCACAGATACGAGGTGAGCCTGGAGAGCTAGGAGCTGTGGGGATACACAGCAGACAGGCAGCACCAGCTTCCAGGAAAAGCAAGCCTGTGGGAGTGCAAACTGCAAATGCTACGTGAGGTCTGCTCTTAAACAGATGCCCCTGCAGCCCAGCAGGCGTGCTCAGGAGAAGCAGTTCTCTGCAGCAACATACTAGAAAGTGAAGTGGTCAGGTGTCCTTTTGGGAAGAGCCCTTGCTGAACTGCTTTGGGAATGAATGAGAAGACAGAGAACTTTGGGAACGCTCACAAACTAGTGCTTGAGAAGATGCTGGCATAACAAACAGTTGGGACCAGGATCCAGACTTCCGGAAGGGTTTGAGTCTTGACAAGAGCCGGTCAAGGAGGGTCTGAGTCCCACCAATGGGGAACAGAAGCTAGGACCGCCAGAAGCAGTTTTCCAAGATGGCTTGGTGTAGATGAGACAGGGCGAGGCCACTGGGTGTGTTGCTAGGTTCCCTTTGCTGCCTACTCCCAAAACAGAACTCAGTGGGCCTTCAGCTCTTCCCACCCACCCTCATATGCATTCAGAGAAACATCTGGGCCTAGCTATTGGAATCCCTCAGGCAAGACATACACCCTTGGATTTGGAGGGGGGAGTAGGGTCAGATCTCATTAACAGTCTTGCAATAAAAACTGAGCAGGGAACCATAGCTGGCCATTGTCAGTGGCTGCTCCTGCCTCTGCCATATCTGGTAGACAGTTGACACCAAAACCACAGGACACGTAGAGAGGATATTCATTCAAGTAGCTCAACACACTGAAAATTTACAGACTCATGTCAGTTGTTCTTTATATGTGCAGTGGGTTTGTGTTTTTCTGGTATTATTGTTGTTGGCATTTGTTTTTATTTTATTTACTTTGAGACAAGATCTCACTCTGTACTGCAGGCTGTTCCTGAACCATTCTTAATATTAAGCATTAATAATATATAGATATCTAGTTTAACTTACTAAGAGCTAATAACTTTTGCTACATAGTTAGAGTATTAATGTACAGTTCTTCACAGTTATTAACAATAGTATAGTGTTGCCTTTAGGAAATTGTTTCTTGTAAGTTAATATTTGGTTTGTTTAGACACCAGTAGTGAAAGTACAGATTGCATTTCTAACACTAAGATAAAGTAATTGTAGCTGGATTTTATATATTATAATTTGTTTGTCTTAGATTACATCATTACAGATAATCCTTTCTTTTTGTTGCTGCTGACATGGTTGTTGAAGAATACTGAGTTTGTAACATTTAGCTATTTAGTTTTACTTAGGTAATTATTACACATTTCTCTTTTAATATTAATGGGGATGTAGTGTTTTCATTAGTAGATCTTTTTGATAAATCTATATTTGGTTTGTTTAAGTAGTTGTATTTAAAAAGCCCACATTTCTAATATTAAAGGTGGAAAAGTTTTAACATTCAGTTATTTATTATGATATATCGATATTTGGTCTGTCTTGATATTGCCATTACGGCAGATTGAGTTCCTTAACTGCCGCATAGTGGTTGATCTAGCTTCTCATTGTATGCCAATAGATGATATGTTTTTGGGTCACTGACATTATTGTGACTTATTTTCCCTCACTGAAAAGCACAGACTGGAAAGCAGTAATTGCGTCACTACAAAGATCCCCAAACTTAATAACTGAATAGATTAAAAATAGATACAAATATCAAAATATAAACAACTCAAAGAAAGACATAACCTAACTGAAGAAGTCTACCCAGTTTAGATAGGTTTTCAATCCTAACTGATCCACAATCTTTAGCAATGCAATCTTGAGCAAGCAAGGTAATAAGAGGCCTGCAGAAATGCCTGACCCCCCAGAAGCTGATATAAAGGGCTCTGAAATAGTGGAGCATATAGGAAACAAAGTCAAAAAACAAGTGGACCAAACATTCAAATTTCAAACAAGATATACTTAAACAAATTCAAGAGATGTTTAGTAAGGTTAGAGAGGCACTGACTAAATAAATGAAGGTCTTTAAAAAAAAAAAGTTACTGCATTACTAGAAGACACAAACCTGACTGAGGTAAATAAGGCAACTAATTTTTCTGGAAATTCATCTGTTATGTTAATATAATTTTACTCAAAAAGCTGTTATAAAATTTTGAATGTTGTTTATAAAGCTTGTTTTAAAGAATAATGAATGTTTACAAAAATGAAGATGTTTTAAGCCTAGAAATTATATTTTAGTTCTCTAATTTTCTTGCATCACAGCCTACTTCTTTTTGTATATGCCGTATCTCAAATTTACACTATTAGCTATATATTTTTAAAGTTGTCTTCTGTGTTTTTAATTATCTCTACTTCCTTTGAGTCATTTGTTTTGTATATTCTTCTTCTCCTTCCCTTTAACTCTATCAATTGTATGCAAATATTTGTTAATTTGCCCATTAGTCACTCTTTGGCCATTAGTTAGTTTTTCATACATTAATAATACAGCCAGAGAAATGAGAACACTGCAATTGTACCATAGTAGCAACACAGTGGATCCGTAGAGCATATATTCATGTGGCCCCAGAAATCTTAGGGAACAGTATGTTTACATTGTACAGGAAAAATGAGCAGCACTAAACTGGCTGTTGTCCTTAACATCCTTGTCCGTCTGTGATCAATAACTATTTTCATCAATGTTTAAGCTGAGGAGCCAACTATGCAAGGCAGTGCTAAAGTACAACACGAGCCAGAATATATCTGGAACTTGCAGCCAGAACCAAAACTTAGCCAAGTAGCTAGACAAGCAAGGCCAGGACTGTTGTTTTTGTGGACTGGCCATCAAGGCATCCTATTTTTATAAAACTGAGTATGTTGCACCCCACTTACATATTTGGCAAAGTTTTGCTGTGCCTCTACTGAAATGGGAGGATCATTCCTCTACATCAAACTAAAGTACAAATCATAAATAAAAAAGTACAAAAACAGACTGGGCTCAAACACCAAAAAAGCTTGCTCATCTCAAAACACAATCTATACCAATAGAAATCAAGGTGCAAATTAGAAAAATAGATGCAATTGTTTAATATTTACATACATATATAGAAAATTTACATTTCTATAAGAGAACAATCCCTACTGGGAAAATGAACTAAAAATATCAGTAGACATTTGTGAAAAAAGACTAATATGTATGTGAAAAAAGTAAACCATAAGTAATTTCAAAATTCCTCTAAGTCTCACCAGACTGGACAGACATAAAGGTGACATTAAATTTGTGGTTGAATTTCTGTATCTTAAACCTTATTTTATGATCCAGAAGTTCTCACCAAAATTTTCTTAAGAATCTTTAGCAAGTCTCATGTCAAGCTAAGCTCACTCACCTCCCAAGAGGACACTCCTTTTTTTTTTAATCACTGAATTGATGAAAAAATTTTCATGTCCACTGTTAACAACTAGAGGCACTAGGTATTCTTAAAGCTTAACTTAAAATAAAAACAGATCTTTCAAAGAGGTATCTTAAAATGTATGTCTAAGACCTTCAAAAGAGGCACCGCAGTTAGGTAATCAACTAATAATTTTGTTTTTAGGAAGTCAACCCAAGAAAATGAACATGGATATACATAAAGAAATACACATGAATATATTCAATGGCACATTACTGGTATAGGCAAACACTGAAATCTAAATAGTTGAAAATATGACAGCCACACATAATGGAAAATTATGAGTCATTTTAAAGGGCAGTGTAGGCATTAATTTGTTTTGAAAATAATCATCCTTTTAGGTCTAGCATCAAGTTACAAATAACATGTAAAGCACAATCTTGTTCTTGCTCTTGTATGTTTTAATATAAATAGAACAAGAAACTGAGGAGAATATAGAACAAAATGCTACCTTGGTCTCTAGCTAGTGATAAAGGATTTCTTTTTTTTTTAATCATTTTTATTGTCATTTGTGCTCTGTCCTCTTCTGGGAATTTTTTTTTCCCTATTTTATTGATATGTATAAGTGCAAAATTTAAGGTTTATAATGAAGTTTAGCATTTTGTGCACCTACGTATCTTGTTAAGGTGACAAGGACTTTCCCACTGTCCTTTTGTCCCTCCCCCTACCACCCATCCTGCCCTCCCTCCCCACCCTATCACCCTGTTTCACTTTGTTTTTCGTTTTACACTATGCATCTATAAAGTCCAACAGTGTGGAGGCTTTTACAGGCAAATGGAAGAAACTTGAGAACATCATGCTTAGTGAAGTGAGTCAGAAGCAGAAGGTGAAACATCGAATGGTCTCTCTGATATGAGAGACCCAGATAATGGATTTCTTTAAGTACCTATTTATGTTTTCAAGTTAAGACTACATTAGAGTTCAACTGAGTTTGCTTGCTGGTTGGTTTTCCTCTTTTGTACTGGAGAATGAACCCAGAGCCTTTGCCATGAACTACATTCCCAGCCATTTTTGTGGAGGAGAGGCTTACAAGACAAGAGCTCAGATAAATTGCCCCAATGGGCCCAAACCAGCCTTCTTCCTGCTCCAGTCTTCCTGAGCACTGGGATTATAGTCCTGAACTGCCACACCTAGCATTTTGAGTAGTTTCAAAATTTAAGAAGAAACACTGAGGCTATTTGTACAAGATGGCATAACTAAGACAGAAAAGAGTCATATGAAACACATTACACTTAACGTGATTAAGAAAGAAACTCTAATTTTGCAAAGCCATTGAGATTTGGAAATCTTGAGATGACTTTATAAATCTGGAGATTAGTATTTATCTGTTACTATTCTGTAGGCTATTTTATCCCAAGATAAGATGATGAAAAAAAAAAACTTAAATTAAGGCGTATAACAGAGACATTCAATAATGTGCTAATTTGTTCTTTTGTTACTTCGAAAAATCAGAAAGTCTAACAAAAACAGGTAAAATAATACTTCAAATTTATTCTTTGAAAAAATTACCAATAAAGCAAATGAGAAAAAAAGAATCTATTAAATAAATATTAAAATTTTTAAATATTAAAGTGTAACAATTAAGAAAATAATTTTGCAAATTATTCTCTAATACAAATGGGGGGAGTGTCTATAAACCTTTTTCTCTTCTAATCCATGACCCTAAACTTTCAGTAGCCTTTGGGTAGCTCACCTGAGATGGCTGGGAAAGGATGGTAAATAAGGAACATTTTCCAAACAAAAGAACTAGCATGCTGAAAAGACTGTAGAAAGCTCAGGACAGACAATCATCCTTTTCTGAGAAGATGGGCTGCGAAAATTCAATTATAAGAAAAGTGAAGCCTGGGAGGCTGCAGATGATAAACCCTGCACAATGAGTTCAGATTTCAGACCTAGAGGTTAAGAAAAGGCAGAGAGAGCAGCTGTGGCTTCCCAGGTGACCATGAAGAAGCAAATCACCACGTTGTGAAGAGGACCACATGACAGGGACACCTCGGAAGGTGAGCTGCAGTCATGTTGTAAGAAACTGCCTGTGTCCAACGATCACTGAGCCTGCAGGAGGACTCCAACCTTCATACCACTTGTGAACCACAGCTGATCTCTGGTTTTAGCCTGTGAAACAACAAGTAGTCTCCATGAACTCAGCCCTGAATTTCTGCTTTCCAAAACTGAGATAATTACGTTACTTTAAGTTGCTAAATGTATGCTCCTCTGCAGGCTATATGTACACAGGTAAGGGAAGTTAATTTATTTTTCTACTTTTATTTCATTTTTATTTTTCTCCATTTTTTATTGGTGTATATATACAGATATATACGGTTATAGAGCTCAAGTATTTTTTACATACACATGTATTGCATCAACATTACTATTTCTTCACCCCTAACTCCAACTATCATACTCTTTGGTTCTATAAAATGCCTGTATTCTGGGTTTCTCATATTAGAGAAACCATGTGATATTTAACTTTCTGTGTTTGACTTACTGCATTAAGCATGATGGTCTCAAGTTGGGACCATTTACCTACATAAATCTCAAATTTATTTGTCTTTATGGAAGAGTATTTCTCCACTGTGTACATATACCACCAAAGGCTGAAAATAAATATTTCATTTGACCCAGTGATACCTTCTCATTACCTTCTCAAAGAATTAAAGACAACATATCACAAAGATACTTGTATATCTACATTTATAGCAGCACCACTAACAGCAGCTAAAATCGGGAAGATGCTGAAATATCAGTCAACAGACCAAAGAAAGTTTAGTTTTAAAAGGTATAATACAATTTTGAGTGCGGTTAAATGTACTGATAGTGCTCATTTTTTTCTATGAATTACCTAAGGCCTGCTTCAGTTCTAATAGCTGCACTATACCTCAATGCACACTAAAGAATACTGAAAAAAAGGCATATGTTCTTTATCTAAGGGAACAGAGAAATTCACAAATGTTGACACAATATATGTGTATATGCAAAATACTTGAACTCTATAACCATATATATACACCAATAAAAATGGAACGCACACTATTTCCCAATATAGAAGAGAACACTCTTTGTCCAGTAAGATGAAAATTTGACCACTGAGGAAACCATAGACTTTTTAATTTTCTTATTATATTTATCTGTCAACTATTATCCTGGAGAGTGAACCCGAAGCTGTCACACTGAACTGCACCCTCAGTCCTCATTTTCTTATTTCAGTTAGGCCCTTGCTAAGTGCTGGGCTAAGTGCTGGGCCTTGCTAAGTGCTGGGCTTTGGTTTGCAATTCTTCTGTCTCACTGTGCAGAATGCTGGAATCACAAGCGTTCACTGCAAGTCCTGTCGGACTTTTTCACTGGCTCTTCTGCCTAGAGTAAGGAGTGGTAGTGAGGGAAACAATGGAAATAAATGGCCAGATCTCAGGTAAACTGGGAACAGCTGGAGAGACTGACTTAAAGTAGCAGTCTTTATTCTTTGGAATAAAATGTGGGGACTACATAAGTTCTAAAATCTTGGAGAAAGAATTGGACCATCAGAAATCACTAGAGCAAGATGGACAGAAATCTCACAAATTCCTATTTATTTATTATTTGAGAAAGTATCTTAGTCTGTACCAACTGGTCCTGAGTTCAATATGTAGCCAAGGCTTTCCTCAAAGTCATGGCCATCCTCTTATGTTGGCCTCCCAAATGCTGGTACTACAAGTATTTGTCACTAAGTCCAGCTACAAAATTTGTCACTGAGTATTTCACACAAAAACTCTCTTTGGCTAGCAAATAAAGACTTTTCCTAGACAACATACAGAAATCATTGCCAGTTCAGAGTCAGCTGACTGATATACAGCCCCTTAAATAAAACAGACAGGAGGAAGAGGTTCTGAGAGAAACATTCTTATGTGGCAACTCTAAAATCCTTCTATTTACAGATTCCAGACAAGATTTTTTTCTTCTAATATCTCAAAAGCAAAACATCTTGAAAACTGTACTAAAGAAAGAAATCTTAAAAATCTTAATAACTGTTAGCTACTGGGTGTTGGGAAAACTATCCCTACATTCTTAGGGATGCTTGTAAACACTGAGGCTTATGGAGGTCAGCTGATGAGCAGAACCCATCTAACTACTGGGCTCAATCAGAATGAAATTCCAGATTTATTCCTCCTCTGGGCTGCCACAACAAATACTTTTTATCAACAATTGATCATATTGGAATATTCCTGCCCATGAGAGATAGGTAAGTTGTTCTATTCCTGGTGTCCATCACTAAATGGAAGAATACACACTGATGGACACCATACACTCTCTTTTTCTTTTGTTTTGTTTTATTTCACATTTAGGTGTTTTAGTCTGTTGCATTTGCCATAAAGAGCTAAAAAGCTGCTAAATGTAGATGACAACTAGAATAAGAGAATGTCCTCTAATTAGTTCAACGTTTAATTCCAGCAGTCTCTCACCTCGCCTGGTCCAGGATCCTTGAGATACAACTGTGTTCTTATTTTCCATAGGTGAGTAGGGTTCTCTTTGGAGACTAGCAAGCACCTCTAGAATCTCAGTAGAGAATCCAATAATCTGTGAACCTGTCAGAAAGTGATCTGATTTGGTTTTTGGGTGATCTGATTTGGTTTTTTGTTTGTTTTGCTTTGTTTTTTTCTGAGAAGCTACTCTTGGCTTCCCTCTGGACTTAAGTGGAATCCAAAGATTTAACCTCAGGGAAGCTGGCGCCTATGTGATTTGAAAAGCTCATTAAAAAGTGGTTGCTGGAGCCAAGCATGAGAGCACATGCCTATGATCCCAGCACTAAGGGACACAGGGGAAGTAAGGTGGCAGGATTGCAGGTTTGAGCCTAGCCTGGGCAGCTTGGCAAGCCTTCGTCTCAATAAAATAAAATAAAAGTAAAAATAAAGGGGGTGGCTAGGGATACAGTCCAGCATGAAGGTCCTGAAATAATCAATAGAACTAGGGGAAAAAGTTGTTGCTTTTTTTTTTAATCTAACCATATATTTAGTTTTGATAACACAAACCCTCCTCAAATGGTACAAATAAAATAAAGACAAAACAAAGTTGCCAGTAGGAGTTGCTCACTCTCCCAGTGCCCCCCTCAGCCTCCCACTGTGTTCCTCTGAGGAGATATGTTTGACCATATGACTGAAATCTCTGGTTCACAGACGTGTCTGTGTGGTATACCAACATGAGCCAGCAGCAGACGTGCTAGAAAGCAAAAACCAAAAACGAACAAAATACAGCCTTTCTCAGGGGTGGTCCTGAGAAGCTGCAGAAAAACAAAACCTTCACCTTCGGCAGACATATAGGCAAGTATGCCTAATTATTTATTTTACCTAAAAATGATAAATTGCCTGAGAATAGGATTCATTTTACTTCCTGGATTGGTAAATAGTAGGTCCAGATGTTACAGATTCATACAGAGCTAGACTTCCAACCTCATGACAAGAAAGTTGAGGAAAGAATTGACATAGAGGGACTGGAGGAATGGCAGAATAGTTAAAGTGCTTGCCCTGCAAGCGCAAGACCCTGAGTTCCATTCCCCAGCACCACATAAAGCCGAGCATGGCGGCGCATACATGTAATCCCAACATTAGGGAGGCTGGGGTAGGCAGATTGCCTTGAGTCCAAGGTCAGAATGAGCCACAGAGCAAGACCCTGTCTCAAAAAAAAAAAAAAAAAAAAAAAAAAATTGACACAGAGCTAAGAATATTTGTGGTCCAGGCAAATGTTCATGGAATGTCCTCATACCAGAGAAATTCCCAATAATAAGGGTGACAAAATAACCTACTTAGTGACTATAAGCTAAGCTTCTCTTCAGCCATGTTATTCTAACAGTCTGAATCATGAGCAGAGACATACATAACTATAAGGCGACAGAAGCGAATAATTTTACTACGGAGCTCACCTACATGCTCAAGTGTCCAGCTGTGCTAGGCCTACTTCCACTTAACTTTCCTTCCCAGTTTCCCTCTTTCTTTTCCTCCTTCCTTAGTTTAGTTGGTTAATAATTCATTATTGCCACTTATAATGAATACTGGTGTATGTATTAGAGAACCATAATGTTCAGGATAGAGTGTACCCACCCAAAAGCGGAAGTCTGAATAGGGCTAAAGAAGCTTGGTAGAAAGGGACATCCTCTTTTTTTTCCATTTTTCTTTACCACAAACCATTAGTAGAAAATGATAATATATATGCTATATATTTTAAATATAAGAGTTTTCTCTCTCACTTGTAAATAGAGCTCATTACACACACACACACACACACACACACACACACACACATATGATATCAGGAAAATTAGTTAACATTTCTGAATAATTGCCTTCTTGTTTGAGTGAAACTGAACTGCACAATTTCTAAGCACTCTCAAAAATAACTCTGTTATAGGAAAATTATTTTACTTAAGTAGGAACTATATTTTATGAACTATATAATGGATTATAATTGCAGTATTTTATTAATAACCTAAAGTTAAAATATTACAGAATTAGGAAGCTGGAGATATGGCTCAGAGGTACAGCACTTGCTCCAGATGGATGGGGCCCTGGGTTAAATTCCCAGTACACACAAAAGACACACAGACACACACAGACACACACAGACACACAGACACACAAACACGCACGCACACACACCAAAAAGCTTAGGTTATATACACATCCCATCTGTATGTAAATTTCCTGTTAAGTAAAACATATATTTGTAATGCAACCAAAAATGTTTAAATACTATTAAAGGGCCAACTTTTCTTTATCTGTCAGACATGTAGAACTGACTTATCTACTTGACTAGTAGCTTACATGTAACAAGCATAATTTTCCAGGTACAACAGATAGATAGGTAGATAGATAGATAGATAGATAGATAATCACATAATTTTTACCTCTTTGTAATTTCAGGTAATACAAAGATCCCTGCTGAAGAAAGGGCCTACTAAATTCTTGTGATGGCAAACAGCCAATGTGGCGACTTTGCCTTTCTCTTCTTTCAAACACTAGTTCCCAGCAATATTAGATTTTCTAAATGAACTGTTAACATTGAGTTAGTGCATGTAGTCACACAAAGGCTTGCTCATAGTGGGAAATTTTGCAACTGTAGCTCTTTAGTAATAAAATCAGTGAATAGCATTTAATATTTAAAAATGTCTCATTCGTACTGATCACTACTTAATACAAACTAGTGGCATTCTGGTAAACTTCTATTTATCAATTTATCATCTTTGAAAAGTTTACTTTGAAGTTCTATACATCATAAGCAGTATTTATAATTCAGTAATTTTTATGCCGATACCCGATAATAAAACCCAGCACACAAAAGCATTTCTCATCATGAATATTCTTAAGCTTTCAGAAACAAATTAACTAAAGTGACTAAAAGCCTTGATACTCATTACATATTTTTCAGACAAAAATCAACGCACCGCCTTGAGGCTGGGTTATGAGACACAAAGAACCAAAGCTACAAAGATAAAGTGCCAAGGATTCCTGCATCACATCAGCTCAAGGGAACAACGCAGTGTCAAAAATCCTCAGCGGAAAACGATCCGAGAAATACAATGTTAGCTGTCCTTTTGATTTCACTGCTGTGCAAAAACCTGACCATCCCTTCGGACCGTTCTTCTCCAATGTGAGACAAGCAACCCGAGCTCAAAGTCCAGAAATTGCGAAAGGAAAGTTGATGGTAGAGGGGGGCGTACAAAGGGAGGTCACAGCGGGTGACTGACTTCGTTTCCCTACTCCTACACTGCAATGCGCCTATCCTCGTCCTCTGCCAGGAGCCTCGGCGGTTGGGGGAAACCAGGTAGGCGTCCACTCCTTCACTGATCCTTAGTGTCCCCCAGGTTCTTACACAGGTCGTGCGGCCAACAGACGACCCTGCCCACCGCGAAACCGCCGGCTGGATCCGCAGTTGCTCCGGGAGGCTGGTGGCCGTCGGGCTAATGGCAAACTTTCCAGGAGGCTGCAGCCTACCGGAGCCAGTCCTGCCCACCCGGGCTCGCCGAGTCAGCTGGCAGCGCCAGGGAAAGGAGGAGACGCTCGCGACTACTCACGGTTTGCCTCGGAGACGGGAAGCACCAGGGCGAGGCACGCCAGCAGCGCCGCGCAGCGCGCCCCGGGGACCCTCATGGCGCGGCTGGCCGAGGCGCGGGCGGGCCGGTGGCGCGTCGCGGCGGGGACCTGGGCGCTCGGCGGAGGCGGAGCTGCCGGCCGGGCGCCGACCTCCGCGACCCGTGGGCGGCGGCGCCGGGCGTCCGCAGCGAGCGCGGGCGGGCGGGCGGGCGGCCAGGGCGGAGGGGACCGCCCGCCCCCGCCCCCAGCCCGCGGCGGGAGTGATACCCGGGACCTTTCCGGGAAGCGCCTCGCAGCTGGGGGAAGGGCTCAGGCAGCGTCCGAGGCCTAGTAACGCCACCCAGCCGTCCTTCCTCATGCTTCCAATGATCCCGCGCTTCATTCTGTTTCTGCAGAACGCGAAGTTGCCAAAGGACCGGGTGCGCAGGGAAACCTTCCGCGTGCAGGACCGGGGGACCCGGGGCCAACCCGACTGTAGCAGAAGGTCCGGGCTCATTAAAATCCTGAGCTATTGCATTGCCGATGATGTGACCCAAAGCTAGAGTCCTCTGAGGTCTTGTAGTAAGACCGGGGAGGACAGAAAAAATGGAAAAAAAAATACGTCTTTTTAATCATCCACATTTTTTGTTGTGATCTTGGTTGGATTTTTGGTGCGAAACAATAGGAAAACAACATCTTGTTTTTAAGACTGTATTAAATTCTAAAATGTTCGAACAGCTTGTCTTGTTCTTTGGAATACTTTTTGACCTTAGACATACCCTTGTGAAATACGTTTATAGCTGTTTCTGGGGCTAATTTTGTTGAATTCTAATCACAACACACAGTGGGCTGCTTACCAGTGCAGAATTTCAAATGCACAACCTTTCTGTCTTATCTTTAAAACAGGGACAACAGCTTGGTGTCCTGGTGCAGTCATGTAATCCTAATGTCACAGGACAGGATGCAAATGGTCACCAAAATCAGCACCGGAACCCAGGCCCCCTCTGCCCACAGAAGAATTCTGCTGGTTCACATTGCAGAAAAGGCATTTACAAATCCTTAAGAGTCCTGGAAAAGCGTTACTAAGAAAACATTGAAGCACGCATTCAAAGACTTAGAGTGAAAGTGCTGAGAGGATGAGACCCACTAAAAAAATTCAAAAGTAAGCACGCGAAGTGTGGGCTCTCCCGAGATGGCAGTGAAACCGCAACCCCTAGGCAGAGCTCTGTATGTCTCTCATTTGGGAGTGAAAAACTGTGAAACGTGTGAATCTATCTAGAAAATCTGAGTTTGGTCCCACTTGCAAGTAAAAAGATAATGGATCATTTCCATTGTTCTACCCAATAAAGTAGGTGAGCTAAAGCTATCTGAATCTGCTTAAGATCAAGCTCCTGACCTTTATCAGTTAAGTAATGTATCTTCAGGGAATTTTTGGGTGTGATGGGCTGGAAGAAAAACATGAAAAAAGAGAAAATCTCAAGTGATTTTTTTTTTTTTTTTTTTTTTTTTACTTATTGGTACTGGAGATCTGAGCTATATCATCAGCCCATTTTTTAAGTTTTAATTTCCAGACAGAATCTCATCAAGTTGCTCAGGCTGGGCTCAAACTTGGAATCCTTCTGCCTCAGCCTTGGCTGACTTTGTATCCTGAATTAACATCTTATCAAAAATACAGTTTTAGAAGTATGACTTTCCTTGTCTTCTTTCTACCTATCCTTATTTCTAATTTATCCCATCTCCCCTTCACCACCTAGGCTTGAATGCCTTAATCTTAAGGGGAGCAGGGGCCTGCTTCAGTGAGGAGGGCCACCAATCCTGTGTTGCCAGGAACCAGCATCTCTACCTGAATGATGGGCAGGACACACAGAATAAAGTTTTTATAATGAGTCATTGAAGGTTAAGACAAAATTTGACATTGAATGAAATCTTATAGCAGACAGTTGTAGAGTTGTTAGGTGTACAATAACAACATTGCATTTAAACAGTATAAGTTAGCATCAGCCTGACTTGGAGCTGGAGAAGTCTAGAAGATACAATTTTTAAGCGGGCTTACTAAGCAGAGATCAAAAATTAAAAGTTGCATGGGGAATAACCTTTAATGATAACCTCTATTTGTCCTGTGATATTTATCCAAGTACAACGTATGGAATATAAAATGTATGCAGACCTATTCTTATCTTCTTAGTAAGAAGTCCATGTGTGTGTGTGTGTGTGTGTGTGTGTGTGTGTGTGTGTGTGTGTTTTGTAACTTTACTTGTAACAAGGGCCAAGGAATAAATTTAAACAGAGATAACTATGTTTTATGTGTATCTATATTTTACATGTATTGGGCCATCAAACATTTTACTACAGACCTCTGAACCTGGGTTCTGGCCTCTGTTTTGTCAACTTGAAGATAAACCTGGCTCTAGATAACACAGAAAACCTCAGGCAGAAAACATACTTTATATCACAAACGTAACAATGCATAATAGCTAGAGCATTTCTATTGACATTTTTATCCAATAGGCTGACCTATACCAGAAGCTGAATCTTTACCCAAGACATAGTTTAGTGTACATTTAAAAAAATGGCATAATGAGAATAAGCTGGTCTGAAAGAAACACTCTGGAAAGTCTTGTTTAGCCTTTTGTTTTTTATTATTATTAATTTATGTCAATTATACTTTTCTCCTGAGTGTTTAAGACCATGTAAATATGAGACTTGTGTTAATTCAAATTATTTTACCTGTATAATTCTCTATCAAGGTCAGTTAAGACTTCTCAGGACACTTGAGGAGCTTCATAACTCTCTTGGTTTTCCTTCAATCACTTGTGTCATCTGCCAGGATGAGTCATGGTCTTGCTTGACCACATGGCTTTTCTTGAAAGCATGAGGCTATTTTCCTCTCTAGGGACCCTCCTTTCTGCAGAATGCAAATTGGTGGCTCATGTCCTCTGGGCTCTAGTAGTTCCCAGTTAAAGCGGTTGGGTGGCTCATCAGTAATTGTGGGGCCTTTGTTCACCCACATGAGGTTCCACCCTTCTAGGGCAGAACAATAGAAATTGAGCCAATGTCTTTTGGCCAGCGGGTAGGACCAAACCCAAACTTTCCATAGATTCACAAATTTCACAGGCTTTTTACTCCCCAAAAGATATAAATACATCCATCTCTTAAGACAGAACCCACCTCCATTACTCTCTCAGCAGGGCCCACACTCCCTGAGTATGTATTTTTCAAATGCCTTGCATGTATTTCTGTCTAATGAGGGCCCACACTTTCTTTGAATGTGTACATTTGAATTTTTGTCTGATCTTTCCCAGGTCTCTTGCTGACTAGTCCTGAAAATGCTTTATCTATGATGCAAGTCAGAGAGACTTGGGCAGGATAGACTTGGCCTTCTGGGTTCGTTTTGGAATCCACTTGCATCCAACCCCTTGACAGTAGCTCTCAGGGAGGCTGAGGTAGAAGGATGTGAAGTTTGATCCCAGTTTGGGCAACTTAGCAACTTGGTGAGACCCTGTCTCAAAATAAAAAGCAAAAATAAAATGGGCTGGGGATGTAAGTCAGTACAAAGGCTCTTAGGCTCATTCCTCATATTACTGTAGAAAATAAATAATAGCCAAATGTTGTAGAAAATAAATAATAGCCAAATGTTTTTATACTTTTGATGTTTGATGTAAGGATTTCAACATATAATGAATGTACATTTACTATTGCTCATTTTTGGCTCAAATGAAGTATCAAATAATATTCTGTGCATGTGAATGAAATCTAGGAGGGAGGTTATATTTTACCAGTGCCTCTAGCTATAGATTTTAAGGGTCTCTGATCCAGTGGGATTGACATTAATAAGTACTAGTAATTTTTTTCTGATAAGAATACAGAATAGAGGATTCTCATTCATTCAGTAGAAATGCAAATGTTTTTCTTACTATGCTCTATGTTCTGTGCCTAAACTGCCTAAACTTAAACTAAGAATTTAAGACAGCCTAACAGGAACACACACACACACACACACACACACACACACACACACACACACTCACTCACTTACATGGGAATACAAGGAGTTTCAAAAAAAATCTAAGACTCAAAGAGGCAAAAATTGAAGGATACATAATCCTGAGCTATAGATTATAGAAAGGAATAGAATATAAGGCTTCTTGAGGGGAAAGGAGGCATACATTAAGGAAAGGGAAAGAAGGTATGATCAAGGAGGCTTGCCTTATGCTGGTAAGAGTCTCATGTCTCATGAAACAAACGTTACCTCTAAGTGTAGTGCTCTTCCTGGTGACTAACAGAAATGTTCTTTCTGGAGGAATTAGTTCAGCAGTTAAAGTGCTTATCTAGCAAGTGAAAGGCCCTGAATTTGGTTCCCCAGCACCATATAAACTGGGTATGGTGTCACAGGTCTGTAATTCCAGCATTCAGAAGGCTGAGGTAGAGGGATTGCTCTGAGTTACAGGCCAGCTGGAACTACCTGGTGAGTTCGGGACCAGCCTGGACGACAGTGAAAGAGACACTGCATAAAAAAAGAAAAGAAAAAAAAGCAGTCTAGTGAGAGATCATTTTCTTAAAGAGAATATAGAGACCCCTTGACCTTCCTGTGCCTCATTTTCTGTTCCCAGCTGTTATCAAGTGACCTATCATTACCATGATGTATTGTGCCACCACACGAAGAAAGCCATGGAGACTACAGACCTACAGACTGAAGCCTCTGAAACCAAAATAAACTTCCCTTCCCTTTCAGATGATTTTCTTGGTTATCTTGTCTCTGGCATAGATAGCTGACACACACTTTTTTTTTAACAAAAAGAGGAAATTCTCTACTTAAGGCAGTTGAATGGCAAATAAAGCTCTTTCTCTGATTCTGCTGGTTCTTTACCTCAAAATAATTGATTCCACAGCGGTAGATTGTGGAGAGGCATGTTTTCAGGCTCCTCAGCTCACTGGCAAAAGAATAACTAAACATGCTAGTGACTATTGTTATTGCTGGGACATAATAACTGACACAACTCAGCAGAGAGGCTCATTTTGGATCATGTCTCCACCAGCTGGTGCTTGGCTAGCAGTGGTGAAAGGTGGTGGCAGAGGGCCTTGGGAAAGGAAACCTGTGCACAGAATGGGTGACAGGAAGCAGAGAGAAGAGCAGCAGGCTTGAGATACACATTTCCAGGTTATGTCCCTGGACAGCTAGTATTCTATGCCTCTAACAGGCTCTCCCTCCTAGCTGCACTGAGCATTGTACTCCAATCACCTTCCAAACATATGAGGTTTATCTCAAATCTAAGCCACTGAGTATATCTGTGGCTCTCATCCCTCTTGTAAATTCTCTTTCTTAGTTTCTCTGACTCCACCAGGGCAGTCTATTTACTGTTTAATTATAATCCTCATGTAATTTAAATATAAACATAATGTAATCTCTGTAGAATTACTTGGATTAGATTAAGCAAAATAATCTCTATGTACTGTAATTAATTATTAAATATTTAAATGCATGTAGGTTATAAGTATTCAACTAAAATCTCCATTTGGGAGTCTCCTTATCTTATGAAGATGATATCAACTTTAAAATCTCAAATTACGTACAAAAGGAAAACTCTCCAAATTATGACTCACAGACATTCATAAAAATTATCTGTAACACAGTTATACAAATATAGAGCATGAAGAAAAGAAAGAAGTATTAAAGAAACATAAGCTACCTAAAGGAAGGAAGAAATCTTGCTCTTGAAAGGCTTTATTTGAATATGATTCTCTCTTTAGTCCTACAAATGTATATCACAGTGCCAGCAATCAATTTCAGTGATGGGATATTGTGTCCTACACCATAATGTCAAAATTTGAAAGACCATCTTAAATATTAACAATAATATTTAATATCTTAGATGAAAATGGGGTCACTTAGAATTGATAATGCTCAAGAAAATGGACCAAGCCCAAAACACTGACTATAGGTGTATGTCTCTTTTATGAAATGCACAAAAATAATGACATAAAAAGGCCCCAAAATGAATGACAGGGTAGAAGAGAGGCACAGTTCAGATAGAAAAGGGATGAATCTCTGAAAAAGGGGGACATAGACTTTCACTGATTCCCCATACTCCATCATTCTAATGAGTTACAGAATTTGAAATTCATGTATCTACAAAAATGTTAAATTTTATGTCATATGAATTTTTTACCACAATACGATAAAAAATAAATAAAACACAAATGATCCCAGATTTGATACTTTGATACTCCCTGAGAACTGACAACTATTTGGATGGTTACAGATGTTGCTTTTGCAGACCTAATAATATCGATGATCTTTTCTAAAACCATAAACGTTTGACTTGTCCTGAATTGTGCCCATTAGCACATGGCAAGAATGGAAATAAAAGTTTCCAGATGGAGAATATATATATATATATATATATATATATATATATATATGTATGTATGTATGTCTTAGGATAAAATTTTCCAGTTTTTATCTCAGAAGTTCACTCTCTGATGATGATATCTGGATTTAGCTCAATATTGACCAATACTTGATCAAACTCATTGTAACATCATTTCTAAATATAAAACAAAAACCCACACAAAATTTAATTCTTATTCTAATCTTATTCCTAATCCTGTGCCCATTCCTTTACCCCATTTATAGCATGTTTTACTAATACATTCTCTAATGTTCTTATTAATTACATTTTCTATCAATTTCACCATCCCCCCCATCAGTAGAATATAACCATGGAGGAAGGAATTTTTTAATGCTTTTAATCACAATCATATATTTTGAGATAGGCTCTTGCTCTGTAGTCTAGGCTGGTCCTGAACTCACTATGGAACCCAGACTGATCTAGAACCCACAGCAATCCTCCTACTTCATCCTCCCTAGTGCTGGGATTACAGGCGTGTACCACCATGCTGGGCTTATGTCGTGCTGGGGAATCAAAATCAAAGCCTTGCACTTCTTATGAAAGTGCTGTGACTGCTGTACTATTCCCTTTCCAGCTCACAACCATATTCTTAGTGACTAGAAAATATGACTAGTAGTAAGTGAATATTCAATGCATAGTTACCAACTTGACCCTAGGAAACGGAAATGAACAGGACTTTGTATGTATAAAACCATTTAAACTACTGAGAAAAACAACAACAACAACAACAATGAAATGGCCATTGCCTACCATGCACAAGGCCCTGGGTTCAATTCACTAGCACCACATTAAATACAGACAGAGTTCAAACATACAGAGACAACAAGCTCATCAGATAAATTAGTAAAAGAATAATCTAAATCATAACCAACCTCAGTTCCAAACTATTATTTTCCCCGGAGTTCACTGAAATTTCCAGTGATCTCTTTATTTTATCAAGAACTGAATAATATATGTATGTAATTGGAAACTAAATGGAAGCATATTTTCCTACACATTAAATTGATACATGGATTTTTTTGGGGGAATCCATTTGCTGTTTTTCCCCTCAAATAATATAATAGAAATCCAGATATTACATACCTCTTCTTTTAATTACATAATTACAAATTGGCCAAAATCTCAATCTCAAATTTGCAGAAATGTAGCAGCCAGCAATTTATGTATCTAAAAACCTGTTAATATAATCAAAATGCTTGCACTAGTTATCTTTGAGTGGCGAGTGTGAAATATTATTACCTTAATTTTGTTTCTTTTAACGTTTTTCATATTTTCTATAATACACATATTCCTTTCAAAATTAGAATGAACTCCCACAGCAAATATCATATACACATTTCACATTTTATGTAACGAATAGCGGTAGACACTTGGAGATTAAAACGTCGATCTCATTTAAACTAGTTAGATAAGTTGGTAATAATTGTTTTGTTTTTTTGTTCCTGTAGCAATGCACCTTGCGTCTGCAAGAACCCCAGTGGATTTCCGTCCCTGATGAAACAAACAAAACAAACCCACTCACAAATCCTGAGATCTTTGGATCTAAATTGGAGGTACTAGAGATAACCAAAAAAATAAATAAATAAAAAAATTACGAAAAAACCAAAACCAAAACCAAAAAAACACCCTAAGGAAGTAACACCTTTTGGGTGGGTATAACGTTAGGACTGAGATTTAGCCAGGATATCATGTTTTAATCTTTAGACGCTCCGGTTGCCTAGTTACGACAGCCATCTTCCTTGAGCTCCGCCTTCTTCTTCTAGACCCCGCCTACTTCCTCTTTCCCGCCTCCGAGAGTGGGCGGGGAGACAGACACCGTTAGCCACTCAGAAGCCTTCAACGCAGGTTCTCGATCTATGATTGGAGAAGCGCTGCACCGGCGGCGCCTGGGGGGAGGGTATTCCGCGCCTTGGAGAAACGTCAGCACGCCGACGCGGGGGTTTTCGGTGGCCAGGTTCTGTTAACTCGGCTGCCGTGTATTTGCGCGCTTGGTCCCGCTGTCTTCGTGCGGGGAGAGAAGTCGCTTTCCGCTGGAACGCCGACACCGTTAGCCGACTTACTGTCGTAACAGTCCACCTCGCTGGTCCTCCGGGCATACCCGTGTTAGGTGTCGCCTCGGGGCGTCCCGGGCCGGGGGGCCCGGCCCTGGGACGCGAGGAACCCATCCCACTCCGGGCTCGGATGGGAGGTAGCGGGAGACGCGACCTGGGATGATCAGTCTGATGGCCAACTGCTGCAGCTGGCTCAGACGGTGGCGGGAGCCTGTCAGGTAGGCTGGCGCCAACAGTTCCGGGCCCCTCCTTGGATACAAGGGTACTGGGGTTCCGGGGCCCGGCGGGGTGGAAATCTGGGCCAAGCCTACTCTTTGCCAGGCCGCTGGGGAACCTCCGTGTGGCTTGTCCCGGGAGTGGGGGGAGCCTTTTCGGCCGGTTGCCTTTAAGTTCTGACCACCAGTTCTTACAGACGTTGTGTCTTTGTTTATTTTTCCTAAAAAGTGTGTGTGTGGTCGGAAACTGTTCTTTGTGTATTTTTCTGCTGAAACTTTTGTGATGTTTATTTATTTTTAAAGAGACGCATTTAATATTCTTTTATGCTAAGGGTATATTCCAGTTCCTGGCGCTTGATCTTTGCCTCTGCCTCGCTCTGTCTGGCGCGCGCGCTCTCTCGCTGGCTCTCACGCTGTTGCTTGGATTTAGGCTTGAAATCTGGCCCTACCACTTTATAGTTATATGACTCGACCGCTTTTGGCCCCACAGTCCATATGTATGTATGATGGTGATAATATCTGTGAAGTGTATTCAGCGAGAGTAAGTGGCTTTCTAATTATAATATACGTTCAGTTTTTACAAGGGCTCTAGCAAAAGCTTTTCATTGAAAAGTTCCACTTCTTAACATTTAATTTTGCACTGTGATATGTACTCATATTCAGTGCCTGTTGCTCTGTTGTTCATTCAGTAAATATAAATTAATAAAATACTATGTTAGAAAGAAGAGACCCAAATTATAGAAAGGCCTTGAATTTGTTACTATTTGTAAATGATGTTGACTTTGTGTAGTTCTACTTTGAATTAGGCTATAAATGTTTTTATTTTATTTATTTATGAATTTTGAGGCAGGATCTTGCTTTGTAGTCCAGGCTGGTCCTGAGTAATGTTGAAATTATGTAGTTCTACTTTGGAATTAGGCTATACATATTTGTTTATTTATTTACTTTTTTATTTAGAGACAGGCTCTTGCTCTGTAGTTTATACTGGTCCTGAACTTATCTGTAGCCCTGGCTGGACTGAAACACGTAGGGATTCTCCTGTCTGGAGTGCTGAGATTGAGGTATGTACCACCTCACCCAGTTTATGTGGTGCTGGGGAATTGAACTCAGGGACCTGAGCTTGCTAAGAAAGAACTCTAACAGCTGTAGAAGGTGTTATTACTCAGCTCAAGGCATAGGAAAGCAGATAGCAGTAGAAGAGCCCAGAAGGAGCCAGGAATTAGATGGAATCTCCCAAGGTCATGCCTTCCTCA
Source organism: Ctenodactylus gundi (assembly GCA_004027205.1). NCBI lineage: Eukaryota > Metazoa > Chordata > Mammalia > Rodentia > Ctenodactylidae > Ctenodactylus > Ctenodactylus gundi. The sequence goes on from PVKB01001056.1 coordinate 402,204, forward strand.
TCTATTTCCTCCAAGGAGGCCCTATTTTCTAAAAGTCCATTCGCCTGTGAGCTCATCAATTAATCCATTGGTAAAGTTAGTGTCTTCAGAGTCCAGTCTCACAATTCAAAGAGTCTCTTAATCTAGTCAAGTTAGCAGTCAAGATTAACCAGCCCAGCCCCTTTCCTCATTCTTTAATAGCGTAACACCTTCCCTCTCCTCCTTGTAAGGACCCTTGTAATTAATTGGGCCCTCTTGAATGATCTAAGAGAAGCTCCACATCTCAAAATCTTGAATCACATCTACAAAATTCCCTCTGCCATCTAAGGTATTTTATGCACAAATTCTAAAGATTGGGGTGTGAACATGTTTGGGAGGCTGTTGTGTCTGTTGCTTTGCAGAACCCTCTGTTTGTGCAGCTACTACTACCCATCTCCATTAGTTCATGCTAGTATTGTCAGCTGGCAGTAGATTATTGCCGTTATCTTAACTTCTTTCTCATGCATCTCTTCCAGCGTTGGAAGACTTTCTTCCCATCTTTCAGTGTAATTGTTCTTGCTATACCAGATATCTCTTGGTTTTAAATTCAGTGGATATTTTTAAATTCTTTCCTCACATGACCTTTGGGCATTATATGATGCTTAAAACAGAATTTTTAAAAATTCTGTTGATTTTTCCTCTGAATTCTTTACAAAAGTCATTTCCTGTCTGCCTCCTTTTTTGTCCCCTTTTCTCATTTTGCTCTCTTCATCTAAGCTTTTTTTTCTGTTCGCCTTATATGATCAGTGTCCTAAGTATTTGAGCTGCCATCTGAACATGTTTCCAACACAAATTAACCTATAGCCTATTTTTTGCTTTAATGGATCATTAACATCTTTTTATAACAGTACACATTTTTTGACATCATTTGTATAACAGTCCTAGTATATTGTATAGATTTACCAATGTGTATACAATTATTTCCATTATAAATAATTAATATGTTAAATATTTCTGGTATAAACAATTCCTTGGTGAGTGTCCTTATATAAATATATTTAGAAATGGGTTTCTAGTTCAAATAATATGAAAAGTTGCTTGACGTTAAAATATGTTGGGCTGAGCAATTCCAATATCTTAACTTTCTAATAAGTAAAATGAACTCCAACTCCATGTAGCCAGTAAAAGGCAACTGAAATGTAACAAGCCAGAAACTGTCTGCTAACTTGTAGTCAAGGACTTGTTCAATCAGAATCTGCCAACTAACTACTAAATAAGGACTGTATATTTTAACCAATCAAATATTTTCTTTATGTTGCTCTGTGAACACCTTAGAAAAGTTTTCTCTGTGGTACCCCTTGTGCAGGGCATTGAACTGCTTGCTTGTGGGTTGGTAGCTATATCCTATTCATGAACCAGCGAATCCTAAGTAAAATCTTTAAAATTTTCGTTTTCCTAAATTTGTCTTTTAACAATAAATATAGCCAAATTGTTCTTCAAAAAGGCCTTATTTTATCCAATTTTTACATTGAGTTTCTTTGTAACTTTTCTCCCAGACAGGTGCATTGTCGTCATCATAGTCATCATCTTCTTCTTCTTCCTTCTTCCTTCTTCTACTTGCTCTGTAGCCCAGGCTGGTCCTGACCTCACTGCAGTCCTCTTGTGCACCTCCATGCTCGGCTTATGTGGTGCTGGGGAATCAGACTCAGGGCTTTGCACTTGCTAAGCAAGCACTTTAACCTCTCTCCTGATCTTCCATCGCCAGGCACATTTTTTTTTATTGACTTTTTATTTATTTGTTTTGGAACAAGGTCTTTCTCTATAGCCCAGGTTGGTCCTGAGCTCACTATGTAGCTCAGGCTAGCCTTGGACTCCTGACAATTCTCCTGCCTCAGCCTACCTAGTTCTTCCAAGGTAGGCACTGCCACTCTTGACTTCATGTGGTACTGGGAATCACATTCAGGGCTTTGTGCTTGCAAGATAAGAGCTTTAAATACTGTGCCATTCCTCCAGCCCACTTACTGCATTTTTAAAAAAGATTTTAAGCATTTGTAGTACTGGCCATTTATCTGTAGTATATGTTTTCTATACTGTCCTTTCACTTGTTATGTTATTAAAATATTTGGTATTTTTATGATATAGACATTTAAATTTTTTATTCAAATATGTCATTCTTTCTCTGTAATGTTTAGAAAGCTCAAACATTCAAATATTATATTCATTTATGTTTTTTCCAAAAATACTTTCATATGTTAATTTTTAATATGTAAATCTTTATTGCAGTTTGCATATAGGCAACAGCTTTCATTCTGAGAACAGAACACCAAGTCTGTGAAGCCTTGATGCTAAGTACCTAGCGAGACCCTGCTGACGTTCTCCTCTTTGTCATATTATCATCCACACACTTTGAACTGTGATTTATATCAAGAACATGTTGGTGATGAAATAGTGCCTATGAAATATGGTAGAATATTCAAAAATTAAAAGATGGTTATAAAATTATAAAATGTTTAGTAAGGGTTAGAAGAATTTGTACTTGTGTCTGGAAGAAATTTGAGTATCCTAAACTCTGTAAGACTTTGATTTCAGGAAAGGCCAACTTTAAGGAAAACTTTTTTTTTTTTTTTTTTTTTTAAAGACAGGATCTTGCTCTGTAATCCAGGCTGGTCCTGAACTCACTCAGTAGCCCAGGCTAGCCTTGAACTCATGGCGGTCCTCTTACCCTCTTACCTCAGTTTCCTGAGTGCTGGGATTACAGGCATGCACCACCATGTCTGGTTTATGCGATTCTGGGAAATCGAACTCAAGACCATGAGCTTGCTGGGCAAGCACTTTAACTGTTGTGCCATTTCTCCAGCTCTAGGGGGAGAAGTTAAGACCTTATGTAAAAATCTTCTGGCAATAAGAAATAAGACATAAAATAATACGAAATATTTTATAATTATTAAAAAACAAGTACCTATGTGACTACCACCTATGTTTTCACAAATGTTAACTTCTGGTATCACTTTTTAATTTATTTTTTATTTTATGGTGACTGGGGATTGAACTCAGGGCCTGGCACATGGTATCAAATATTCTACCACCGACGTACATCCTTAGTCTCTCAATTTTATTTTTAAAAAAATGGTGAAAAAAATCATTGAAGGTAACTGCACCCAGTTCTTCTCTCGCCATCCCTTCCAGCAGTAAGCACTATTTGGATCTCATTTCTTGTCCTTTGATGTTTATCATCATTACAGTTGTGTCCAGGCTTTCCCCCTCACACCAATTTTTTAGCAAATCATTGTGACCCCAGCTAAAAGAAAAGACACAGGTGGAACACTAGGCATTGAGGTTAGTAGTGCTTTCTGTGAACTAGTGTATTTTCTTCTAAAGCATATCGTGATGTAAAATATCATCCTTGCTGTGATTTTTAAAAATTGTAGAAGTAGCTCCTTAATAACTATTTTTTGATCTGAATAAGTATAACTAAATCTAAACTATTTTTAGGAATTGCTGAGGTCTTACTTTTGTAATTAAGCTGAACATACAGATTAGAAAGGATTATCTAGTGTGCTGTATGCTATCATGGAATGTGTTAACCTTTCTTTTAATATCTCTAGTGTGTAGTGAAAATTTTAGAATTTTAAGATTAAAAGGACATAGATATATTCCTCTACTACTGTCTTATATAGGCATACATGTTTAGCTATAATTTTTTGGTGCCAGATGTAATTTTTTGGTATTATTATTATAGGATGAATACAGGGCTCCCCATTGAGCTTAGCATGTAGGATTCAGCTGTCCCTCTATTCTCCCCACTTATATTTTAGAGATGAAAAACTGACACTAAGAATTTGACTTGATCGGGGCTTCTAAAGTAGGATATGACCCCAACTTTGTTCCTCTCATTGCTTCTTAGTGCTCAATTAAATTTCATGATTTTGATGTAATACTATCCTCAACTCTATAATGGGAATTAAAATATCAGGAAATAGTATACATGTACAATAAAATCATACCCTAAAATTTTAGGTAAATACTTTCAATTATGTTTTGCTTGGTTGTTTTTCTTTATCATTTTCTCACACTTGTATCATAAGAAAGTGTTTCCAAATTTGTTTTCATGTATGTATTTATGTTACTTTTGGAATTTACTACATGTATTTAAAATTTAAAATTTGGAACTTATTTCATGTAGTTTTAAGTGTTTTAGATAATTGAATTTTTATGTTTCAAATTTTACTTATTTGTATAATCTTCAATATTATGCTGCTTATATTTATGATATTAATTTTTATATCTATTATATAAAAAGGGATCCTAAGAAAATATATTCTCATGTACTCAATTTTGGGGTCTATTAAACAATATCAAATATTAGCCTTTGGAATACTGAAATCTTCGCTTAAACAATTATACCATAAAACAGATATTTGGGTCATTAATGCCTATCTTTAATATTTTTCTTAATATTTATTTCAGGTTTTTTCTTTCTTTGTTAGTGTTTGTTTTTTAAGACAAGGTGTTGCTGTATAGTCTAGGCTGGTATAGCCTAGGCTGGCCTCAGACTCACAGCAGTCTGCCTCAGCCTCCCAAATTTGAGATTATAGGCATACACCATCATACCTGCCTGATTTTTATGTGGTCCAGGGGAATTGAACCTAGGACCTTGTGTATGCTAGGCAAACATAACTTGTTTCAGTTTTTAAAAATATTCTGTTAATTGTTATCTTGAATCTATGAGCATGTAAGCTTTTTCTGAATACCCCAGGCAATTTTTGTGAGAAGGTACTTTTTTATTACATTCTCATATTAATTTTTGTTTTGATGTAAATTTTTATATAAATTAAATTTATTAACATATTTTCTCAATTCAACATTATGTATTTTATTTTTACTTAGTATTTATTCAGGAAGAGAAGATCAGAAAATATTTTCTTTTACTTAGTAAAGATACCCACTGTGCCCAGCACATTTGATACTAGTACCACAGAATTGATTCAGACAAGTTTACAGCTGGGGACATAGCTCAGTGGTTAGAGCACTTGCTTATGAAGCAGTGGTCCCTGAGGTCAGTTCCCCAAAATCACATAAACTGGATGTGGTGGTGTGTGCCTGTAATCTCAGCACCCAGTGGGCTGAGACAGGAGATGGCCGTTGAGTTCAAGGCTAGCCTGGGCTACATAGTGAGTTCAGGAACACCTCAGGCTACAGAGCAAGACCCTGTCTCAAAAGTGGGGGGTGGGTGGGTGGGTGGGGAAATGAAGGGCAAGTCTTGATATAAGAGGTGGTATGAAAGGTTGTGTGGGATGATTGGGAAGAACTGGGGAAATCCTGGGCTTTGCGGACTTCCTGGGGAAAAAAAGGAGAGGAAGCTGCTGAATTTGGAGTTGATTCTGTATTATTATTTTCTACTGTGAGACAGTGTCTTACTAAGTTGCCCAGCCTAGGCTTAAACTTGTGATTCTCTTGCCTAGGCCTTCTGCATAGCTGAGATTATAGATGTGTTTAACCATATCAATCTTGATTCTGTGTTTTAAGGAAAAAATATGCAAAGGTTCGACTTTTCTAAATGCGGCATAGTTAGGTTTCATCATCAACATCCAATCCATTAATTTAGTTAATCTGCTTATTAGTAGGTCACCAGTAAATGCAGGAACTTTGTTGTTTGCAGTGGGCCTACATAATGTGTAATGGCGGGCCTGGGAAGTATTCCAAGATCCCTGCTGAAAATGAACCATGTCAGTTGGCTCCCTGATTGGGCATATCCATGTAAACGGGAGTATATTTTAGGATAAACAAAATGCTTCAAGTTGCCTTATAAAATAATAGTGTCTGTTATGATTTTTACAGACCATTAAAACTTCCTGCAGAATCTGCTGTGGACTAACTTATTATTAATAACAAAGACTTGAGTAATTTACCTGCTTTATTTGCAAGTAAATAGGTAATAGAATTAACAGAATGAAATAGCTTTGAATTATCAAGGTATGCTCTGTAAATTCAAATCATTTGTTATTACAGGATGAAAAAAATCTGAGGACATTTAATTCTAAAATGTTTAATTTGAGGTAGTTATTAGAAGGATAAATTCATTTTACAAAATCATGCAACAAGCTGAGTGTGGTGGTACGTGCTCCTAATCCCAGCACTCTGGAGGCTGAGGCAGGATGATTCTGGTGAGTTCAACGTCAGCCTGGGATACAGAATTAGTTGAGGACCAGCCTGGACTACAGAATGAGAAAAAATAGCATTTCGTACTGTTCTGTTGTTCCTCCCTTAATTCTTCTTATGATTGTTCTCAGTGATTCCATTTCTTTGGACTTCATGTTTTTTCTTTTTCTATTTTATTTCTTTTTTCAAGACAGGCTTTGCCTCTGTAGCCCAGATTGGTCCTAAACTCACTGGTGTAGCCCAGGTTGACCTTGGACTCAGGACAATCTGCCTGCTTCAGCTTTCTGAGTGCTGGGGTTACAGGTGTGCACCACCATGCCCAACGTTATTTGGTGCTGAGGAATCAGACTTAGGGCTTGAGCTTGCAAGCCAAGCACTTTAAGCATTGTGGCATTCCTCCAGCCCCTACTTTATTTTTCCTTACCTTTCGCATCCCTTTTCCCTTCCCACCCTCTGACCCCTCACCTGCCTGTCCCCTCTCCACAAAGTCTGTTTTCCTACTTTGTTCTGTATCTCCTTTTTATGGTTTGATTTTCTATATGGTATTTAACTTTCTGGATCTGATTCATTTTGATGAGCATAATGGTCTCAAGAATGTCTCATAATGGTCTACAGACATCTCAGATTTGTCATGTTTATGTCAGAATATTATTCCATTGTGTGTATACATTACATCTTTATCCATATGCCTGTGTTTAGGCATATTGGTTTCTTCCAAGATTTTGCTATTGTAAATAATACTGCTATAAAAATGGGTATGCATGCAACATTATTGTATAACTTTAACTCTTTTGAGAAGATACCCAGAAGAGGTGTAGCTGGGTCAAATGGAATATTGATTTTCAATTTTTTGAGGAATATCCATACTGCTTTTTCTAGTGGTTGTACTATTTTAAAGTCCCACCAGCAATGTAGATTTCTTTCTTCCCCACAACCTTTCCAGCATTGGTTGTTATTTACGTTCTTACTAGCAGCCATTCTTACTGGCAATAAATGGAACCTCGTTGATGTTTTGATTTGCGTTTCTCTGGTGACTGAAGATTTTGAACATTTTTTCATGTATTTATTGGCCATTGGATTTATTTTGAGAACAATTTATTCATTTCAGATTCACAGTTTTAGATTGGATCCTTAATTTTGAAGGGTCTAATTTTTTCAATTTTTTGTATATTTCTAATAATAGTCCTCTGTTTGAGGGGTAGTTGGCAAAGATTGTTTTTCAGTTCTGTGGGTGCCCTCTTCACTCTGTTGATTGTTTCCTTTGCTGTGCAGGAGCTTTTTTATTTCTTATAATTGCATTTGTGGATTCTTGGTGATATCGCTTGTGCTTTGCATGTTTTCCTGAGAAAATCCTTGCCTATGTGTATGTCTTCAAAGGTTTTGTCTACTTTTTCTTTGAACAAGTTCTGTGTTTTTATTTTAATGTGTAATGGTTAATGTCTAAGTGTTCAATCATTTTGATTTGATTTTGGCGCGTGATGAAAATTGTGGGTCTAGTTTTGCTCTTCTGCATGTGACTAGCCAGTTTTCCTATCATCAGTTGTAAAAGAGGCCGTCTTTAGAATGTATTTTTGGCACCTTTGTTAAAGATCAACTGGTTGAAGGTACTTGAGGATGTTTCTGTGTCCTCAGTCCTAGCCCATTGGTCTACCTGTCTGTTTTTGTAGCAATACCATGTTATTTTTATCGCTGTTGCTGTGTGATATAATTTGACATCTGGTTTCATGATGCCTCCTGCTTTTGTTTTGTTGCTTAAGATTGTTTCGACTACTCTGGTATTCTTGTGGTTGCATATAAATTTTCAGATTTTCTTTTTAGTTCTGTGAAAAAAAAATGCTCTTTATATCTTGATTGGGATTGCATTGAATCTGAATATCAATTTATGTAGTATGGCTGTTTTGACAATGGTGGTTGTGCCTATCCAGGAACAGGGAGTGTCTTCCCATTTTCTTAAATTTTTTTGATTTTTTTCAGATTAATATAGTTTTGAATATAGAGGTCCTTCACTTGATTTGTTAGGTTATTTTCTAGGAATTTAATTTTTCTCGGTATTGAATTTTATTTGAGGTGACTGTGAATGGGATTATTTTCCTGATCTCTTTGTGTGTTTTCATTGTTGCTATAGAGGAATGCTACTGCTTTTTGGTATTGATTTTATATCCTGCAACTTGTCTGAATTTGTTTATCTAATTGCTATTTTTAGTATTTCTTTAAAGGTCCTTGAATCCCTTTTTCTCTTGCTTCTTACCTCTTCCTTCTCAGCAGTCTCTGGGACATTTCATCTGTTCTGCCAACTATATGACTTATAAATCTGGCTCAAATGTCTTTTCCACTGTTAGATATCAGCAGTAAGGACAGTAGCCTGCCAACATGCCCAACTGAACTCACTAATTCTCTTCCATGATCTGCATCCAGCACATCTTCCTCTTCTCATCTTGTGAATACTCTGTCTTTAACTTTATGTGTAATAAAAGTTGAATACTTGCTCTCTGCCATGGCCACTCTGTGTATTACATTCATTGTCTAATTTAATTTTGGATTGTTATCATCCCACTTTGCTGATGAAATTTTGAGAGTCAATATATCTCAGGTCATACAGCTTAGCAATAGCAGTTCTGAAACTTGAATCCCACTTTCTAAGTTTGTGGCCATTATTCAGAGTATCTATAGAACCTTTTATGTTGTTTATTACTAGTACAAAAAATGTAAACTTCAGAACACAGCATCTCAGTATTTTTAATTTAGTATGTAACTAAAGACTTAAGGACAACTGTAATATAGAGTAAGGCAGTGACTTTCAACTTCTGGGGAGGTCTCTTCATATAATTATTTGATGATACTGGTTCCTTTGCTAGAAGTATATCAGATTTCTTCAATATGTAGTTGTCTGATTATGCCTTCTTTTTATTTAAGGCTGTTGTACTGAGATGTGCCCCTAACGCCTGAGATTATTAGGTCACAAGATGATAGGTTGTCTTTTCATGCAGTGCTCTTAACTGGAATTCACTTATTTTCCTCCTTCTGTCTCCAACTTTCTGTTGCTTAGCAGTCTTCTTACTTTAAGAACTGAGGCTTATTTAAGAAGCTCCCCTGGGCTTTCCTATCTGTGGCTAAAGTTCCCTTACTATTCTTTTATCATCTTGCATATACAGATGACTGTATGTAGTGTCACAACGTGTTGATACTTAGTCACTCACCAGAGGAAGAGCACTTTGGGATAAGAACCATGTCTGAGGCATTTTTGTCCTATATATAATATGCTTTAACGAATGGTATCAGTGTTACCAAATATTTATTGTTAGTCTCAACTTTTCTAGACTGTCAGAACCCTATTCATTTTTTTTTAAACTTGAGGGGCTAATATTTTTGACTACTAATCATAAGACCAAAAGTTTTTCATCTTTCTGTTGACATATAGTGCCACAGCCAGACTGTCCCTGTGATAATTTACCATATTTTTAAAAGTTAAAACAACATAACAGCATGTGCATTTCAACGTGTTAAGGAGATTGCACATATTTATTACTTTAAAATTTGAATAGAGTTTTCAGTTTTAGTAATTTGTTAATTTTTTTTTTTATTATTTTATGTACTTAGTGTTTTTGGTTTTTTTTGAGACAGAGTCTTGTTCTGTAATCCATTGCTGGTATTGAACTTACTATGTACTGTGTAGCCCAGGGTGGCCTCCGACTCACAGCAATCCTCCTGTCTGAGCCTCCTGAGTGCTAGGATTCTAAGTGTGCACTACTAGGCCTGTGTCTCAGTTACTTTTTCATTGCTATGACTCAATACCCGACATCCACAAATTTAGGGGAGGAAAGGTTTATTTTACCTCACCGTTTCAGAAGGTCACAGTCCATTCAGGGGCAGCTGGCAGCAGTCAAAGTACATGGCAGAGGCAGAGGTGGAGGTAGCTTTTCAGGGCGTCACAAACAGGAAGCCAAGTCAAGGCAAGTTGAGACTTGTCCTCCAAGGAAGGCAGGAAGCAGCTTATACATCCTTCCAGGCCTCAGCCCAGTAATCAGCCCCTCCTGGACCCAGGTGTGGAAAGTGTGGCCACTACATGCAATTAATCCTAACTTACATGCCTGTAATCCATCCCTCCAGAGTAGGACCCAATTTCTCAACAGCACATGTTTACATAGACAATTTATAGCATTCAAATACGTGAGACTTTTGGGGGACATTCCAGATCCAAACCACATGGCTAAGATATTTATTTATTTATTTATTTATTCGTTGAGGCATGTTCTCGCTCTGTAGTACAAGCTTGTCCTAAAATCACTATGTAGCCCATGCCGGCCTTGAACACAGGGCAGACCTCCTGCCTTCCATGTGCTGGGATTACAGGCATAAACCATCATGCCTTGCTTTTGTGGTTCTGGGGAGTCAAATTGAGGGTCTTATACTTTCTAGGCAAGCACTTTTGACTGTTGAGCTGCACCCCCAACCCATAAATTTTTACTTTTAGACTCATTTTGTTTTGATAGCATAGATAAAATGCTTTAAGAGGCACTGTAGTAACTCATGTTGTGATTTTTATGTATACTGCCAATGTTCTGTGTATTCACTGAGGTTTTAATTATATAAAATAATTAACACTTTTTTTCAAGTATATGGCATAATCTTAAAAGTCAACTAGTTGCAAGGGTCGACTACATAAACATAGAAATCCAGAGAGACTTGTTTTCTGTTGGTCTCAGTATGATTATAATTTCCCAAAGTGACTCATCATTAAAGGACATTTTGGTTTGTTTGAACTTAATTGCTTAGTGAAACATACAAGCTCTTAAGGTAAAAGCTAGTATCTTTGATAACCTTAAAAGCAGTGTTCAGGGGCTGAGGGTGGAGTGTAGTGGTAGAGCTCAGTATGCGTGAGTGAGGCATTGAGTTTGATCCCTCACATCACAAAGGTAAAGTAAAAACAAGACAAAAGGAAAGCTGTGCTCAAAATGTGCAATAGAAATGTAAGTGGAAGTTTGGTTTTAAATTTAAATCTTGACGAGAATAGAGAAAATATAAGATGCCACCTGTGTAATAGAGAATGAGGGTCATTGTCTTAAGGAAAAAAAAGGAGGTATGTAAAATAGTTCCTGATGTTTCTGGAGTTCCTGACCTATTTGATGTTTATTTGTTTTGTCTTGTTGTTGTTTTTGCGTGTTCGTTTTTGAGATAGAGTCTTACTGGATAGTCCAGGGTGCTCCTGTACTTTCTACATAGCTTAGACTGACCTCCAACTCATGGCAATCTCCCTGCTTCAGCCTCCTAAATTCTGGGATTACAGGCATGTACCATCATGCTTGGCATATGTGGTTTTGGGGAATTCAACCCAGGGCCTTGCTCTTGCTAGGCAAGTACTCTTAACTACTGCAGTAAACCCCAGCCCTGATGTTTATTTGTAGCATGAAGTCTTGGAGGACTTCCACTGTGGGCTTTGTCACCTGCTTCCTTCCCAGAGCTGCTAGAGCTCCCGCTCTAGGGTGGTTATCCCAAGTAACTGAAGTTACTCTTTCAATCCCATTTCTCTACTACATTCTAAAGTTTGTGAGCACTAGGACTTGGGAATATTTGTTTCTGTGTAATGAGTACTTAATAACGTTAAAGCTAAATGATGAAAAATAAGCAGAAGACATGGATATGTTCTCCAGAAGTACTTGTTTAGTTCATGGCGACATTAAAGCACTGTAGATCTTGATAGGACTGACATAATAGATTTGTGCCTTTGTACTTTTTCCATGTTTAAGATGCTCTTAGGTTAGGTGAAATACATTCTGATTTTCACTCTGTAACTGATTCATGGTATATTCATGGTTTTGACAGATTATTTATTTTGGCTTAGGTATTTTCAGTTTTAAATTTGAGCTTGTTTATAACTGTATGGAGTTTAGCTTTCAAGTATGACTAGAAAAATTTTAGACTTTTTAGATGTAGGAGGCTTATTTGTAATTAAATTAGCAGGTAATAATTATTAAATTGTATTTAAGATTCATATTTGGTAAGATGCTGCATATCTAAAATAGATTTCAGCCTTGTATCTATCAAGAATTGTTTCCTGTGTACTTTTATAAGATAAGCAGATTGATGGTACTTCTTTGAAATTGACTAATTAGAAAATTTAGCCTTTAGCCATGGTAAGTCAGTGACATTCCATCTTCCTTACTCTCTTTCTTTTGTTTTTCCTTCATTCTATGTCTCTAAAATTATATGTTGTATACCTTTACTCATTTGTTTAGAGAATAAAGATTGTGCTTGGATTTTTTTTAATGAAGTTTGCTTTTGAATCTCTTTGTCAGTGTATGTCCTAGGATCCAACAGATTATTGTATATCATAGGTTGCTTGAATGAGTTCGATTTTTTTGTTTGTTTTATAATACTAAGTTAACAAAGAAAGTGATTTTTTTTTATTCTTTTAAGAAAGGTGACTCTTGTGATGGTGGGACTTGATAATGCTGGTAAAACAGCAACGGCAAGGGGAATCCAGGGAGGTAAGCTGAAAATGTTTTTATGCTTTCTGAACTCTATTAAATTTCCTGAAGTATTTATTTATGTTCAGTTGCTTTATTACGTATTATTGATAGTGTGTACTTCTTTACTTTATATTCTTAATATTCCTGTGTCCAATGTGAATAAGCTTTGGCTTAATGATAACAGGTTAGCCTCATATGTAACCTTTGAATTGATGTGAAATTTCCTTGATGTCTTTGATCAGCTAGGAGAGATTCTGTGTTCACAAAAAGGAGTAAAAAAGTAGAATGATACACTCCTTCACTTAAGGGACTTAAGGGCACTTAGCTTAATGATACTTAGATTTTCTTCACTTGAATTTATTCACAAGGTTGGTTGTGTCTGCATGAAATGGAAGATGAAGTATGTTAGCGGTTATAGTACATTATAGTATTAACCGGCATGGTACTTCTTTGTATCTCCTAATGCTTTTATATGTGATATGTAGGTTGATTTTTTTTTTAGTTATGTTAATGGCAGGTCTCTATATGTCATTGGAGAACTTTGTTATCATGTATTTTGAGGTACATTCAAAAATATGGTGAATGTTTAAGCTAAAAAAATTAGAAGATGCATTACCATTGATCAGTATCAGTAATCCCTCATCCCCCTTGCTTCAGGAGCATTGATGACATCATTATTTTCACTTTCTGGAGCAGTTTTAGAAGTCCTTTTTTTTTTGTTTGTTTGTTTGTTTGATGCAGGGTCTTACTCTGTAGTCCAAATTGGTCCTGAACTCACTGTATTGCCCAAGCTGGCCTCAAACTCATGGCAGTCCTCCTATCTCACCCTTCCGAGTACTGGGATTACAAAGCATGCACCATTATGCCTAGTTTATATGATGCTCTGGAGAGTTGATCTCAGGGCCTTCCACTTTCTAGGGAAAGTCCTTTATTCTGAGTGTCTTTAGTTGTACTGCAGTGGCTGCCTCAACATCCTGAATTGATTACAAATGTTTGCTTTTCATGACCATTTAACACTGAGGAAAAGGCAGAAGTTGGCTGGTGCAAAATCCAGTGAACAGGGTAGATGGGGATGTACTATAATGTGTCCTGCCTTTCTGTTGGATGGCACGTGGCAGGAGCATTCACCAGGTTTTCTTTTTTAATCAAACTTATAAGGACATTTATGAGAAAAGGACTTCCAGGACAGCTTGAAAAAGTGGAAAGAGGGTCTAGCAGGGTAACTCAGTGGTTAAGAGCACTTGCCTGGCAAATGTGTGGCCCTCGGTTTGATTTCCCAGTACCACATAGGCTGAGCATGGTTGCATATGACACACCTGTAGAAAAATAACTGAACAAATATAAAGTAAAGGTTTGTCCCACTTGTCCTGGTTCAAAATACTTTAAAAAAAAGATGGGAAGAATAGTGGTGTAAGTATATTTCAAGTGAGGGGAAATGTTTTTGAAGGGGATTACTGGCAAGGTATCTTTTACTATAATATTAATACATATTAAAACTAAAGTAATAGTGGTTTGGTAAGACGAGAGCCCATTTTCCTCTAGCAGCCACTCAGACGCGAACACTTGCAGACTCGGCTCTTCATCCCGTCTGCTCTGACCTTGAGTGTTAATCCCACCTGTGTAACCTGACGTAGCCCTTTGCAATGTATGTTTGAGCTAGAAAGAACAGGTTGAGGAGAGACCATTCTCTTTGACTTCAGAATCATGAACCAGAAGCTGTTGTCTCACTTTAATTCACATGCCATTGCCTAGGCACTTACGTCTGCCTGCTCATATTGGCTTGTTTCAAGTGTCAAGACTTAGATATGCATATCTCACTTTAGCTCTGTAATACCTGTTGTTAGTTCTAAGTGAGATTTAGTGTGGGTGTTTACACCATGGGAATTGACTCCCTGTCAGTCCCCTCTCTCATTCCATATACCTTCCAAGTCAGCTGTTGAATATTTAACAGCACATTACTAGAGGCAACCTCTAGTCGTGATTTTTAGCTGTCACTGAGTCAGAGAATTCTGATCTATTCTAAATAGTCATGTGCTTGGAAAAAAAAAAAACGAGGAATCTCAAACTAACCAATTACGTTTTTTAGTAGGAAAGCATTGTAACTTTACGTGCAAATGTTTTCCTCTCTGTGACTTGGTCTCTAGGTTAGTTGGATATTAATATTACTAATGTCTTCATTAATTTTTATAATTATTTGTGTGTCTATGTAGATACAGATATATACATATGTGTGTGTGTGTGTGTGTGTGTGTGTGTGTGTGTGTCTGTGTGTGTGTGTGTGTGTCCCCAATAGACTAAGAGCCCTGTAAGATAAGGCAGTGGATTGTATTGATTGGATTTTTTTTTTTTTGAGGAATGACAACTCCAAGTCTTTCTCATTTTTATATTTGATTTTGAGATAGGGTTTCACTAAGTCACTGAGGCGTGACTCAAATTTTCAGTCCCCCTGTCTCAACCTCCCAAGATGTTGTGATTACAGGCCTGTACCACTGGGCCCAGTTTGGGTCCTGTTAATTTTTATTGTTCTTGAGCCTTCCTTGGGACTTACCATAGATCAAATACCTGATATTTATTGATTGTATATTTTATCTTGATCTCTCTAAATACTATACACACATTCCACTGAAAGTCTGAAGGTTGAGGACTGTGTATCTTTGTGTCCCTGATTCTTACATGTTGCCTCCTCTCTGATAGTTCCTTAATATAGTTACAAGGATAGATGGATAAGTATGTGGGAGAGCAGAAGGAAGGATGGGTGCTTGGACAGTAATTTCAGCTATCTTGGAGTAGCATTGTGAGGTACTGTGAGCCCTGTGTGCTTTGTGCTACATGTTGAAGACATAAAGACATAGTCCCACCTTTGCCATAGTTGGAAAGTTGTGGGCCAGGCATGTCTAACTGTGGCCCACTGTTTTATTGCTTTTTTTTTTTTTTGACTGAAGAACTGTCTTGGGCCACATATAAAACATAAATATAACTGACAGTGTATAGGTAGTAAAATTTTCTTTTTACAAAAACTCATTATAACATTTAAAAAAAAAAATAAAGGCAAAACCCGCAGCAGGCCACAGCTTGGGCATGCCTGGTTACAGAGATCATGTAAGATAGGGTATTGTGATAGAAGGTGATACTGGACATAGGAAGGAATCAGAACAGGATTTATGGAGTAAGCTGTATTTGAGCAGTTAAGTCTTAAGACTTGAAACATAAATCCTGAGGAGTGATTGTTGGATGTTTGCCATGTCCTAAATTTTGTAGTCCTGAAGGCATGTTTTTCAGTAGCATAAGCTTTTAAAGTCTTGAAAACTTGGATTTGAGTTCTGTCCCTACTAACCATACAAACTGAAGAAAATATTCTTAAGCTGCGTTGACACACTACAAATACTGCTGTCATGTCATCTGGGCTTGCAGTTCTCACTCTGCCCGGCATGTTGTTCTTCCTTCCCTGTTAGGATTTTACAGAGCCTGGAAATCTCCACTCCACTCTGTTTCTTCTCTCAAGCCTTTGTATACCATACCTCTCTCCTTTTCCCCCTCTTCCTCTTAACTTCCCTCATGCTTTCTTTCCCAGGCTTTTTCAAAAGACATACACATTATGTAGTATTCCCATTAATAAGGTTTGCTTTGCTTTCTTTTTATTTATTTATTTATTTTGGACAACGGTGGTAGTTTATTTGTCTTTTCATCTTGATGCACAAAGTTCTGTACAATGTAGGTGTTTGGTATATGTTACTTGCCTAATCCCTAGTACATCCTAGTGGATTTATTTTCAATGATGATTTCCTGAGGTCTTCTGTTAATTCATACTCGAAGATAACTCACTGTCTCATGGGTGGAAGCCAGCTTTGGTCAGTAGTAGTTCCAGCATTTATATATCCGATGGGTTCCTGTTCTGGGACATCAGTCTACTAATCAGAGGTCTAACTTGGTCTTTTTCTCTTTCTAGATAGTGAACATGCTAGCAAATGACTCCCATTAAGTTTCTCAGGTTCCGTGTAAACTGGGCTAAGGTGCTTGATGTATTTGATGTTGCAAGTCTGGTTTTTAGTTACACCTAATCCTAAAAAAATGCCTTTCAGCTTAACTTTGTAATAGCAAATGCTTTGCTAAATAATAGGCTTTAGACCCTCCAAATCTGAATGTCGATTAATAGAATTTTTTTGCAGTGATGAAAATGTTTGTTTGTTTGTTTTTTTTTTTTTTTTTTTTTGGCTAAGTCTGATAAGATGAGCCACTATCCACATGTGGCTTTTTAGCACTTGAAATATAGCTGGTGCAGTTATAGAACAGAATTTTTAATGTCATCTCATTTTATTTCATTTAAATTTTAAAAACCTTATGTGGTTTTGGCTACTAATTTAATCATGCAGTCTAAATGAAGTTCTGCAGTATAGTATTTGTAGTAGATTAAAATAAACATAGGAAGAATGAAAAAACAAATATAATACTTTTTATAATCATTACTTCAACAACTCTTATTTCCATGAGTTCTCTTTATTCCTTGCTTTTCCTTTCTTCTCTGACAACTGGCTATCCTTCACTTTCAGTCAGCCTGACCACTTCCTTGAAACAGTATTGTGCATAAAGCACTGCTCTATTCATCTGATTGTGTCATTAGTCTACCAAATACCTTCAGTGGCTCCCTATTCCCTGTCTTCAGGAAGCTCTAGTCTGACTTCCATTTGTATTTTCAATCTTAAGGATTTGCCCCAGCCATAAGGCTTACTTTGTTGTGACTTTTTTCACTTTCCCATTTCCCTTAGATTTCTCTTCTACCTGTTTCAGTCCTATCTAGCTTTTAGGCCAGAGTCCTGTCTTCTTTGAATTACTTTGTTTGTTTTTTTGTTACTCTCAGAGATCCTTGTTGGCCTCTTATTATCTGTTCTGTTTTCATTCCACAGCAGTTGCAATCATATGCCTCTGCTGTCTTCTTGGTGTTGTGACATATGGAAGCACCTATCCACCCTGCAAAAAACCCACTTCGCTTATAAGTTACTGAAAAATCCAAAACATGTTTCTACAGACATAGCAAAATCTACTTATTTTGTTGGTAAAACTGACCCTCAGAATTCTCTTTATACCAATTACAGCTTTGATTAAAAGAATGTCATATTACTCTTAAAGTTTCTCCAATTTTTTGATTATTCTGAACTTTTTTATTTAGACGTTAATATTTTTTCTTTATAATTACGCAGAAATTGTTGAATTCCTGGGGATAGTTAAGGTGTTGAAGAATCAAAACTTTGTAAGTTTTAAATACCCTTAAAGGCAAGGATTTATTTATTTTTATTCAACGTATACTTATCAAGAACCTATTCTAAGTTAAGTGGTAGGATTATAGAAGTTTTTTTTAAAGACAGAAGTTTATATTTACATGGAGTAAAAATTCTAGTTGAAAATTTTATTTCTAGTTGAATATTTTATAGTTATCTAGTATCTCCCTAAAGTAATAGGCTTATATGTAGTTTATTCTGCATGGGCAAGTGATAATCATTCTATTTAGTACTAAAGTATGATGAATAACAATAACAATTGTAAGTTTAATTTCATTAACTTAAAATCTAAAAACTGTTTTGTGTCATTTGAAACAGAGCACCCTGAAGATGTAGCTCCTACTGTTGGATTTTCTAAAATTGACCTTAAACAAGGAAAATTTGAGGTCACCATCTTTGATTTGGGAGGTGGAAAAAGAATTCGGGGAATTTGGAAGAATTACTATGCAGAATCCTATGGGGTGATATTTGTTGTGGATTCCAGTGATGAAGAGAGAATGGAAGAGACCAAAGAGACAATGTCAGAAGTGCTAAGACATCCTAGGATATCAGGGAAGCCTATATTGGTGTAAGTAACATTTGCCTTATTGTAAATCTAAAGACAGTGACATTAACCAGGGAAAAATTTGTCTGTGACAGAATACTGAATAAGCTAAAATAATCATGTCCTGGTACAATAAATCTATGTAATTAATGTTAATTGTTAATACGCTGAAGTCTTGGTATAATGCCTTCTGTAGGGATAGAGTTGAGACCATATTAGGAACCAACCTTATAATTAGATCTCCTGGGATCTTTAATGTATACTCTTTGTTTTATGTAATTTACTTTTAGCAAAGTTGGCCTTTTGAAATGGTGTATAAGCAAAGTTCTAGAATATTTTTCATTTCCTTTTCTCTTTTACTAACATATTTTTCTGTTGTCATCTTTTTTGAGAATATTCTAGTTTGAAACTTATTTAAGTGATTTCTGTCGTTTTGTTCCTGGCACCTGAAAAAATAAGTGTCACAGATCTTTTGTATTCACAGCATTTGTGAGTAGTAAACACAAGATGGCGCTGTAACTGAGACATTGTATGTTGCTCTGTAACTTGACCTTAACCGTGTTTTCCCTTGCCTTCCTACCTTTTGTTCCCATATTCTTGTGATTCATAAGAAGGCTTTTAAAAAATTAATCCATTGTGTCACTGGATAAAAAAAATGTAAGGAAAGTAATTTGTTCCTCAGTAGTTCTCAGTAGCAAATGAAAAAGGTTAACTTTCACAGGTTGGAACCTTTGATTAAATACTCAAAACTTTATTACATCATTTACTGGGAAGGCTTATTCTTCAAAATTTTTGTACATTTACTAAATGAGAAGTTACTTAGTTTATGTAATTAATTCTCCCCTTTATGGAATTTGAAATAAACTTCAATAGAGGTATATATAAAAAGTGAACTTTGTTGAACCTCATGGACTAAATTAGTCTCTATGTTTAAGCAGAGAGTCAGTAATTTCTGTAGTAAAAAAATATTAATGGCTTGGTTATTTGCAAAATCATCATATGTGCATGTTTAACCAAATAGTTCTTCTGTGTATTGTTCACCTATACAAATATTAATTCAGTAAATACTTACTGAGTATCTACTATGAGACAGGCATTATTCTTGTGAAAGTTTGTGTTTAGGAACAAAAATAACAAAAATCCTTATAGTCTAGGGGGAGAGTCCACAGTACATATAATCAATAAACCATGTTACAATTAAGCAGTGAGTGTGTTGAATATGATGGGGGAGGTAAAGGAAGATTAGGAAGCCTAGAGTGGAAGTGACAATGTAGTATTTTGCTCTTGCAGTCAAAATAATCATAGTAGGTTTTAGTGAAAAGATGACATCTGAGGTGAGGGAGTCAGTTATGTAGATATCTGTGGAAAAGCCCCAGAGAGAGAATATGCAATCATTAAGTAACCGTAGTGATTACTGAGTTGTAAATAACCATCAGCACCATGTCTGCTTTCAGTTCTGTCATCTGTCAGCTGGTGAATTTTCTGAGTAGGAAAGTGTATGGCTAGGGTGATTGCTTCACTGTTATGTTTTATAGTCAGAGATATTAGAATTTATCATGAATATTATAACATGTTCATGAAATATAAAATGTTTGCCATTTGATCACCTTTGACTTGTGCTGTTGTGCCTGCCTTGATATCCTGCAGTGATTCAAAACCTTATATTTCTGGGTCATTTTGACTTTGGGGAAGAGAGAAAAGTTGCCTGTGCCAGATCTAGTGAATAGGGTGGATGAAGACACACTGTAGTATCTTATGAACTTGCCTTTCTTTTGGGTGGCACTTGGCGCTGGCATTAACTGTATTTTCTATCACATCACATGAAGACACAATAATGTGAATTCCTTTAGCATTCTTTACAGGGCCCATCTGGTGGTGGTGAGTTCTTTCAGTGTTTGCTAGTCTTTAAAGACTTTTTCTGTTCTTCATTTCTGAAGGATTGCTTTTCTAAGTTTTCTAGTCTTGGTTGACAGGTTTTGTTTCATCTTATTTTGCTTTGTGGTTTGTTCTGTTTTTCCTCTCAGGAGTATAATGTTTCAGCTGAAAAGTTTATTGTTAGTTAAATGCAAAATATCTTATATGTGATTTGACATCTTTACTGTTTTTGGAGTTCTTCTTTTGCCTTGTGCTTTTTAGTTTATATGATACTATACCTTCAATTGAATCATATTTGGTCAGTTCTTTCAGGAGTCTTTAGAGCTTCAAATACCTGGGCGTTCATATATTTGAAAAGTTTTCAACTGGTTCTTTTTTGAATAGGTTTCCTATACATTTTTCTTTCTCCTTTTTGAAATATCTAAATACAAAGGTTTGCTTACTTACTGTTGTCCCATAATTATTAAAGGCTTTCTTCATTTACTTTTTTATTTCTTTTTTTTTTTTGTCTCACTGAATTATTTCAGAAGACCTGTCTTCAAGTTTAGAAATATTTTCTCCTGCTTAATTTTGACTATACTTATTTATTTTGTGGCAGGATCTTTCTCTGTAGACTAGACTGGTCTGGTATTCTTTATGCAGCCTAGGCTACTCTTAAACTCAGGCATGTCTCCTGACTCAGCCTCCCATGTACTAGATTTATAGGCATATACTGCTATACCCAGCTTAGGTGGTGCTGGAGAATCAAACTCAGGGCCTTGCACTTGCTACCCAAGCACTTTAACCACTAAGCTGCACCCCAAGCCCTTGAGTATACTTTTTACTTCATTTACTTAATTCTTTGGCTGTAGTATTTTGTAAGGGTTTTTTTTTTTTTTTTTTTTTTTTGCTGTTGTTGTTGTTGTTGTTTTGTTTTTTCATTTTTTTTCTACACTATCTTGCTGTAGAAGTTCATGCTGGAAATTATAGTACTTGGAGGCTAAGGTAGAAGACACATGAGTGTTTTTGTTTTCTTTTTTTCCCCCATTTTCATTAGTGTATATATGTGATACACTAAGATTTCATTGAGCTTGAGAATTTTGTGAGCATATGTATCACATCAACTTCACAATCCTCCTTTCCTCCCTCTTTTTAATGTCCGAGGAGTATGAGTTTAAGGTTTACCTGGGTTACATAGACCATGTCTCAAAAACCAGAAAAGCAAAACCAGAGCACCCTTTTTTGCTGAATTTCTCATTCATATTATGAATTATTTTCTTGATTTGATTGAATTTTTTTTTTTTTTTGAGACAGGGTCTCGCTCTGTAGTCCAGCTGGTCCTGAACTCTCTATGGAGCCCAGGCTGTCCTTGGACTCAGGGCAGTCCTCTTGCCTCAGCCTCCCGAGTTCTGGGATTACAGGCATATGCCACCATGCCCAGTTTATGTGGTGATGCGAAATCGAGCACTTACCTTCGCACTTGCTAAGCAAGCGCTTTAACCACTGAGCCATTCCTCCAGCCCCTGAGTTCTTCTTATTTTTAATTGACTATATTTCCCCTAAAATGTATTATTTTGACTTCTTTTTCAGGCATTTTATTAATTTGTTTTGCTTTGGGGTCTCTTGCTAGATATTATGTTCCTGTGGAGGTGCCATATTACCTGATTTTTTCCGCACTTCTTTTAACATTACATTAATATTTGTGTATCTGATGGGTTAGTTACTTCTACCAATTTCATAGGATATTTTTGAGAGTAAGTTACTTTGTCCTAGAAGTGTATCCTAGAATGTTGATTTGATAGACTGCACTGGTTTTGGTCTATTGGTCTTAGGTCGGCTCTTTAACATAGCATCTGTGTATCTTTTTCAGTAATAATCAGTGTCATCAGTGTCTGCAGAATGTCTCAGGTGACCTAGGTCTCAGGGATTCTGGGACTATATTGCCAGCTGGAAGGCTACTCTGTTTGTTCATTCGGGCAGGTTTCTGGCAGCTCCATGAATGGTATATATTGTGGTCAACCAACAACCATAGTTAGAACAGGATGAGGTAAAGAGAAGAACCCAGTGCAAGAAGTCTGTACTGGAATAAAGTTCAGGAGTTTGACAAATTTAATTTTTTTCAGCAGGACTTTGTATACTCAAAAGCAGCAGCATGGTTATCATATAGAGGAATGGCTACATGTTCATCCCATAACTAAGAAAGCAGTTTCCATGCAGAGGGCCATTGAGGTTAGCACAAAGGTCACCATGTACTAGGGCAGGCCATAAGGCAGTCATCAGCTGTCTGTTGACAGTTGAATCCTTTGCCTTGCTAGCAATTTTACTTCCAAGCCTGTTCCAAATAAGTTTCAACAGCCTGGCTTCTCACAATATATGACAGTTTCCATGGGTTATAGGGCTGCCCCTTTAAGTCCCTGTGGGCATAGCACAGTATCTGAGAGCCACAGGCGACACAGTCACATATGGGCCAGGCTACACCAGTGGGTCCAGACCAAGACATGCCTCTGATTATCTTAAGGCATGCGTGGCTGATCTCATGTGGCTTTCAGAAGCTCGCTTACAAAGGGATGGCTGCTCAGCTGAATCCCAGCGCTTAGGTCCCTGCCTTTCTAGGACTTGGTGGGTGGAGCTTCCGCAAGTAAATTGCTCAGGTACTCCTTAAGGCTGCAGGAGAAGGGGATACCTAGTCGTTTCCCAGGGGACTTGACTGGCTGAGCTGCCTAGGGAAGCTGCTCATCTCCTTTCTGTGTACATGAGGGTGAGTAGGCTGGGCCACTTACTTCCTTTTAAAGCAGTCACAGTTGGAAAGAACTACTCTTGGATGGCTATTACTCTAAGTGGTCTGCCCAGGTCTTTGCCTGGCTTGTTCTCTGGATATGTTGGCTAAGTTATTGGGTGCAGCTGCCTGACTGATTCATAGAATCCCAGGTAAATGGAGGGTTAACATGGCATTTTGCAGCAGGAATTTGCCTAAAGAAGTGCCCATGTTGTGCTGGGCTCTTTCTCTGGGACAATGCATTCATTTGATACCTAGTGTTAAGATGTATTATCAACTTGCTTGGCTTAGGGGCTGAAAAGGGGATTAGTAAAGCATACTTCTGGGTGTGTCTCGCTGGTTCAAGGAAGGAATACCTTTCAGTCTCTGATTTCTTGCTGCTTTCTCTTTGGCATTGTTCTCCTGCTCTGCTTCCTGGCTGCCATGAGCTAAGTAGCTTTGCTCTGCTGTACCTTTTTTCATGATGTTTCTCCCTTGGATGCAGACAACCTTTGACTGAACCTCTGAAATCATGAACCACATTGAGCTTCTACTTTTTAAAGTTTTGAGTGTTGGATATTGTGTCTTAGTAATGGGAATGATAATTTAGTAACCTAGCAGTTCCTCAAACTGGGCTCAGGGCCTGTAATGGCTACAGGCCTTTGAAGAAGCAAATGCTTTGATGTCCTCGGTATGTGTGTGGATTACTTGGGGCCTCCTGTCTATCTTTTCCCCTTGGAGCAGAGTACTACTTAGTTTGGGGAAAATATTAAGAGTTGGACTAAATATTATATTTTTTAATAAAAGACCAAAGTGTATCTCCATGCTTTTACACATATTTGTGCATCTAGTTCTTCTGCTTTCCAGCACCATATCTTAATCTCTCCAGTGAAACAGCTGTTGTTATTTTCTTTGTTTTAGTTGTGTTGTTGAAGTCTTCAAGGGAGTTTTACAGATAATACGGTTTTTACTAATAAAAGTAAATGCTTTTGAATTGTGCTTGCTTCAGAAATACATGTATGTAATGCACAGAAAAGTATGCAAGTACACATTAATTTTGAACACGAAATAATATTTTATCGATATTTTTCTTAGAGCCATCTACTACTGGAATTATGGTAAATTTTAAATGTATGAAATACTGTGTTTTATCTCTTTTTATACATTTAAAAACACATCTTGAAAATTGCAGTCCCTATATTTGGAAATTTTTTGTTTCCTTTTTCTTTGCAACCCATTACTAATTTACCTTGTTGATACTGCTGCCTTTCATACCATGTTAGTATCTGTACCATGGTTTGTTTTTATCTTACCTTGTTCTGCCTTTTTTGTTTCTCCCTTGTGATGCTGATTGCATCAGTCTTCTACCTGGTCCTCCTGCTGGTTGTTGTCTTGCCTATTCTCCAAGGTTTCCTCCACATTGCCAGTAGAAGTTCTTCCTTTAGTTGATGTTTTTTTTTTTTAAATTACAAAACTGGTACGTGGTTTTTATAAAAAATAACAATGTCAAGAATGTGTAAAGAATATGGAAATTAGACAGTGTGACTATTTCTTTGTTTAAGGTCCTTCAGGATCTCTTCATTGCTCCATGCAGATAGGAAATTGTTTGGTTTATTATTAACAGAACCATTGTACCTATAAATAATTCCTAGAATATACTATGTTTGGCACTGAAAAATAACTTAGTGATTACTGGGAAAGACATTCATTTGAACCTTGCTGAACTCAGAGCTGAGAGCCAGTGGCTATGGAGAAATAAAGGGCAGAAATAGGTATTAGGAGGAAAACAGTATAGCTATTTGTGGCACACAGCTGCATCATTCCTGTCCACATATATTTGGGCCACGTATCTGCCCAGTATATTTCTAGCATTTACTTTCTCCTGTTAATCCTTTATCTGAGCCTCAGTGAACCTATGAGTAACCCAAAGAACCTCTCAAAACCTATTTACCTGGATGACTTTACTTGTCCTTCACTATAAGTTACCGAGCAAGCCAGAAATCATTTGGTAGAAGAAAGTAAACATGAATCATTAGGATTTTGTATGTAATTATTAAATGATAGGTTGATAGAGCTAGAATTAGTTATTTTTGGAAAATAGTACATGACCACAATGGCAGGTCTGGAAAATCTTTTGGTCTTCCGTACTTGGTTCTGCATGGTAGCTTGACAGCATATGTGGTAATAGATGACATTTTGGCCAGATTTCACTTGATATCAGTGAGTCAAGGTTTATTTGTTTGTTTAAAGTCAGAATCATAGCATTACTTGAGTTTTGGGTTTTATTAGCTCAGAATGGTAAGAAATTTAGGAAACAGTTGACTTGGAAGACTGAGTGTCCAGAACATTGGTTTTAAGAAATATAATCTCACTCTGTAGTGCAGGCTGCTTCTGAACTCACTGAGTAGCCCAGGCTGGCCTCAAACTCATATAACAGTCCTCCTATCTCAGCTCCCAAATGATGAGATTACAGTTGTGCACCATCATGCTCACTTTGTGTGGTGCTGGGGAATTGAATCCAGGGCCTTCCACTTGCTAGGCAAGGCCTTTAATCACTGTGCTATTCCTCCGGCCCTGATATAATATTTTTAATTCTGGCATGTTAATTTCTTCCTTGGACCTAGTGGCTAAAGGCCTTCTCTATAATAAAAGTAGTTGTAACTGTGTTTTTAATCCACTGTATATAGTAATGTGAACCAGACTATAGGCTGGTAAATATATTTCAAGAACTAACTTTTAATAAAAAGATAAAAATGATTTGCAGTTCTTCCAAAGCAAGAAAAAAAAAAATAAATGCCATGCAAACATTTTGCCTTGTCATCTTTTTTTTTTTTTTTTTTTTTTTTAATGAGACAGTGTCTCCTTCTGTGGTCCAGGCTGGTCCTGAATTCACTTCAGAGCCCAGACTGGCCTTGGACTCACGGCAATCGGGCAATCCGCCTGTCTCAGCCTCCCGAGTGCTGGGATTACAGGCCTGTCCCACCACACCCAGCTTATGGGGTGAAGGGGAATCGAACTCAGATACTTAGCACTTGGCTTAGTGCTTGCTCAAGCACTTTAACCGCTGAGCCATTCCTCCAGCCCCGCCTTGTAATCTTTTAACCTGTATACCTAGATGAGCCCTTTTTCTCCTGTGTCAACTGTAGATTCTAACTTTAGCCTCTATTCTTGTTTAGTAAGACATGGGCAGGGTTGCTGTTACGTTCTGGATGTTTAATATCCCCTAAAGCATGGGCCCCTGGCCTCCAGGCTATGGTCCTGAGGCCCGTCCAGGGCCTTGGGAGTGCCAGGTCTCTAGAAGATGATCTGTGGAGTGGGAGGTAAGCTGTGAGTGCAGGCCTGCCTTCTGTCAGCAGTGCCTATCAGGTTCTTACTGTGCTGCTGGTCTGACAGGGGCAGAGCTTGGCTTCCCGCTGTCCTGCAGCTGTTCAAAACTGTCCTCTAGCAACACTGCATAGCAAGTCCTCACCTGTTATGGTTTGGACCCACAATGTCCCCTAAAAGCCTCATTTGGATGTGTGGATTATCTATGGATTCCATGTGCTCTGAGGAGATGGGGCCTGGTCAGGAGGGCCTGATTACTCTCTGTGGTGCATTACTAAGCATGTGATGGCTTGCTGGGCAAGTGCCCTAGAAGGGTATATATACTCTTGCCCTGACTTCTTCCCAAAGGCTTGATTTCCTTTCTCTCGCAATATGTAAGCAGCTGTTCTCCCCCAGACCCTTCCTGATGTTGCTGCTTCCCATAAATGAATGAACAGAGCTTCTGAACCTGTGAAATTAAAAAAAAAAAACTTTTCTTCCTTAAGTTCTGTATGTCATGTGTCCCAACAACAAAAAAGTACCTAACCGTTGCTCCCCTCTCCCCTGAGAATAGGTTAGAACTAAAATTGTCCCTAGTGTCAGAAAGGTAGGGAAAACACTAAGGGACCATGTGATAAAAACTGAGTCCCACACCTTGTGCTATTGAGAGAAGATAGAACTTTTAAGGAGGGGGACTATGGGAGGTCCTCTGTCATTGGGAGCACTCTTTCTTTTTTCTTTTGTTTCTTCTTGCTCCCCTTTTGTTACCTGCTTCCATGATACCATGGGGCCTCATGACAGGCCTAAGACCAAGAGGCCAAGCAATTATGTACTGGAGTCTCTGAAACCAGAACCAACATAAATCTTGATTGTCACAGATGTTTGACTCAGAAAATTGGCACCGAATCGCTGCTCTTACTGTCCTCCCAGCGAGGAAAGGGCTTAGGAACTGGTCTGCAAGAGGAGTGGGGGGTGCCTGGAGCAGTGGCCTAGACAAAGCCTGGAATGCTGTAAGCAGAACTTAATAGGTGATTCTGGGGGCGGGGAGGAGGGGTAATTGAAAGACTAGAATGCTGATAGGAACATGGACAATATAGGTTATGATGATAACGTTTCAGATGAAAATGAGAATTCTGTTGGGAATTGGCTTAGAGGTTTTCCCGTTACATTGTGGCAAAGAATTTTGCAGCAGTTTTTGCATGGTCTTTTTTTCTGGCCATGCTGCAAATTTTCTGTTTCCCTGTTCTGTTTCTTTTTTCTCAAGATTCTCGTAACAAATTTGGCTAAACACAGTGAGTAACCCTTGTGGTGGTTGAATGCTCTTCTGCCTCAAAATTTCTTCCACCAGATGGGGTAGTTCATCACATTTAAGCTGAACCTCCCACAGAATATTAGGGCATGAATAAAAGGCAACCAAATCCCGAATGACCTTCCTACTATGTTCCACCTCTTAAAGGTTCCACTACCTGCCAGTAATTCCAAGCTGGAGACCCACCATTTATAAACTCGAGCACAATTCAAGATCCAAGACCATAGCAGTTATCTATCCTCACGTTCCCTCACCCACGTAACCTTGCCTTAACCGTTTTTAACTAAAAAAACCTAAAACTTGTAACTAGATAGTCTAGCAAAGAAGGTCTGTCTGAGAGAAAAAGTAAACCACTTTCGCAGTTGCTTAAATTACTGCACCAAAATCAGCAGTGATGTCAAATATTAAGCTCAACACTGACTATAGAGATTTTCTATTGATAATGCTTAGATCATCTTACTTTCTTTGGTTGGTGGGATACAACTTACAGGAGGACCTTTTCATTTTACCTCACAGTTTCATAAGGTCTCAGGGTAGCCTGCAGTGGTGGAAGGCACTGGCAGAGTCCTAGCTGGAGAAATGCTGTTCAGAGCATCAAAAGAGGAAGCAAAGAGGGCCAAGGGTAGAGCTGTCAATGGAATTTTGTCCTTTCAGGTCATATGTCATTGATCACCCCTTCCAACCAGGGCCCACCTCTTAGCATCATACCTTCCAAACATAAGAGGATTTTGGGGTCACTTCAGATCCCAACCATAACATTGATTACCTTTGAAATAAACAGTTCTGAGATAAGTTAAATTCCTTAACCTGTGAAATATTCAGCAGGACAAGGTTATTCCAATGTTACAGGAAGATTCATGCTTTTCAATACCTTGTTTTCTTTAGTGAAGTCTCAAAAATTGTCTTCTAAGAGATAATAAATTATCCTCAACAAACTCTTTATAAAGGGAGTTTAAGTCTCCTGATACTTTAAATTAGGGCTAACTCTGGAGACTCCCAATGTAAAATTTTCTTCCAGGATCATAAGAACACTTAATTGCTTAGTACATTTGAACTATTGTCTGTTTTTCTGTGGAGTTAAATGACCTAACTTAACTTTTGTCCATATCTTGCAAATGGGATACTTGCAACAGAAAAATAAATATCTATGTCTATATCTATAATCATGTATATGAATATTCATTTATATATATATGTGCTTGTATGTGTATATGTCCATATATATATATATATATATATATATATATATATAATATATATATATTTCACTCAGAGAAGAAAATATAGTATCTTTGAGTTGATTTTACTCAGTGTTATGAGCATTTTAACATAAAATATAAAATAGTTTATCAGCTTGAGGAATTTTTATCATGAGTGGCTTCCCAGAACCCTCTGAAGTCATGTACACAATTCTGAGTGCCTGAGTTTTTCTCCAGAGCAAATTATTGAGATCCTTAGGAGCTCTCAGATTTCAAGAGGCGTATATTATGACAGCAGTCTTTCCACATTAAGAGAAACAATAATCTGACTTTTATTATTTTTTCAATATGGAATTCTGTCTTCAGCCTTTATAGAAGATGTGAGCAAAGTATACATTGAGTATTTACATCTAAAATATTACAATAAAGGACACATTACCACAATCCCTTTCACTTTATATATTTATGTACTTATTTATTTTTGAGATAGGCTCTCACTCTGTAGTTCAGGCTGGACCTGCACTCACTGTGTAGTCCAGACTGGACTTGAACACATGGGAGTCTCCTGGCTCAGCTTCCTGAGGGCTGGGATTACAGGCTTGCGCTGCCATGTTTGGCTTACATGGTGCTAGGGAGTCAAGCTCAGCAGTTAAAATGCTAGGCAAACATTTTAACTTCTGAGCTATACCCATAGCAACTCCTCCTCACTTTAAATATTTTTTCCTTTTGCCATTTTCTGAAACAATTATGGAAGTCCTCTTTTATAAGTGTATTTACGAAGTACTGATTAAAATATATGGTGAGTGCCAATGCCTAGTGCCATCCTGCTGAAAAAGCAGGCATGTGAAAATATTGGTATATCCTTGTTTTCATTATTTTCTTGTTGCTGAGACAGAATACCTGATATCCACATTTTTGAGAAGAAAGATTTATTTTAGTTCATAGTTTCAAAAGGTCACAGTCCATTCATGGTTGGCAACTGGGAAATGATGGCATCACATGGCAGGGCTGGCGCTGGAGCTGGAGATCCTTAGAACATGACAGAACAAAGCCAAGTCTCTGAAGAAGGGTGGAGCAACCTGTCTTAGCTACTTTTTCATTGTGACTCGGTACCTGACATCCACAAATTTAGGGGAGGAAAGGTTTGTTTTAGCTCATAGTTTCAGAAGGCACAATCCACTAATGGGCAGCCAGCAGCAATCAAAGTACATGGCAGAGGCAGAGGTGGAGGCAGGTCCTCATGACATCACAGACAGGAAGCCAAGTCCCATCAAGTCCAATCTCTCCCCAGAGGAAAAAATTGTAACAATATTTCTTCTTCCTTCCTTTTATACAGTTCACGTTCGCAGTTGGGCCTCCCACATTCACAAGGGTGGTCTTCCCTCATTCAGTGGCCCACAGATCACTCATACTAAGCCAGGCGTGGTTCCTAATTACCTCAAGTTGACATAATCTATCCGTTGTCACGTAAACATCCACACTTGCAGCCAGGCCCCACCTCCCAACAGTACACACTCTCCATGTTTATGTGAAGCTTTTAGGGGACACTCTAGGTCCAAATTACAGTCCTCATCTACCTTATTCATTGAATCTGGCACCATATGACTCCTAGCTCATCCCCAAGATCTAAATGACCATATGGCTTAGTCACTTTCTTCTCACTGGAACACAATAACTAGCACAACTTAAAGGAAAAATAGGTTTATTTTAGCTCAGTTTTAGGTCTCATTTCATTCATGGTTGCTGGCAGTGGAACAAGGGGTTGGCATGGAGAAAAGCCACTCTTGATATAGGAGAAAGGCCACTCAGATGATAGCAGAAAGAAAGCAGAGAGAGACAAAAGGGCAGAGCCGGGGCAAGAATATACCCTTCCAGGCTCTCCCTCCTAATAGCATAGAAAACCATCAGTGGATTCATCCTCTTTATCCAGTTAACCTTCATGATCCAATCATCTTCCAAATCTATGAGGCTTTTGGGAGACATTCCAGATCTAACCATAATACCATGAAAAGTGAATATTTTGGTCGGACCAACTCTGGACATCGAGGCAGCCATGATGGTGCAACTTGAGACGGGAAAGAAGAATTTCCAAACTGTTACAGAAAGGGGCAGTAACAATGGGATGAATGTGGTGGAAGATATAGGGAGTATTTGAGGACGGATCAATGGTGATGTGTTTTTTACTATGATAATTTTTTTTAAAAATTAAATATTCACTGTAGTTTTTGATCACACCCTGTATGCTAACTTGTTTCATCTTTTTTCTAGACACTATCATAGAAAAATATGAGTTACACATTTCTTTACATTATATTCTTTATTGTAAGTGCCCAGAAGTTAACTAGTTTATGCATTAACTTAATATTGTCATTACAAGCTGAATCAAAAGTACTATGTCTAAATGAAACCATTAAATTATATGTAAGAGCATATAGATCCTTTCTCAGGATGCTGAAGATTCACAAGTATCTACCTATGTCATGTACTCTGTTTGGTCCTAGAAATAGTTTTTAGTTTCCCAAATTACTAATTTCATCTTCAGAAACTCATACTCAGTGATTTTATAGGGCCCAGGCCTTAAGATTAGTTTCTTTTTTCAATACAACCTTACCAAGCTGTCTTTTCATTAATCTCATTTACTTAAATTGTTAACATAGCTCTAGACTTCTTCACTTTGGTCTTTTAATATCATTAAGCTTCCTCCATAACAGCCGTAGTTCACAGTTAAGCTTTTCAGCTGATTGACTTTGTAGGCCTGCAAATGTAAATATTGGAGGACTACAAAGTTTCCCATTTTTGCCTCATGTACTTTCCCACTCCTCGGTACCTTCTGTTTAAAAACACAGCAAAACAATAATAATAATAATAATAATAATAACAGTGATAATAGCAGCAATGAAATGGTTTGACAGTACTGATGAACAACAAGATACTGTTCATAGACCACCTGCATTAGCATCTGGTCAGACTGCTATAATTTTTGCGGGTGCGACCAAGATGCTTTGGGGTGGTTTTCCCTAGGCTCCTCAGATCATTTTGATATGTATCAAAACTGAGAAATGCCGGGGTAGGAGAAAGTGTGGGCTTTGGAGTTACAAAGGCCTTGCATAAGTTATTCTTTCTGAGCTTTATGTGTGCAATTTTGTGTAAGAATTTTAACATCTGTATTGTCATATGAGTTCCAAATGATGCATTTGAAAGCATGTAAAGCTGTGTTTTACTAGTATTTTCTAAATATGATAATAGATTTGAATATTATTGTTGATGTTTTCCTGTGTTCAGGTACATGTGAATTATAAGAGCTGGTTTCAAAGTGTCATATGAATGCAAGTTACATAAAGCTGGTGCTTACAGAAAAGAGCATACTTCACTGATTATGAATATGAATCCTGGTGCTCGTAATAATTTTTGTCATCTCATAATCAGATCCAGTAGATTTCTAATAATATGCCTTCAACTCTTTTAAGAATTTTTTCCTTTTAGATGTTCATGTTAAGAAAAATTTACTATTTGTATTGCCTATTAATAAGTGTGGAAATAAATTATCCAGAATCTTCCTATTTAAATATTGTTTCCATTGCTTATATTAGGATAACAATAATTATTTTGAAAATATGGCAGTGAGATTGTATATCCTGCATTTCTCTGAAATGAATCTGTGCTTATCTTACTTTAAAAATACTGTACGTAGGTATAACATGCTACAAAAAAAAAAAGACTTTTACAAACCCATCTGGGTATAATTGTACTAATGAATATTAAATAGTATTTAATTTCTCAGTTAGTATATATAGCATCACCAAATTTAGCATCACAATTTAGTATCACCAAAGCTCTAAAGAAAATTTGAGAAAGAATAGAACAGGTAATAGTTGCTTCTACTTAGCTGTGGAGTATTCCGTGTTTAAAATTTATCTTTTATCTTTTTATAATGTTCTTTAAATTTCTGAAGTTGACATATGTGAAATATCTTTTTAATTCTGCCATGCTTGGTAATTTTTTCTCACCATTCTTTTTTCTATTTTATATGTATATTTACATCTTTTTATATATATATATATATAAATATAGATATATAGATATGTATATATATATGATACAGAATGGTTACATAGAGCTTGAATGTATTGTGCACATATATACCGTATCAACATTACAATCCCTTTACCTCCCCATTTTAGGCCCTTCCCCTCCTCCCGATCCCCCTCTCAAAATTCTTTAAGGAAGTAGAGACCATCATACAAGTGTTGTGTCATTTTCCACCACCATATGTACTCGGTTATCTGTTTTATTCCTGAATTTTGCCTTCCTACCTTATAAATGGAAGTTGCGTCTCTGCTACCAACCGCAGCCAGCTTCTAGTGTGCAGGCCACATCCCCATCCTCCCTGCATTTACATACTAACTCTCCCTTTCTTTTCCTTTTTTGGATCATCACCTGCACAAGGTGCTCTCACGTTTCTTACCTTCATGTACATATAGTCCTTTTGTTCCACTTTTCTCCGCAGCTGTTTCTTATAGTGCTCCGTTTAAACTTCTGGAAAGAATTGTTATTAGTTCCTTTCCTGCATTCGTGCCACATCCTTTTCTCAGTCTCCTCCACCTCTGCTCGCATTGCTGAGGTCCTTTGAAGTTGCTCTTATTCCAGTCAGCTGGCACCTCCATGCTACCTCCACTGTTCTTACCTTGTTGCCCCTATTCTGCTGCATGATGACTGTTCCCTCAGTGTTGTTCTCTACACTGTCGTTTTGGGTTTTGGCATTTCTTCTTGAATTTTCTTCTGCCTTATTGAGAATTCTATTTAGTTTCTATTATTAACTCTGCTTCTGGTTTTAAAAAACTTTAAACTTTTTTTTTTTTTTTTTTGTATTGGAAATCAAGCCAGAGCCTTTACACTGAGTTAGATTCCTAAACCATATTTTAGTTTTGATTTTAGACAGGGTCTCACTATGTTGCTCAATTGCCTGGTCTGGGGTTGAATTTCTGATCATCCTTCCTGAGACCCCTAGAGTGCTAGGATCACAGGCCTGTGACACCAAGCCCTGCCTAGTTCATTTAATTTTTATAATATTCCATCTTTAGTTTTTTGAGCTTCAAGTTTTTTACATCCACTTACTTTTCAAGTGACTTTATTCTGTGGTTACCTGATCTTACCTACCATTTATTTACTCAAAGACCCAAATATTACTTCTTGTCTTGACATGTCCCCAGGTACTTTTCCTAACGAAACAGTTGAGATAGCTAATATATAAAAACTTCACTTTAGACATTTTATTGTCATTTCAGATTCTCTTGGTCAAAATCAAATTATTGATTTCCTTCTCCTGCCAATTCTAAAATCTCCATCTCTCTTTTCTTATCTTAGTAAAATAAATAATCTTGTAGATTTTACCTTTTAATCAAAGGTTCATCTACCTTCATTTGTGTCACCAAGCTGGGTCAGGGGGAATACAAGTTTGAGCCTGCCTAGGCAACTTAGCAAGACCCTATCTCAAATAAAAAGCAAAAAGCGCCGGGGATATAGCTCTGAAGAAAGGCCCCTTTTTCAGTCCCCAGCACCATAGTAGTTCAGAGATGGTTCTGGAAATCAGATTGCCTATGTTCAAATGTCAGCCATGTATACCTTCTGTGACCTGGAATAACTGCCTTTACTTTGAACCTAGTCTAAATAATCATCTCTGACTGGCACTACTGCATTGCTTTTCCGATTATTTTCTTTGCCTGTGTACTTGTCCTTCACTCCCCCACATCTACCATAACCCAGTCTCTAAAGCAGACCGAATAATCTTTCTCAAATGTAAATGATGAGAGCCTTGCACTGATATTACACTTGCTGGAAATGTCAGATTTTTCTCCATGTGTTGGGAAATCTTAAGTCTAGTCATTGTCTATGTTCTCCACCTGAGTGTGAGCTCCAAAACTATTCCTTAAGTCCATCTGCATCTGTAGGCCATTGTATAGTAAATAGAATCATCATAAAATTATATGAAAACATTCAAAAACATAATTACTTTTATTTTATCTGTCAAGACTACTAATCTGCTGCAGTGTTGCAGATGATCTCAGGTCAAGCAAACTAGGCCCTTAACCCATTTTTGACCTTAATCTTGATTCAACTATAAGTTACCAGTAATGCTCACAAGTGTTGAGTTGAGGTTTTCCAGGTTCTGTTGACCACTGAGCTAACTTTCCTACCTGAGAATAAAAGATGTAATCTATATTCTAGTTTGATTTAGCTTTATTGTATGATCTTTTGATATCTTATTTTATATAATTTCTATCAGAATATATTCAAGTAAACGAAATGGATTACTTAAATAGCCATCATTAACTGAATACTCATCTTGTTACAACATTGGAAATTAGGGAAATGTGGTAGCACCTGATTGGAAACCGAAGATCATTCATTGCACGTATAATAAGTTACCTGTGAAATTAAGATACCCATGCTGCTATTAGTGTAATTATGGTTTTGTCTTATTTCACTGATTTCCAAAGTTTCTGTAATTCAAGTGGATACAAGTTCAAGAGAAAGTTATGACTTAAGGTTTATCAAATGTGCATGAATGATGGATTTACAAAATGGAAAACACTAGAGGACACTGAAATGTAGGGCGTTCTTGACTAAAGCTCAAGAAGTTTCTAAAATACCTTCTTTATTTTGAGCCACAGCAAGGGCAGCACCAACAACATAGTGCCTTACATGGGTTTTTCCTTTTGTATTTTACAGCTAGTCCAAATTTCTCTTTACTATTGTGAACATAATCTTTTGTACTGTTCACTATCATTTCAATGTTGTTGATGCTGTCTCCTTGTTCCTCTACTAAGAGAGAAATCTGAATGAAAAGATCTCTTAAGTCCTTCATTTGGTTTTCCAAATTAACAAGTTCCTTGTGTCTCTGTTCAATTTCTGACAGTTGTGTTTTTGTGATACTGATTTCTGTAAGTAAGCTTTCATTAAAAACTTCCCATTTTCCTTGGTGAAGCATCTCATTTACTTCTTCTTCAGGCACCTCTTTCCCCGCAACTTCAAGCTGACGGAAAATAAACGTCTTACACTTGGCTTGCTTTGCTGCTATTGTGTCGTTGTACATAAACATAGTTTGCTGAAAATTGCGGACCATTGCAGCATGCTGAGATTTAAGTATCCTTGTGACTACAGATGATGGGCCATTTTCAATCTCTGACTTTTTAACGTCTTTAACTAACTCACCCAAACCTCTGTTAACGTGTTCTGCCTGGGTTTTTATCTCCTTTGCAATACTAGACTCTCTCTTAAGTAGACTAAACCTTCTCATTGAAGCCACCAGACTTTTCTGTTGCTGTCCGAATTTTTGAACATCATCTGTCAAATTGTTAATACTTTCCTGTAGTTTCTGGACCTCATGTAGGTGTCTTTCTGCTACAGGCTCTTGTTCATAAATAACAGCTTGTTGCACAAACACCCCTTGCTCCTCTGCTTCGTTAGTCAACGTGCAACTGTCTCTAGAGAGTTCGATTTCCTTTGTTCTCTGCTTTAGTTCTTGAAGCCGGTCTTTCATCTTTCTTTTTCTCCTAATGAGCAAAAATAATAATATTGAACTAAGTGAAACTTGGTGTTTTTCCCTAGTAGCAGGTGGTTTGACATAGCTATCTATTTTGCAATAAAAATTATCTAGTTTCTAAAAGAAGTTTAAAGAATTAGTAAAATCAGTAAGAATTTCCTCATAAAGAACTTTAAAATAAGAAAAGTAATATAAAACAATATAGGGCCGCTGTGAATACATTTTAGTGCAGTGGCTGAGAAAGCAGTTATGGAGAAGCATTTTCTCCAAGGTTCTTCAGTGCCATTGTTCTTTCTGTAACATAGTTTTCCTTTTTCTTTCTCTACTTTTTTTATTCGTCAGTATTGGGAACCATACACATGGGTGCTGCTACTTCCCAGCTCTTTTACTAATGTTTTATTTTGAGACAGGATCTCACTAAATTGAGCCAACTTATTGTCCTCCTGCCTCACTGTGGGTATTGTAGGTGTGCACCACTACTTTCAGCTGTGATTTTTCTTAAGAGAAGGTGGTTTTGACTATACTTTCAAGTTTTAAAATAACGTTTATACTCTGAAAGTACTCTTGTTATTAAGGATACTTTTAATTTGAACTATGTAATGTTAATATAGTCATTTTGCTAAATACAACTAATATAGTCATTAAAACTTTAAAAGATAGGACAAAATATATATGATAGCTTTAAGCAATATAAATAATATTAAGCTTAAGTTTTCTGTGGCCTCCATAACTTTTTTATAAATCTATGACATATTTACAAAACTGTTCTTAGGTAATTATGCTGATTTCTTATTAACATTCTTTTAAAAGTTAGCTAGACTGTCTTATAACACAATTTATTTATTTATTTATTATTTTTATTTTTGAGGCATAGTCTCACTTTGTAGTCTAGACTAGTTCTGAACTTATTATGTAGCCAATGCTGGTCTTGAATTGAGGTCAACTCTTTTGCTTTGGCCTCATGAGTGCTGATACTATAGGCATGCAGCACCATGCCCAGTTCATGTAGTGCTGGGAAATCGAACACAGAGCCTTGTGCTTGCTGGGCAATCACTTTAACCTCTGACCTCTTTCTTCAGCCCTGACAAATTTAAATCAGTTTATTTTAAGTGAAACACGAGGATATATTTATGAATAACCTCATTTTCAGAGCGCTAATGGTGACATCATATCGTACTAACAGATATACACAGTAATCAAATAAATATATATGTGACTGTATACATATATAATGATACATAGGTAAATAGGCAGATATTAAAACATGTGAGATCAAGCAATTAAAAAATCAGTCTTTATGGTTGGACTTAGTCTTTATGGTTGGGCATGCCAGTAATCCCAGCACTGTGGGAGCCTGTGGGAAGAGGATAACAAATCCAGGATTTGGCAGAATCTGTCCCAAATTATAAGAAATAAATAAAAATGAAGTCTTTGATAATAATATATTTCCCAAAGATTTAGATTTTCAAAATGCATTTAATATCTGTTATATTTTTGAGGAAGAGGCTATGTTGTTATACAAATAGCTGTTTGGACCACACATGATATTAGTCTAACCAGATTAAAAAGTCTCTGATGTGATGCTCTTATGCCATTGGCACTGTGTTTTGATGTATTTATAAAAATATTTTTGTTGTTCACTTGAATTTTGAATATTGTCATAGGAAGGATGTGTATCAAGGATGTGGGTGGAGGGACTCTCCTAACAAGTGCAAAGACCTGAGTTCTATTCCCCAGTACCACATATGCCTGGTATGGTGAGCACTCCTGTAATTACAGCCTGCTGGCAGTTGAAACAGGAGAATTGCTGTCAGTTCAAGGCCAGCCTGGGCTACATAGTGAGGTTAGGATCAACCTGGACTATAGTGTAAGACCTCTGTTTGAAGAAAAAAATAAGGATGGGGGTGGGCATGAAGAATTGGGACCTAAAGACTGAAATAGCATGCAACACTATACTAAAAGTATGAAAAATAGGTTTATCAGAAATAAATGTAAAGTATTCTGATTAATTGTTTAGAAAACATCTTCATGTCTAGAAGTTGGATAGTCAAGTTTGCA
Source organism: Ctenodactylus gundi (assembly GCA_004027205.1). NCBI lineage: Eukaryota > Metazoa > Chordata > Mammalia > Rodentia > Ctenodactylidae > Ctenodactylus > Ctenodactylus gundi. The sequence continues at coordinate 440,626 of PVKB01001056.1, forward strand.
GCAGTATTTATGAAAAGTACTGGAGATTTTAATTTCAGTCTTTTATCATACTACCAGACTAGTTAATGTGCTTTTACAGATAATAATATGATTCTAGATAGAATCTCTGTGATGCTGGGTTGCATTCCTAGCCTTCTGGAAAGCTAAGACAGAGAGGATTGCTAGTACAAGCTCAAGCCTGGGCAGTTTAGCAATTTGTTGAGACCCTGTCTTGAAATCACAAATCAAAAATGTGCTGAAGATGTTGCTGTATTTGGGCTGGTCCTCCCAGAAACCTTGCTTAGTCTTATTTTATTGAACTTTTATATTGAGCTGTTACCATCTTAACTTGAGCTCATAATATAAGCTGGATACTGTGCTAAGTGTGTTGTATGTGTCTGTAAGAAATAAGTATTAATATTACCATGATTTTCTGTTTTATAAATAATGACCTTAGATCTGAGTTTATGAGATTAACCAAGATGTCAGCTTATAGTGGAATTGAGATTCAAAATCTGACACTATGATTTGAAGGACTCAACCCATTACTGTTCCGTAAAACCTTTTTTCAGTGGGGTCAGATGATGCAGAGAGATTGTATAGGATGAGTGTGAAAAGAGGCAAGTAGGTCAGTTATGTGCTGGTGAAAGAAGCCGGATCACAGGGGACGAGACCTTGAAGTCTGTTTGTACCAGAAAGAGCTTTCAATGGATATTAAAAGTTTACTCAGAAACATTTGCTGTGTAGTTATATTGTGGAGCTTTTATTTTAACTATAGGTTAAAACTATTTAAAAGTAAGCTTTTGTTGTCTATAATAGATTCAGACTATTCTGTTCTATAAATATTTAAAATATTTAACTCAAATAGCTTGCAGTCTTTCATTTTCCCCTGAATTTGCTAAGGTAATAGTGTAAAATAAAATTGAGTCAGTTAAACTTACGCAAATAAAGGATTTCTAAGGTGGAAAAGGATTGTGTTTACATCTTACTTTTTGTTTTCTCTATTTTACTTCATTCGCAAGGAATAATTTGTCCTTGGAAAAGAACTAACTGAAGCTATTAGTTTTCTTAGACGTGTGAAAAATAAGTATGGTATTAAACTTCGAAAATTTTATAAAAGAAAAGTTAGTCAAAGTATAGAAGAATGGCAATATGAATTGGAAAGTAGATCAGTATATAACAGTTGATATTGATCTGAATGTTAGGCACGTCTTCTAGAAATATATTTTTAGCCTCATAAGTAGGAATTAAACAAAATAAAGGGAATGTATGTAGCAGTATATCTACATGCACTTATATGTGTCCTCTACTAAAGTGAAAACAAAAGATTTTAATCAGAAGATTTCTGTATTAAATCAACATGTAATTGAAATGTTGAGATCTGATAAACTTATTTTTTTGTATACTTTTTTCCTTTTGTAAATTACAGTAAGCGGGTATAAAGGCCAGTAGCTTGCACAGAGTTGTGGTGAGCGTATTAGTGATAGTACTGAATAAAATAGTACTGAATCAAGACTTCAGATTCTTAAGGTTCTGGACCAGTGCCTTTTCTATTATAAGATACAGAAATTTCTTTTAAAACTTTCATATTATGTAAATTTGGTATCCTCCACATACTTTTCTATACTTACTTTTATTAAATAAATGATTATATTGCACAGATATTTAAAGATAAAGAAAAGTTGGGAAGCAATTGTAGAAAAAATTTTCCTTACACGGAAGCGTTGTGAAATCAGAGTCACGACCAGTGATTTATTCTATACTTCTGATAAGGACTACTCTTCAGTCCAGCAGGAAAGCCTTTGGTGTTCAAGTCACTCAGCTTAGAGATGCATCTAGAACAGCCCCTCATTCTTTATTTGGTTTAGGAGTACTTGTCACTTTCTTATCTCTCTGTTTTTTGTTATTACCATGGTGATGTTGAAGTTAAGTTTCCTCCTGAAGTATTTATTATATATTGGGTCCTATGGCACTAACTTTTTAAAATTACATTTGAAAAAAGTGAGTTTTATTTTTCTTAAATAGATGCAGTTCAAGAATTCAGATCATTTCAGCTTACAAAGAGATACGTGATCTCTGGCCGTCCTCCCTCAGCCTGCTTTCAGTCAGTTCCCTTTTCCCCAAAGCACTGATTTTCAGCTCTGTGGTTACAATCCTTTTAAAATCCCTGTTTCTAGGTAATTTGCTTATGTGGAGTATCTTTTTTCAGTGATATGTTCTACACAAAGTATCTGTAATAAAAAGGTGTATTTAATTTTCTCTTATTTCCTTTTTTTCCCCCGCCCCTCAAAATAGTTAGATCACAATTTTTGGTTAGCCAGTATGCTGCGTTTACATTGTTATTTCACCAAATATTATTTAGACCTAAGTCACAAGAACTATTATGATTATAATTCTTTTGTCCATATTTTTCCATTTTTATTATGGTTTTTAAATGGAAATTATAAATGTGTATTTTTGTCTGTTCAGGGAGAGGCAGGGTCTCACTCTAGTCCAGGTAGGCCCTGAACTCACTAGGTAGCTCAGAGTGGCCTCAAACTCACTGCAGTCCTCCTGCTTCAGCGTCCTGGGTGCTGGGACAGCCTCCTGGGTGCTGGGATTGCAAACATGAGCCACCACACCCAGCTTATGTGGTGCTGAGGGAATCAATTGAACTCAGGGCCTTGTGCTTTCAAGAAAGCTCTCTAACAGCTGTGCTGTTCCTCTAATCTGTAAATGTATATTTTTGTTTTAAGAAAGTTTGTTATTGATACATTTATACATGCGATGTTTAAGTTATAAAAATTTGCTACAGTAAAAGATGCATTGCCATTAATCCTCTTCGGAACACGGACCCCACCCCCCCACCCCCCCACGCGCGCGCCTCACTTCAGACACATTACATTTTGGCCATTTTTTCAAGCAGTTCTGGAGATCCTCTTTTGTGTGTTTACTAGATGTGATCAAAAATTAGTGAACCCTGCTGCTTGAGTGCCATCCAACAGAAAAGTCAGACTTGCAAAATCATGACAGTGTGCCCTCATCTATTTGGTTCTTCACCAAAGCCAAAATGACCACGAAGTGTAAATATTTTGTGTAGATTCAGGGCATTAAAGCAACCACAACACAGATAAAGACACTCACGAAGAGAGCTTCCACAATTGCTTTACAAAGTGGCAGAAACCATGAGATGACTGTGTTCAAAACAAGGGGTTTAATGGCACTGTTGATTTTACTGTAATAAATTTGTATTTTGGGTCTGAAGGAATGGCTCAGCAGTTAAAGTGCTAAGTCGAAGACTGAGTACCCAAGTTGCATCCACCTGTACCACATAAACCGGACCTGGTGGTGCATGCCTGTAATCCCAGCACTAAGGACGCTGAGACAGGAGAATTGCTATTAGTCAAAGGCCAGCCTGGGCTTCATGGTGAGTCCAGGATCAGCCGGGGCTACAGAGTGAGACCCTGTCTCAAAAATAAATACATACATGCATACATATAAATATCTGTTTTATTTAAATGTTCTGTGCATTTTTTTTTTTGATCACAGCACTTACACAGGACATGCTCAGAACGTGCATGGATTATTTAATAATTTCCACAATGGCAATACCTGTTGAAATTATTATTTTTTATTTGCTTAATTTTTAAAATAAGCATAAGTTAATTGTAAAACTAACCAAAATAAATATTCTCCTGACATATTCAAATGTAGCAGATACTCTTTATTTTTTATTTCATTTTATTGTCATGCTTTGAAGCTTATTTCCTGGAACGCTGTGCTGTGACTGACGGGATGGTGTTAAGAGCTCCCCTTCCCTCACTCATTTGTGTTATCTCTAATAGCTGGTTTCTCATCTTCATTTTTGTTATATCCCTTTTTTGGAAGGCATACCATAACTTGAGAATGTAAATATTGTAACTTGCACTTGTAAAGATACTTTTATTTTCTCATTACACCAAAACAGTAAATTTCCTATGCATATAATTCTCACTCGGAAAAAATATTCCCTTAAAATTGTGAAAAATCTAACATGTTGTCTTCTACCTTTCTCTATTGTTCTTAGAAATGTGCCATCTAATTCCTGATTATTTCATATGAAGTTTGTTGTTTGTATTTACTTTTCATGAAAGTCTTGCTCTTTTCTCTTTATTCCTGAAATTTCACAATAATGTAACCTGGGTTTACTTCATTTTATATTTTTGATTTTTAATAGGTCTTTTAAACCTGGAAGCTCATTATTTAGTTTTTTTTTTTTTTTGGTTTGTTTGTTTTTAGTTTTACTTTCACTGTATGGTTAGCTTTAATTCCTACCCTTCACTTTGGTACCTGAGAACCTTTCATTCTCAATTTAAAATTTTAGTGATATAATTTTAAAGTTGTCTTTAAATTTAAGATATGTAAAACACATTTAGAACACAGAGAAATTGTCTTCTGCATATGTGCACCTTGACTAAGTCATAATTGACTATGCTTGTCGAGTTAATCTAAATCAGAATGTTTGTCCAATCCTTGCTTGTCTCTGTAGAAACTGATTTAATGTAGTTTCTCAGGTGCATTTCATGCTTTGTATAAATTTCATTTTCTATGAGTTGCATATTCATAACTATTTGTATAACTTCCTCGTTTAATTGATGTTATATCTTCATAAGTTAGAATATCAGGCAAAGTGAGGCATTCAGGCATATTAGATTTTAAAAAGTTGGAAGAGACAGTTAATATAGGCAAAAATGTAAAGTTCATAGTTGTGAAATCATTTAATTGCTTAAGCGAGGTGATTATGCAATCTTTCCCATAGTTGAAATTTATTTCTTAAAGTTTTGAAGTTTGTTGTATCCAGATGTAAATCTTGTTTCAGCATATTTACCTTACAATTTGGCCATACAGTTTTGAATTCAACTGGCTTATTCTGTAAAATATCATTGGGCTATGGCAGAACACTTGCCTGGCATGCTCAAGGCCCTTGATTGAATCCTCTTTACCAAAACTGAAAAAAGGGACCACACACCATAATGTATCATTCACTTAAGCATGTTCTTTGGGAAAAAAATGTACAAGATTTGGCACACATAGTAATTATTTTGGGCAATATGTTTGGAAGTAATAAGTAAACTCGTGTGACTCTAAAACTTTCTCCACCCTTTTACAGGTAGTACAAATTCCTAGAAACAGAGACATCAATAAAAATTAGCTAGTTCTAAAATCTTTCCTGAGGCATACTTAGCACATGTGTTGATTTTTAAGTCATTTCTTTCTACGGTAGCTGAATTGACCTAAAAGAATTGTTTTAAGAAATGAAAATTTTAAACCCAACATAAAATATTCTTTTGCTTTTGAATGTGAAGACAACTTGTAGTGTTCCTCTAGTTCGGTGAAAGCAGTGTATTTTATGAGATATTATATTCTTTGACTACTTGAATGAGAGCAAAATGTATTTCTAAAAATGAACTAAAAATTATTGTAAATTGCATATTTTCTAAGTTTGATTTACCTGACATTTTTTGTGTTTAAATGCTTTTTGCTGTTTTTTAAATGTCAGAAGGTTATTGTATATTAAGTTGTTTAATAAGATTTTTTATACACTACAATTCATGTACTTTTAATTTCAATTTGATTCAAGTAACTGATGCATATGTAAATTTTTTATTAAGTTTAAAAGTATATATCCATAAATATAACTTATTCTACATATTACATCGGAAACTTTCAAGTCTATTTTTAAAATTTGTAAAAACTTATTACTTTATTTGAAATGAGATACTAAATTTTAATAGTAATTGTAATTGGAAAGTATCTGGCCTACTTATATTGCTTGGCTTACTTAGTATAGTATGTAAATGGTGCTGACATAAATGCACTGAATTTACTAGTTTAAAATTTTTATATTAAATTTCATAACTTCACTGCTTTGATATTTTGTTAGTCATTGTACACGGGTTATTTTCTAATTTCTTTAAGTTAGTTTTAAGTGATTCTGAGAAATAACAAGGAAATCAGTTAAAATTTTATAAAATTATCTCATCTTTTAAAGTTATATACATGTATGCCGTAGGCTTCTTTTTAAGGGTTAAATCAAAGTATTTTCTAAAGCAAGCACAGCATGATTAATTTATAATCGACAAAAGAAAGAATTTTAGGTTTGATTTTATAGGATCTAATTTTCTAATGTTTCTACAATGTCAGTTTTTAAAATTTTTTAAAAATTATTTCCTCTAAATTTGATGAAGAGTTCTGCCCCAAGTCCTAGTTTATCAGTATTACATATAAATAGACTGGTAGAGCTGTCTAAATCTGAGCAAAATAGATACATTTAAATAGATACATTTAAATCTAGCTATTTTACAGTGTCACAATAACCCGATTTTTTGTACAGTTGCTTGAGATTAAAAGTACAAAAAGAGTAACTTATTTACCTTTCTGTTGTTCCTTTTGTTGTTTTTCCACTGTGGTGTTGAAGTCTTGCCTTTGAGACAAAGTTTGAGGATCATCTACTGTAATGTTGTTCAAAAATTTTACATATCTCTGTTATAGGTCACAGGCTAACTTCTGTATGGTTTGCATGTAGTTAATTGGAAGCCAAACAAGAGTCGAATCATTTGGAGATAAAGTTGTACTTTTGCTGTTAATATCAAATGAGAACAGATTGCTTGCTTCGCACCTGGAGAATCTGGTTCTGCCAGTTGAACGCCTATTCTTTAGATTAAAGGAAGATTTTCATTGGAGTTAGTTGGTAACAGGAAGTCCTTGTTAAACTGCTTGCATAGAGCATTTGCATATGCTCTGTAAATCTAGCCCTACATTATTTGTGAAATACTCCCCCAAAAAGCTTATATTTAAATAAAGGTTACTTTCTTTCTTTACATATGAATATCAGTTAAAAACTGAGAATAGGAATAATAGAAATAGGTAAAAGCTTGGCTGTAAAGACTTTGCTGATTTTACTTTAAATGATTGGATTCTGCCCTATTTTAGGAAATCCCTAAAGGACCAGTTCATAAAAATCATAGAATTTCAGAAGTAGAAGAGCCAGAAAAGGGCTCATGTCTTTAAATTTTCCACCCAACTGTTTTTAACGTTCTATTTTTACTTGAAGTTTCTTCTATAGTTTTCAATGTACGAGTACTTAATTAGTATAGCAAAGTTAAGCTATTTATTATGCTAGTATACCAATTCACAGTTAATTTTCATCGGAAGAAGTTTTTATAGGAAAAGTTAGGTTCTCTTGTACTACCAAGTTTCTAATCAAGCCACCTTTTTCTCCCAGAGTTGTTTGAGGGTAAGAGGAGGAATGTTGTTGTAATACCTAACAAATAACATTTGCATTTATTCTTTAATTTAGAAGCCTTACTTCCTGGGATATATTTCCCGAATAAGAAGTGACTCCTTCACACACTTATTTTCCATAACACTTTAAGGAAAACAAACAAATAAACCTGAAACCCAAAGTCCTTCAATGTAGGACTGGCTGAATAAATGATAGAATATTTAACAATAGGGTATTTTGCTACTGTACACAATAATAAAGTAGCTATCGTGCTGTAGGGTGGTTTCAGGATGTACTCTTCAGTTAAACCAAAATAAAATAAAATAAAATAAAATCATGATGAAGAAGAATTCCATACAGTATGCCAACTCTTGGACACAGAGATACAGACCAGTCACTCCCAATGCATATTCATAATGTGCAAATTGAGATATTACTCAAGTGAAAGTACTTCTTTCATAGGCTTACTCAAAACACTATTTCTCCATTATACTTGTTTATGTTTTTAAAGAGAAACAAACTAAAATTAATGAAAATAATTACCTATAGAAGGGCAGCAAGAAGGAGAAGAGAAAAAGTAGAAGTGGAGAACATTTTTTTTCCTTCATTATACTTTGTTTTTATACCTTTGAGTCTGGAACTGTATAAATATTGTAAAAATTAAATCTTGCTGGGACAGGCCTTGTGGTTTAGGCTTGTGATCCCAGTACTTTGGAAGGCTGAGGCATCAGGATAGCAAATGTGAGCCTAGCCTGGACAACGTAGTGAGACTTTTTCTCAAGCTCAAAAACAAAAATGGGCTGGGAACATAGTTCAGTGTTAAGGCCCTGGGTTCAATTCCCAGGACCACAAAAAAACAAGTAACAAGTAAATAAATTTTAATAGATAAATTAGCTCTCTAAAAGCAAAAGCAACTTGAAACAAATGAACCTGGCTGTCTGGGTACATGGCAGCATGACCACACAGAGAATGGTTATTTCTAGTAGTCTAATTATTTATTCAGTGTCTCTGTGTGTGTGTCTGTGTGTGTGTGTGTGTGTCTGTGTGTGTGTGTGTGTGTGTGTGTTTTGCTGAGGATTGACTCTAGGGCCTTGCACATGCTAAACTGGCATTCTGTCACTGAGCTACATCATCCCCAGCCCTTCAAGTAACTTTAAATCTTGGTATCTGGTGTATTTCTAGTGAGATTACAGATAAAATTAATCACAAAGCAATCTCAGTCTGCATTTAGTAACTCTTATTTTTAGTAGTAATATTGATATTATTCTGTTGAATCCTCATGTGTATTATAAGATAAAGCAAATTGAAAACTTTAGTTTTCAGCATACATAAAGACAGATGGAAATGAGATCTAAGAAGGTAAGTGAAGATTTGGCAATACTTAATTTGAAATATGAAAAATGAGTATGATCTCATGATTTAGCTTTTTTCTTTCTGAAAAACTCTATTTCCATGTAAAAAATATGGAAGAAAGTAGGAAGATGAGATTTGCAGAGAGGGAAAGAAGGGGCTGAGAAGGTGGGAAGGGGAAAGGGAGGTAATATTTAAGTAAAAAATGGAATCCCCCCTATTTCCTAGCTGTTGAAACTGAAAGAATGTAGAAGCAGTGGCTAGTCAATAGCTGTGTCCATGTTATGTCTTAAAATAATATTTCCCGTGACATATACCAGAGATGTTTAAGGAAATACACAATTCCAAGTATTGGACATTGTTTTATGTCCAAAAGAATTACTGAGAATTATTGGTGGGACGCAGTACTCCACCTTAAGGAGGCCTGTCTAACCAAGGCTGTTCTGTAAAAGGAACAATAACTGCAGTTTAACCACTTCAAATGTATTTTTAAAATCAGTTTATGATGCTCCCCAAAATAAGATTTAAAATAAAGATAATAAGGAGTTTTTATCACTTTTAGAGATGGCTAGAGGAACAATTTATTATAGTAAGAAAAAGATCAAACTTCTATTTTGATTTGTCTCTAGAAATTGTATTTAAAGAATAGTTATGGCTCTATTTTTAGTAATTACTTTGAGAAGTGCTGTGTGGCTGGGGGCTTAGCTAATCAGTTAGAGCACTAACACTGCAAGTTCAAGGCCTTGGGTTTCATTCCCCAGTGCTGCTTAAACCAAGTGTGGTGGTGTATACCTGTAATCCCAGCACTTGCAAGCTGAGGTAGGATGACTGTCATGAGTTCCAGGCCAGCCTGGACTATGTAATGACTTTAGAACTGACCTAGACTACAGGTAGCAAGACCCTGTCTCAAAAAAGAAAAAAAATAAATAAATAAAAAGATAAAGGAGTCACTAAGAAACCCACATCACAGTTATTTCCTAGAACTTATTATGGGGAATAATGGGAACTGGAGGAGAGGAGAGGGTGGGAGGGTCGAAAAGGGAGAGGGGAAGGATTTGTGATTTTGCCATGTTAAGTATATGCACAAAGTACTCAAGATCAACGTCAACATTATGTATTGCACTTATACCTATCAATAAAAAGGGAAGGAAAGAGCCACTAAGTAGCCAATGAAAGCTTATTTTTATATGTAATTAAATGCAGAAGGAATATAGAGCTGGTTATAATGTTATGAACTCAAAGTAATTGGATTAAGCAAACTTCAGTGGCTGCTGATATCATTAGGTGAAAGATTAATGAAGTACTCATTTTGGTTTGGATCATATTCAGGTAAGTCCACTGACCAATTGTAGTAAGACTAAAATGTGTCTTATACAGATGATGCGTTTTGCATTGTAACTACCAGCACTCCTATTAAATAGGCTGAATGCTTCCTAAGTCACCTGCACCTTGAAACGCATCTAGCCTCTACATCTAATTACCGAATACAGAAAACACAGGATATGCATGTTAAATACTCTCTTAGGGAAGATGATAGTCAAATACCAAGCCTGGGAAGTTGTACCAAAAATCATTTTTAAAAAAATACACAGAAGGCAAAAAGATGGTGTTGGGGTTGTAAGAGTGTAGGTAATAGAGATTTTAAAAGACTTAGGAATGATAAATTGTTAGGTGCATCCTGTTTATATCTGATTATGAACAGAACACTTATAAAATTGAAGAATATTGACTAATATAAATATTATCTGATTCTGTTACATGTGATAGTGGTATTATGGCAATATTTTATAATTTTAAAATTTTTGGATGAAGTGGTATGACCACAAGTGAAAAGTAGATGATACATACATCTGCAACAAAGTATTACTCATGTTTAAAAGTAGATGATGGAGGTCCATTAGATATATTCTGCATATTTATTTAAAAATGTGTTCTTACTCCAAACCCTAGCAGGACAATATGATCATCTTCCACTGTTCAAAAAGAATTGCTTCCAGAATGCTTTTTGAATACCAACATCTGCAGATGTTTAAGTTTCTTATATAAGCTAGATTACCATTTACATATAACTTGTGCATGTCTGTATACTTTAAATTGCTTCTAGTTTACTTATAATACCCAGACAATTTAAATGTTATATAGGTAGCATTTATACAGTATTGCTTAGGAAATAATGACAAGAAAGAAACTCTGTACACATTCAGTACAGCTGTTCTTTTACAAATACGTGATCATCTGAGGTGAATCCTTTGATGTGGAACCCATGAATACTGATGACTAACTGTATTTCAGTGAAGTTTGGACCTTTGGCATCTAGGAGACAAATAGTAGTATTTCAAGACAATTCATATTTTTTAGAAACTATTTTAATTATTTCCTCTTTCCACTATTTTTATTAATATACATATGTAATAAATAGTGTTTACAGTGAATTTGTGTATTTCGTACACATATGTATCATATCAACTTTACAATCCCTTCCCATTTTTGACCCTCCCACCCCCTCCTTTTCCCTTACCCCAACTCCGGCTATCATTTCATGTGGTTCTATAGAATGACTGTGTTCTGGGTTTTCTAGGTCAGAGAATCTATACAGTACTTAACATATTAATCTTCCACACCTAAATCATTTCATTTAAGTCACCACTCTAACTCAGCTTCCTATTCCTCGAATGGGTAGCAGTAGTCAAACCTTGATGCCTCTTCTCTGAATCCAACTAATCCCTTTATTGGGATATTTACCAAAAGTTTTTTTTTTTTCTATATTTTGCTGTGTCTTTGTTGCTATTCTTAAACCTGGCCTTACCCACCAGTTCACATTAGAAAATAACTGCAATCAGCTATTTTGTATTTCATATTGTTCTTCAATTTTCCCCTAATTTTGTGTTTGTTTATATAATAATGTACAACTCTATGAAAAATAAGCTAGAAGTGGCCCTGATTCTCCCGAAAAATGAACATTTACATGGACACATTCATGTATTGAAATATAGATGAGCTCAAGTATTTTATAGTCAGAATGAATACTTGGCATTTAAAACAAACAGTTTGTATTTTAAGACGTTAAAATAAGAAATAAGGGGATAAATATCATAATGCAGTTTAAGACTATAAGGACATAATTTTTAGCTATAGGCTATTGGAAATGGACAGTTATTTTCTGTTGCTGCTTTTTTGGTCTGTTAACCTACTGTTCTTTCTTAACACCTCTTACCTGATTTGATTTCCTTTTTTTCCCTTTTTAGAAACATGAAACATGGTCTTGCTTTGTAATCCAGTCCAGGTTGGTCCTGAACTCACTATGGAGCCCAGTCTGGCCTCTGGGGCAGTCCTCTTGCCTCAACCTCCTAAATTCCGGGACTGTAGGCATGCACCACCACACCCAGTTTATGTGGTGCTGAGAAATCAAACCCCAGGCCCCTGCATTTGATAGGCAAGTGGGCTAACCACTATTCCTTCCCTGACTTCTTTTTATAAGCCAGTTCTTACAAACTTTATTTTAGCAGTAATAAATCAGGAAGGATGATGAGATTAATACCACAATGCTCTCTAAAATTAGTTTGTTCTATAATCAGATTTACATGGTCAACATATTTTTAAGTTGTCATCTGGTTGTATATTTGCTATAAAACTTTTTCATTTGTCTTTCTAGTTTGGCAAATAAACAAGACAAGGAAGGGGCTTTAGGAGAAGCTGATGTGATTGAGTGTCTGTCTTTGGAAAAATTGGTCAATGAGCACAAGTGCCTGTGTCAGATAGTAGGTATATTTTATTTTTTTTTCTGCTTTTTAAAAATTTATGCAGTATAGCTGAGTTAGTAAAGGCAATAGGCAGAGAATAATATTAAAATAAATTTTAATGACCTAGGAAGGCATGTTCTAACTTGTTTATTGATAGTAGGTGATACTGTATGTTTTGTATTTACTTGTTGACTGACTTCCATAAACTGTCCTTATGATTTCAGAGATATTTACATTGTTTTTTGTTGAAGATACTGCTGATAAGGCCTGTCAACACGTTACGCTATAATTTTTTTTAAAAATTGAGATAACTGGGTATGATGGCACATGCCTGTATTCCTAGCCCTTGGGAGACTGAGGCAGGAGGATTGCTGTGAGTTCTAGGCCTGCCTGGGCTACATAGTGAATTCAGGACCAGCCTGGACTATAGAGTAAGACTGTGTGTCAATGAACAAACAAATGAAATGGGAAAAGAAAGAACAGAAAGGGAAAAAATGTGTAAATATAAAACTTAACAAATTATTTTGAAAAATCATAACAGGAGAGTTGTCATACAATCTTTTTTTTTTTTTTTTTTGTGGTACTGGGGATCTAACCCCAGAACTTTACGTTGAGCTACATCCTCAGCCTTTTTTATTTTTATTTTGAGTGTTTGCTAAGTCACTTAAGTTGCCCAGGGGATTCAAAGTTGAAATCCTCCTGCCTCAACCTTCTAGAGTTCTGGAATTATAGATACAATTATAGACGACAAGGCCTGGCATATTATACAATCTTAAGAAAAATGTGTGGATTTAATTATTTCAGCTTCATAAAATTATTATTTGGTTATCAATCTTACGAATATTTACTGCTGTAAATTCCTTTATAAAATAAAACTTATTGGTATTTTTAATAAATGGAAGTATATATTTATAGCAGTTAAATTTTGTCTTCCAATAAACTTCTTTAAAATTGTAACTGAGACTATTAACTTCTTATGTAATAATTTTGTAGGTCACAGATACTATCTGCAAATACTTTACATTTATGTAGTACCAAAGTTAACTAGGTATGTTTTGTAAGTTAAATAAGCAGATATTTTATAATAACTCAATTTAAGTAGCTTAATTTTGATTTTCAAGTAGTTCTATTCAATTTTTTATGAATAGGTCTGTATGGAGAACTTCCAATTTTAATCTTTAAGTCAAATAATTTTTGTAGGAACCTTGTTCAGCAGTCTTGGGATATGGAAAGAAAATTGACAAGTCCATTAAGAAAGGCCTCTACTGGCTACTGCATATCATTGCAAGAGACTTTGATGCTTTAAATGAACGAATCCAAAAGGACACAACTGAACAGAGAGCACTTGAGGAGCAAGACAGACGAGAAAGGGCTGAACGAGTGCGAAGGTTGCGGGAAGAAAGGTAAGTGGTTAATTTTATACCACAGTCTATTTAAAGAGTGAAAACACTTGGCAACTTTATAAATAATTATGTTTATAAACATTATAAAAATTTGTTGGTTTAGTCTGTGCAGTCTATGTGAAGAAGGCAGTAATTAAATTGTCTGTTTTGATGGATCTTAGTGAGACATTTTTAATTTTCTAGTGGTATTATACTAATTCAATGTATTCTGTTAGTCGTTATTTCCCAGAGTTTCAAAATTTTATCACGTTATTTTTTTGAGATAGTATCTCACTTTATAGACAAGATTGGTCCTGTACTCAACTGTGTAGTCCATTCTGACCTCGAATACACAGCACTCTCCATGCCTCAGCCTCCCGATGCTGGGATTAAAGTCATGCACCTCTACTCCCAGCTGATTTTTTTTATGTGATGCTGGGAAATCAAACTCAGAGCCTTGCACATGCTAAGCAAGTACTTTAGCCACTGGGATATACTCCAAGTCCCTCTTTAGCCTTTTTATACGTGAAGAGAACAAAAACTTGAGGTTAGGTCATGTGTTGAGTGTGTGCTTAGCATGAGAGAGACAGCAGCGAAAATCAAGTTGGATAAAAAGATTTTAACATTTTCCATCAAAGAAAACATTTCCCTTTTCTATATGCTAGCAGGCTCCTCTAAGCCTCGTTTCCCTTTGTCCTTTCTCCTTCGCCATGGTAGGCCTAAGACCTGTCTTACTGAGCTGATATTCCACAATCAAAAATAAACTGGCATTTACAAAGGGCTGATTACAGAGATTAGAAAACAGTCTTTTTATTGCAATAAATCAGTTTAATTGGTCCAGCTGTCATTTTCTGCTTCAGAGATTTTAGTGCAATGTTTTTGAAAACTAATAAAAAACATATTGTTTGTATGAAAATAATGTATTGATACTGAATACCTGAAATTGTTAATTATAAATGAGTAACATGAATAATGACTATTCCTTAATCCATAATAGCCTGACATATTTTACCTTATTTCATCTTCGAAATAACCTTCTGAGGTGTTTCTAATCCAGATTTGTGGGAAAGCTGATACTCAGAGTTCAAGTCCATGGTTACAGAAATAGTAAATTGTAACTCCCTGAACCTTGCCTTCTTACTCTCAGATTAAAGTCTATATAACAGAGTTGAAATCTGTCGTGAAAGTGAACATTTGTATTCGTATACTAAACTTAGAATAGATGATTCATACTAATTTTTCTGATTTGGTTGCTTGTTTCAGTAACTTGGGATTTTTCACGTGTTGTACAATGTTGACTATAAATCACAAGGGCAGCCTGAATGGTATAAAGCAATATTTTTATAACTTCTCATATTATTATGCAAAGCAGCAGCTCTTACCTAAGTGTTCAAATAAGATTCACATCTTGACAAAATGTATTATTTTAGAGTATTGCTTTACCATCTACTTCCATGGAATAAATCTATAGTTGTTCTGCTCTTTTGTTTGTATTATAAATAAGAAAATTTGCATAAATAAAAATATATTGAATTAGTAGATTCACTAACCAATTGTATTTAATAATAGAAAACAGCTCTTAAGAAGAATGTTAATAATAACACCTGTTAATGCTTATAAAAAGGACAATCTAGATTTTGGAGGTTAGTATACTGACAAAAATATGATGGTTCATGGAGAAACAATTTGTATTTTTAACATCAAGAAATTGTAGGACTGTCATTTTGTCAGCATTTTTTCTTCTAAAATTCATATGAGTAAATTTTACATAAAAATAGAGATCTGTGTAAGTGGTTTTGAAATGTTCTCAATAATTAAAAGCTATGACATGTTTATTAAGACTACATAGCTTTAAGACTATTGTAGATTGTTTTATTTGACTTGGTTTAGAACTTTTCTTTAAAAAAAAAGAAACTTCAGTGTTTTCTCCTCAAATAATAGAGAACAAAGAGAACGAGATCAAGCTGAATTGGATGGAACCAGTGGTCTGGCTGAGTTGGACCCAGGGCCAGTTATTGTCAGTCCTTTCCAGCCTATAGCATCTGTAATAATTGAGGTATGAATTGGTAGAAGATATGATATATCTTAAGTTATAAATTTGAGGTTGAAAAAAGAAGGGAGGAGTATTTGGGGAAGAGAGACAGGGTATGTCAGCTCTCCATCACTGTGACAAAAATAGGTGAAGAATGATAATTTACAGGAGGAAAGGATTATTGTGGCTTATAGCTTCAGAGTTTTCAGTCATTGTGTTTAAGCTTTATGTTGTAAAAATATCGATAAATATGGAAAGGTACTGTGGAGTATTGAGTTCTAAACTAGACAGAACAATGGAACAAATATTTATAAACCTAATTATCTATGACCATTTATTTTAAAATAAAAGTAGCATTTCTGCTCTGAAAAAGACCTATTGGTATAGGGCTTAGGGGAACAACGATTTATTTCTCTTTAGACCATAGTTTCAGATGGTCTCAGACCTTTCATGGGCAGCTGGCGATTGCAGAAGCACCAGGTGGAGACATAGCAGTTCACAGCAAATGGATAGGAAGCCAGGAGAGCAGGAGGGGTGGGGCTAGTACACATCCTTCCAGGCCATGTCCCAGGGTTCTGCTTCTTCTGGGTCAAGTCCTGTGTTCTGCTCCTCCTAGGTAACCTGCCCACTAATCTGCCACACACCCATAATCCAGAATCTACTACCTGCCCCTCAGCCACCACATACTTGTACTCTACCTGCGCTGACCTGGCTCCACCTCTTAATAGCATGTGGTTCCATAGATGTTCCACAGCATTCAGATACAGCAAGCTTTGGAGGATATTCCAGATCCAAACATAACAACCCTGTCTCAGACAAACAGTAAAAAGAGGTTGGAAAGGTAGTTCAGAGGGAAAGCTTGATGTTGAGTCCATTGTAGGACAAAAGTAAATAAATAATAACAATAATGATAATAATAATCAAATCTGAGAGAAAAGACTATTGGAACAACCAAACAATCATTTGGAAAAAAGTAAAATTACTAAGTACTATATGCCAAATAAAGCTCCATGAATATTGAAGACTAAAATGTGTTTTTATTTAGAATGTAACCTTACAAATACTAGTATGTAATTAAATATTTACATATGCTTGGAGGATGAAAAACTTTCCGAAGTAGAACAGTTAAGCCACAAATGAGAAATGAGGATCTCTTACACAGGGTGAAAGTGAAAAACACAACAAGCCATAATGGGAAACAGAAGTGGGGTGCCTAGTATTGTGACTAGTGCTGGTGACAGACAAAATAAAGGAATTCTTAGAAATTATTATAAAAACATATAGAGACATTCATATTGAGTTACCATAGACAGTTTCCTAAGGGAGAAAAAATGACTGTATTTCATCTTCTCTAGTAATAAAAAAATTAATTAAATTTACCTAAATTAAATGCAAATACTATTTAAAATATTATTTTACCAAAAGTACAAAAGGTTGATAATGATATGTAGCATTGAAAATGATTTAGAGAGATATCATTCTCACAACCCTTTGTCTGAAGTATGAATTTGTTCTTTTCCTTTTTGAAAAGAAGTATATGAATATCCAACACATTTAAAATGTACTGACCCACAAATCCAACAGTTCTACTGTTGGTAATTTAATTTAAAAGTTAAAAGGACAATTCACTTCTTGTAATTGTGAATAATTAAGAATTAGGATTTTTTATTCAGTGAAAGAGATTTCTTAAAATAAGTTATAACCATTCCAAGTGTTAATGTAAGTAGTTAACATTTATAGCATTTACTATATATGAGGCACTATTTTAAGCATTTCATGTATTCATTTACCTTAAAGTAAATATATTTGCTAAATCTTAAATGATTGTTTTTTTAAAACAAATCCGTGTGTGTATACATACATATGTATGTATATGTGTGTGTGTGTGTGTGTGTGTGTGTATAGAGAGAGAGAGAAAGAGAGAGACAGAGAGACAAACAGGTAGAGAGTCACACTTATGTATATGGTGTGTATGTCTGTACATGTAGAAAGATAGAAAAAAAAACTTTTTTCATGTTTGTTCACTGAATACAGGTCATCTCCAGATGACAACTAGGAATTACTCATAGTATTTGTGTTCTTTTTTATACCTCTATACTTACACTTACTGTTCAGCAATATGTTTTAATAATACATTCAGCAAATAATTTTTGTAGCAATATTACAGTGGTATTAAAATTACAGAATGTTCTTGGATTATTTGATTTCTTCCTTAAAATGTTAGATATAAGTATTTTGACTAATGTAATACACTTTGGTTTTTGTTAGAATGAAAAAAAGCTTGAAAAAGAGAAAAAGAAGCCAATGGTGGAGAAAGATAGCGATTGTTGCACACTGAAACAAAAGGTGGAGCCTGAGCCAGTGGACACCCAGGGCCAGACTAGGGACCAGAGCCAAAAAGACAAAGAGTTTGAAGTGGTGGAGAATTATAAGGAGGCATTAACACAGCAGCTGGAGAATGAAGATGAGACAGACCAACGATCATCAGAATCAGGTGATTGATGTGTTATTTAATCTCACATGTTTTATGTTTATGTATATATGTATATATATTACCTTATTTTATATTTCATCTGTCATATTTATTTTCCTAAAGATTAATATATTTGTGTCTCCAACTATAATATTTATCTTGATTTCTTCAGTGTCTTTAGTTACTCTTTAAATACTTCCTCTAACCTGTTTTTTTCATTCTAACTTAAAACACGACCCTTTATAACTTGAGGATTTCAGCCAACATTTCAGTTTTAGAAATGTGGAATGCAACATAACCCTTAAGAATCCTTAACGTCTTTAAGCTTTCTTTTGTTTGGTAAGCCTTTTAATGATCAAGATGCAAATATCAGTAGAACATTTGTAGAAAGTCTTGTCAACGATTGGGATGCACTTCAGTGGTAGAGTATGCATTTAGCTTGTGTGAGACACTGAATTCAATCACAAGCACATATTCAAAATATTACCAAATAACCATTTTTCTGTATGGCATTGTCATACAAAATTACAATTACAAAATCATTTTTTGGGTTTTAGTTTTTGTGTTTTTTTTTTTTTAAACTGGCTGTGTGCTGTAACCAAACACTCATGTGTATCATAACGAGATCCCCTGCATTTGTAATTGGGCATCTGATAGAATCCAGACTCTCTACAGACTAGATGCGTGTTAAGTTGTGTACCATTCCTCAAACCTCATTTCTTAATCTGTAAAGTGAAGTTAACTGCCATCATTATTCACAGGGTTTTTAAGGCTCTTCGTAAAATAACAAATGGGAAATGTCCAATAATTATTGTATATTAGAATTCTTTCAAGTACTCTATAGTTATGAAAATAAATTCTCAATTCCTGAGGTGAAGATTCACTAACATTGATACTCTATTGGATGAAAAATATTAAATTTGAATTGTGCTTTTTGTCAGTTTGGAAGTTAGGCTTGACATATAACTCTTACCAACAGAGTTAAAAAGAAGGTAGGTTTATTACTATGGTGGTCCTTCAGGCTTTTAAAAGATTCTAACCCTGATGCCAATGTATTATTAAAATTAATGTGATTTAGAAAATGACTTAAAAATATAATGGAGAAACCTAAG
This sequence comes from Ctenodactylus gundi, assembly GCA_004027205.1. Classification (NCBI taxonomy): domain Eukaryota; kingdom Metazoa; phylum Chordata; class Mammalia; order Rodentia; family Ctenodactylidae; genus Ctenodactylus; species Ctenodactylus gundi. The sequence continues at coordinate 459,937 of PVKB01001056.1, forward strand.
ATAGTCAATTATATAAATATAGTAATAACACATTTTGTACTATAAGCATACCTTCAGGTTCATTATGTTATTCAACATAGCATTATCTTATTTAGCAAGGCAGACCTGCCATGTTGGGACAGCTTAGTGGTTAAAGTGCTTGCCTATCATATGCAAAGCCCTGGGTTGATTCAACCAGCACCACATAAAAAATTAGCTGGCTGGTGTAGTATATGCCTGTAATCCCAGCACTCAGGAGGCTGAGATGGGAGGGTTGCCATCAGTTTGTCACCAGGTTGCTACATACTGAGTCCAGGACCAGCCTGGACTATGAAATAAGGCTATATGTCACAACAAAACAAAACATAGCATTATCACGGGGTGTATTACTCTCATTATATAAATGAGAAAACAAAGTCTTTGAGAGCTGAGTTATTTAAAACCATGTCTCATCTGTGGTTAGGCTGAGACCCACTGCCCCTTCCCCGAGCTACTGCTTATCCAATAGTACCGTATGGGTTTGAAGTTCTATATTTCTCCTACCTGTAACTTACAGGTTTAATTGGGAAAAGATTATCTTCTTTTCATATGAAGTGATGTGTCTTAAGTGACAGTAAAGTAATTTGTTTGTACAACAAAAGCTGACAAGGTTGTGGAGAAAGAGGAACCCTTCTACGTTGGTGGGACTGTAAAATAGAAATAGCACAACCATTATGGAGAGCAGTATAGAGATCCCTCAAAAGAAAACTGCAAGTGGATATCCTATTTGTCCCATTTATGTGTTTTTTGAGTATCTTTCCAAAAGAAATTCATCATACAGGAGTGATACATGCTTAGCCATGTTTACAGCAGTGCAGCTTAGAATAGCTGAACCTTAGAAACTGCCGATACATCTGTCAACAGATTAATGGGTAAAGAAGACGTGGTATATTTACACAATGGAGTATTCTGCCATTAAAAAAATTAGAATTATTTGTAGGAAAATGCATGTCCCTTGAAACTATCATGCTTAGCAAATGGCTTGACAGAAAGTTTACTATCCCATGGTATCTCTAAAAAGTACAAAAAATCAAAGTAAAAGAATGGATAAAAGGAAGGTAGCTTTTATGGAGGAGGAAAGAGAATGTTGAGGGGCTGGTAGGAGTGATCAGGTGGGAATGGGGAAAGGAAGTAAAAATTGATCAATATGCAATGTGCAAGTACACCAGTTCCTCAAGCTGATGGTGTTTATTATTGTATTACAGAGAGGTACTGATAAAAAGAAACTTGCTTAGAAAAAATAAGATAATGTTTCTAAATACATGAGTATTTTTTACTGCTTTGTAGATTTCACAAATATTAGCTCTTATGTTATAGATAATTTCCACTTTAGAAAATGTATATGTGTATATATATCATATATGTAAATTCAGCCACCAATAAAAAATTATTCTTGTGGGAGGGTGAAAAGGGAAGGGAAAGGATTGTGAAGTTGACATGTCTGTGAGCACAGAATTCTCAAGCTCCATGTCACCTTTGTGTATTGTGCGCGTGCGCGCACACACACACACACACACACACACACATACACACACAGACTAATGAAAATGGGGAAATTATTAAAAGTATGCTTACTGTATGCGGGTTCACATTTGGTTATTGATAGCAGATCCTAAAGAAGAGATTTCTATGGTAATACAGCAACATTCTCATTTTCTTCTTTGTTTCTGTTTTAGTTTGCTTTTTTCCCAGAGGTACAATATTTTCTATTAATGAAAGTTTACTTTTTTCCAGCAATATTAACTTTCATGTTTATATTCTTACAGACAACGGTAAAAAGAAAGCTAAGAAGCTAAGAATGAAAAGGAGCCATCGTGTAGAACCAGTTAATACAGATGACTCTGCTCCTAAAAGTCCAACACCACCCCTACCTCCCCCTCCTGGTGAGTAAATTGCTCTTGATATGAAATTTATAAATACTATTTTAGAAAAGAAAAAAGAAAAGAAAAAATGTATGGTTTTTATTTAGTATGTTCATTATATTATGAACTTGCAAGACTCATTTCTACTTTGTATAAAATTTTTCAACATAGTACCAATTTTTCACATGTAAATAAAAAGATAAACTCTATTAGGAAAACCTTACTCAATAATTCTTAGAATATGCTCAAATTTAATTTGAAATATAATTCCAAAAATTGCTAAAAGAAACTTAGATTTAATTGGTGGATGGCTAATATCAGCTTTTAAAACGTGGAAACATTCAATCTTAAAAGTCACATAAATGTATGAAATTTTCCTAATCAAATATACACACACTCCCTAAGTGTTCCAAGGATTAAATTGGTTAATGCATGTCAAACACTGGGACATAATTGCACAATAATTATCAGATAATTTTCAGTCCTCTGCATAGCATCTCTCTTACTGAGCTCAGTAAATACATAGTATCTCAGCACCTGAGAGGCCAAGACTGGAGAATTGTCATGTGTCCATGGCCAGCCTAGGCTACATAGTTCAGGACCAGCCTGGGCTATAGAGCAAGTCTCTGTTTCAAATAAATAAATAAAATAATAAATAAATAAAATATTATATACACAATGAAAATTTAATATGTTTTAGTGTCTTGGTAGCTACTTGAAAACATTCAGTGGTAACATTTTCCTTTAAAGAAATTTTTAAGGACTCATTTCTAGTGTTTCGTTTAATAAAATCATTTCTTTCAGCTTCTTTTAGGGGATAAAATGGTACCCTAAAATTTACTTATATTAGTGGTAAAGGGTCATATATTCTGAATTAAATGTTAATACAAATAAAGCAGATGTTAGCAGTTTCAAGATATATTGTAAAATAGAAGCCATTTTAGCTGGATTTATAGCTATTTAGTGTTGTGCATTTAGTACATCTGAATTGCTGTTGAATGCTATAAACACTTCTGACAAGGGAAAGATCCTCTCAACAGACCTAAAGAGAAATTTGTTTAACAGTGTTTTAAATGTTTTTCTTTTTCTTTAGTTGGCTGGGGAACCCCCAAAGTCACTAGACTTCCAAAACTTGAGCCTCTTGGTGAAATGCGTCATAATGGTAATGCAAAAGCATCAGTTTTCAAATGTCATCTGTCCATACTATATCCACTTTTCTTTCCTTCATAACTTCACTTGATAGTTTATTTTTGGAAGTTTTTCAAACCCACTGCCATTCTTTTTTTATTATATACATTTAATTTTATTCATTTAAATTTTTTTCAATGCATTTTCGATATATATAATTAATATTTAACCTTAGAATATAGATGCAAAAAGAATACTTATGTTTCTCCCTGACATACTCATGCAAATAGTTATGAAAAAAATAAAAGCTTTAGGGCTTGGGGCATAGCTCAGTGGTTAAAGTACTTGATTACCCAGCACAAGACCCTGCGTTCAGTTCCCCAGCATCACATAAGCCAGGCATGGTGCTGTACACCTGTAATCCCATCATCAGGAAGCTGAGGCATAAGGATTACTATGTGTTCAAAGCAAGCTTATGCTACACGGTGAGTTCAGGACCACAGAACAAGATGCTGTATCGAAAGAGAGTCTTTAAAACAACTTAAATGTGAGGCATTAAGACTGGACTTCCTGTATAGAAGATTATAATGCCGGCATAAATACACAGCATAATAGGATGATGCTGCTTCTGTTAAGACACCCAGCTTCTGAATGTGAAATTGAAAGTAAGACCAGCAAAATCTTTAAAATTATAGATCATATCAGTAAACCAAATAAAACTCAGCTAAATGGAGAGAAAGTTATTGAAGTCTGTATCAAATTAAGAGGACAGTTTTCTTTGATTTAAATTAAAATTAGCCCAAACTTAGCCAGTTGATGTCATAAGAATGCCAAGAAGTGAAAACTAAGAATGAGCAGGACACTTGAAAATAGTAAAGAACATGTTGGTCAGAAGAGAGAAGTCAGGCCTGGTTCATCAGTCTGAAACTTCTCAATAAGATATTCCTAAAAGGCAAAAGAATAATTACATGAACTTGTAGCTCAGGTAACTTGTTTTTTCAAAACTGCAAATTAAAGTATCTTTCTGATGATTTTGTTAACTTACTTAAAAACTCTAAGTAAATATACAAGAGAGCACTTCCTAGGAAAAAAGTCAGAACATAGTCTTTGGAAGTACATTATTTTATTATTTGGCATTATGTCATAACATTTGATTCAATAAGTATCTGATACGAATGTGCTATTTGCTTTCTTTTTTAGAATACTATGGGTCCATATGAAATACTTCATTATCATTAATAAAATTAGGAAGATCTGTTTTTATGTATTTATAGATAGAAGTTTATTCTTAGACTTTATGAAAATGACTGATATGATATTTTGCGTAGAATCACCTTTCTTTGTTTAGCTCACTGATTTATATATCATGACATTTTTATTAAGCATAACAATTTCTGATATCTACAATAAGTGTGTGTATATTTGAATATATTAATTTAATATTCATGGTATTAGAGAAATCAGTAATATTAGTGTATTTATATTTGTATGTGCAACCTACAAAGAAAAGTAACTTATTGTCCAGCTATTTTTTAGTACTGAATTTATCACTTAACATATATCTACTTTATATGACACCGGCTAACGTATTTATCATACTAAGATGAGTACGATACACATTCTGCCTTTGTGGTGCTCCACCTTGAGCAGTGACAGTAGTGTCTGAGCCCACTATAGTATGTGTGACAAGGACAATGTAGTCTATAGTGCGAATTCCTGTGCACAAACTGCAAGTGCAGATTGGGAAAATGGCATTAGGATCTGGTATGAGAAGAATGGGAGGCAGAAGAAGAGATTATTCAAAGGAAGAAAGGTAGGAAAGAGGTTGTTCATTTGGAAACTAGCATGTGACTAGAACTTAGGGTCATGTGCAAGGAGTAGATAAGAAATACAGAACTTTCAATTACAGAGAGCATTGAAAGTGGAATTCTGGCTTAGGGCCAGAGGGTGAAAGTCTTACATATATGTTAAGATGTATGGGGCATAGTCTAGTGGTGAGTGCTTGCCTAGCAAGCCAAAGGCCCTGAATTTGATTCCCCATCACCACGTAAGTGAGACATAGTGGGGCACACCTGTAATTCCAGTATTTAAGAGGATGATTGCCGTGAGTTCAAGTCCAGCCTGGCCTATCTAATGAGTTTAGGACCAGCCTGGACTAGAGTGAGACCCTATCCCCCCAAAAAAAAGGTATGAAGTTGCTATAGTTTTAGGGAGATGATACTCGGTTTCATTATAGAAAAAGTTTTAATGGGTTTTATGCTTAAAAAATACTTTTTGTCACAGTGAATACAGTACAGACTGGATTATGGCTGTGTTGAGGTAAGAACCCTGGTTAAAAGGTTGTTGTTATAGTCTTAAGTAAAAAGTTAGGAATGAAAATTGAAATAGAGAATAAAATATGCAAAGCATATGTTTAAAAATTGTAGTAATTAATGATGAATGGAAATATGGATGGAAAGCAAGATGAAGAAAATATAATTTAGCTCAAGTAACTAGAAGATTGGTTCTGTCCTTAAGATTGAGAATGTACGAGGAAGAAGGAAGTTAATTTTAGAGAAATAATAATGATATCTCTTTAGATACTCTTTAGTATCTGTTTGGAAATGTGTACAACCAGTGTAAGTAAAATTAAGGCACTCAGGAGAAAAGAAGGTGGTCAGGTCAGTGAGTAGGGCTGCGTTTGTAAGTCATACCCCCATCACACTGTAGGAGTTACTGCCCATAGCAGATACTGTGTTATTGTTTGTTGAATGCATGTAGTTGAGAAAATGATAGTTTATTCCTCATGAGGGAGAGACTCTCCCAGGAGATTCAGAGGACTCATGGTGAGCACTACAATTAAAGGTAATTGGAAAAGGGGGTTGAGAATGAACTGAGGAGAGTTTCCTCTCCCTTTTCTAGGTGTGTTTTAAAATTAGAACTCCTGGCAAAGAATTATAATAAAGTAGTTAAGTTTAAGGCCCCTGTACTCTAACATTTTAATTAATTTTTAGTGACACAAAATTTAGCTTCTTAGTTGTTACTTTTTCATTGCTGTGACTCAATACCTGACATCTACAAATTTAGGGGAGGAAAGGTTTATTATAGCTCACAGTCCACTCAGAAGAAGGTCACAGGCCACAGTCCACTCAGGGGTGGCCATCAGCAGTGGAAGTACATGGCAGAGACAGAGGTGGAGGCAGCTCTTCATGAAATTCCAAACAGGAAGCCAAGTCCCATGAAATCCAATCTCTATAGCCTGAAAGGAAGGTAGCAGCATATATGTATACATGTGTATGGTCCTATCCCAGTGATTAGCCCCTCCTGGATCCAGGTTTGAAAGATGTGATAAGTGTCCACCACATGCCTGATATCCAGTGTGCACACCTGCAATCCTCTCCTGCAGACCAAGCCCCAATCTCCCAACAGCACATGGTTCCATAGACAATTCATAACAACCAAATATGTGAGACTTTGTGGGGGGGCATTGCAGATCCAAACCACAATAATAGTGCACAGACAGTGCTATACCTTCACAAGTTTTTAAATCTCTTCAGGGCTGGAAGAATATCACAGTGACCCCAAATTTGATTCCCCAGCACCACATGAAAGCCAGACGTGGTGCATGCTTGTAATTCTAGCACTTGGGAGGCTGAGGCAGGAAGATTGCCACAAGTCCAAGGCTAGCTTAGGCTATACAGTGTGTTCAGGACCAGCTCTCAGCAAGACCCTGTGTCAAAGAAAGAAAAGAAAAAAGTTTTAAAATTTCTTCATTATTTTATTATTAAATCAAAGTATACCTAACCTGAGCATTAAAATGTACAGTCAACTCTGCTTTTGTTAACTAGGGGGAAAAAGCAGGTATACAAAAATTTCACTGCTAATATAAAAAAAAGGTTTTTGCAGTATGTAGTGACATAGTCGTCAGAGATCCTGCTAAATACCAATTATGTTATTGCACCCTATTCACTTTATCAACGTTAGACACATCTGTGCCTTACAGCTGGAAGCCTACTGATTTATGGCAGGTGCACTACAGGTACGTGATGCACCACCATTATCTGTGCAGTTAGTTTGCTGAAGTTTTGCTGAATTGGAAAAAAAAAATTTTGTTGTAGTCAGATTGGGAGTTTTTAAGTCAGATTGTTGCTTATACTTTGATTATAGGCATTTACCTTGATTGTAGTTTCATTCTACTCTTCTGATTGTTTTTATTGCCTACAAAATTTGCTCAGTGTAACAGGTAAGACAGATGGTTCAGAGAAGACTTTAAAGAGAATCTGTATTTACTGTGTGAACATTCTCAATCGGTACTTTTCCAATATGTTATGTATTATATATTACACAATAAGAAATTAAAAGATTCTGCTATTTTTAAATAGCTAATATATAAACTAAAGAATGCTTTCAAATCTTAAAAATATGAAAAAAAGATTTTTTTTGAGAGGGTCTTGCTTATGGTGCAGGCTGGTCCTGAACTCATTATGCAGCCCAGGCTGCCTTGGACTCATGGCAATCCTCCTGCCTCAGCCTCTTGAGTGCTGTGGTTACAGGCATGTGGTACCATGCCCAGCTTTATGTGGTGTTTGGGAATTGAACTCAGGGCCTTGGGCTTGCTAGGTAAACCCTTTAAACACTGTGCCATTCCTCCATCCCAAACAAAGATAAAAGATAAATTTTTGTGTGTAGCTTTACTGATTTTAAGTTTTTAAGTTAAATACTTTGAAGCTCTTTGTAAAAATGATGGTAGCAATTAAATTACTTATTCCATCTGTGGACCCTCATCCTCTGTGCTTAACGCAAAAAAAACCAAAACAAACAAACAAAAAAAACCCTGCTTTGTGTAGTATAATTCAGTTTTCTGGCAAAGAAATAGTGCAGAATCACCAAAAATATGAACTAAATTTAACACATTTCTTACACATGCAGCTGATCCGTTTTTTATAGTAGTATTTTTTAGATTCCAGAAGTAATTAGACCTATGACAAAGCACATTTACTGTGGCTTAATTGTGAGTTCTGTCATATATTAAACTTCTCATTAATTTTAAGCTCTTGATACTAGCAAACAGATGCTTTACAATTATCAAACTAATTGTCTGTTAGTTTAATTATGGTTAAACATTTTAATTCTGCTGAGTAACCTTATAAGGTGGACAATAGTACCCGCCTTTGTTCATTTGGAACCTGCACTCCAAGACCATGTAGCTAAAAAGTGGCAAAATAAGAATTTTAAATTGTTCTATCTCTGAAACTCATACCACTAACACATTATATTATAACAATATTTGTGCTTGGCCACGTGGCTTGTGCCACGTGCATTCATCAAGGCTGATGGAAGAAGATTACAAGTTTAGGCACACCCTGGGCAACTAAGTGTCTTAGTGAGACACTGTCTGAAAATCAAAACTAAAAAATGGTTGAGGGCCCAGGGTTCAGTCCCCAGTGCTAGAGAAGAACAAATAAAATAAAAATTCTTTTGCAGTGGTATCTCTTCAGCTTAATATAATTGACTGAAGATAATCATTCTCCTAATATTTCTAATATACTCATTTCAAGTGCTCCTGAACACCTGTGCTTTTAGAATAATTTTAAAGTAATAAACCAGAAAATAATAACTTTGCTGATGATTTTACTTGTGCCATTATGCTTATACACTAATTTATAATAATTAAGGAATAAAAAGTGTTTATGAACGGTGAAGCGTTTTTGCATAAAATATGCCTGAAGTCACTGAGCTATGTTGATTCATTATTGTAAAGGAGTCTAACTTGCTTCTAAAACTATATAAACAGCCACTGGGATAAAAACAGAGTTTTTGCGATTACTGACTTAGCAAAGCTTTAGAAACAGGTTCTATAGATTCTGAATATTTTGGATTTATTCTGTTCTAATGTAAATGTGTAATAGGAAATAGAAGTAATACATGTCTCTGGGGCAGATTTTTACTCAGTCAAGTGGAATTTGCCTTAGTTGTGTATTGAATTAATTCAAGTTATCTTGGAGTCTTTTTTTTTTTTTTCCTATCTTCCCTACCCATTATCTTACTTAAGAGGTCAGTATGTGTTACTTTTTAAAGATTGTGGTTGAAGATTTGTGAACTATGTTAATTTAATTACTGTAACTATTTTGTGTCCTTGGTTTCCCTTCTTTGTGTAGATTTCTATGGGAAGCCGCTTCCTCCCCTGGCTGTGAGACAGAGACCTAACAGTGACGCTCATGATGTGATCTCATAACCAAGTTATATGGATTACTTCTTTTACTATCAATAAATGAACTGGGACCTCTTTCCCAAAAGGAGAAAAACCTTGAGCATTGATAACTGGAGAACAATTACCATAATGGTTTTAGTGAGGTGATCAATAGCCCAGGACCTGACCTGATGATTATTTGTCTCCATGTTCCTCGTGGTTAAGACAGAAAGAAAACAAAACTACCAGTAGATAGGATAAGCATTCCATTCGGACAGAATTAGCAACATGTAACACTGATTCTTGTTTACACAACCAGACTCTTTAAGTAATATGTGCATGGAAGGGGAACTCCTAGGAATTTATAACCTAAATTTTTAACTATTTTTATATTTTTCTAAAACTTGTTTAATTTCATTATATTGCTTGTGCACTTTTCTCCAACTGATTTGTTTAAATTGTGTCTGGAAAGTAGAGTTGTGTATTTGACAGACATGAACTGTATAATCAAGATATATTTATACGGCTAGAGGTATATTTTATAATTGCATTGTTCTTTAGGTATACTTTCTAATTTGACCCAAATTTTTTTTAAAGAAAGCACTTTTTATATCTTTATTCTGCCAAATTATGAGACTTGAAGGTATTACCTAAGGAGAGTACTCATTTTTTTTGTTGTTTGTGTTCTTTGGTGAAGAGCTCAAAAAAATTAAGGAGTCCTGAAATACTTTTTAACCTAAAATATTAAATAATATGTTCCATAAGATAGTATAAGTCCAAATAAATTCCTGATTTCAAAATTTTACTTTCAGAGTTAAAAATGTTCCTTGTCAGTTCTTTGCTCTGTCAGAAGCCATAATGACATGTAGTTTATCCTAGTTATTTAAAACTTTGAAATTAATGACTGAAAAAGTTACTGTGGGTCCAGAGACTTGTATTTTTACGACAAATTGTGTTGGGCACTAAACCAATAAGAATATGAATGTTGGCACAAATATTTTTATAAGGAAATGATTCCAAAATAATTTCTCAATTAACAATTTACTTATCATACATTTCAGAATGCTATTCAAAGGGTTCTCTATTTTTCACCTGACAAACTTAAAATATATTTTAGCAATAAATTCATAATATTCATTTAATTGATAGCATGCTTTATAGCAAGCTGAAAATAAAAACAGAATGACTAGTATTCATACATTTGAAACAAGGTACTGATAACAGGTATATACTGTTATCTGAGAATAAATAAATACATTTAGGACAGTTTAATATGATTATATGCTTTTAAAATTTTACTTTAGAATATATTTCATTCACATTTTTAACTCATGAACTTTTATTAATCAGGCTGCTTATTAATCTAATCTTATGGTACAGTTTCTTGGAGTTCATATATGGACCTAAGTAACACATTGAGCAAAAAGCATTCTCCCTCAGACATATGGTGCAGAATAATCCAAATTTGATAGATGGTTGAAATGTGAGGAGAACCATCACAGGAAGACAGAATGTCAACTTTGAACTGGATTTTTGAGGGAAAAATTGCTTATCTATGTAGTTCTTTTTGTAATATTTACATTTACTACTTTTTAAAACTCAAGTCACATTCTGTGTTTAGTATTCAACTGGTTTGAAAGCAAAATTTTTATTTTCTACCAATGTTTACTATACAATACTGACTCTTTAATAAAAATAAAAAATTGTTTTAGAATTAAATGTATTGTAAAAGGGAACATATGTTTTATATAGCTTTCTCAAAAAATTAATTTACTTCCTTGAAACATTCTAAATATGCTAAAAAAGATATTTTGTGAATCCAGGTGGATTTTAACATTTAAATTTCTATTTTATTATATATGATACATTTTTATTTGTGATTATCTTGAATCATGACATTTTCACACAATAAAAATAATTTATATCAGTTTGTTGTTTTTCTTTTCATTTGTTGATTTTCTTTGGAAAGTAAATATTTTTCTTATGACTGTTGAAGACTATTCAAATTAGTGGTCAAAATAATGAACTAATTGTTAACATAAAAAACTTTTATATGTATATATGAAAAATATCATGTTTGAAGGCAGCTAAATATAGCTTGGTAGTGTCTTATGATTCTAAGTGATTGAATGCCTATCTGTACTAAAGCCAGGGCCTTCTCACTGAACTACATCCTAGCCTTATAATTTTTTTTCTTTTGAGACAGAGTTTTTTTAAGTCCCTGTATTGCCCAAACTACACTCAAAACTTTCATTCTTCCAGCCCCAGCATCCCAGAGTACTGGGATTACAGGTGTGCACCACCACCATGCCCAGCTATATTTTTACTCATTTAAAAGACTTCTGTGTCTTTTAGAAAATTCATAGTATTACATGTAATTGTTGACCGAGCCAGCTCAGTCAGTCAACAGGGTACACGAGTGGGGCAATGTGGATGAAAAGAGAAGAAGGCAGAAAGATAGAAAGAAAGGAAGAAAGATGGACTCTTGCAGGGGCAAAAGACGATTTATTCAGTAGGACCTTCCTTTTATACTCCATTTGCTTCCAAGAAAACATTCAGGCTTACATGCGTTTACAAAACATACTTAAGATAACAATGTTTACATAGCTTACTTAAGATGGCTTAAAATAGCTTACATAAGATGGCTTAACAATGCTTACATAAGACAGCTTTTGAGTCAGGGTCCTGCACTATAGCCCGGTCTGGCCTTGGACTCATGGCAATCCTCCTGCCTCAACCTGCGGAATGCTGGGATTACAGGCCTGTACCACCACACCCAGCTCATGTGGTACTTAATACTTGAAGACTTCTTTAAAGAAAGAACTTGGCCCCAGGCGGTCAGGAATGCTAATCTCCAAGGTCTCTGACAAATTGTGGTTATGTATCAAAGTGTGCATAGAAACTGCACCAGAAAGATACATTGCAAAATGTTAATACTGAATTTCTGTAGAATTATTGGTTCTCTTTTTCTTAAATTTTTATTAATTTTTGTTATTTGTTGTATTTTAATAATGGGAGAAATAAAATTTATAATTTTATATAAATTTAAGTGCCATGTTTTAACTTTAAAATTAAATGTGCTTTAATGTATTTAAGTGAAAGTCTAAAGTATACTTAATATAAAAATTCCTTTCAATATGTAGGAAAAGTACACCAATGGAAAACACCATTATCTTTGCAACTTATATTTCTCTAAGTGCTTCCTTACTGTGGTAATGTTTTGATATGCCATGCCTCCCCTGATCTTCAGTTTCTACCGATGCTTTCAGGTGTCAAAGGTTTTTAAAAGTGAAAGTGCTTATAAAAATAAAGCTGTAACTTAGAAACTTTACCATCTTTAGCTTCAGTGCCTAAGATTTTCTGTAAGTACAATATATTTTCCAACTGGGATTCTGCTAATACTGCTCATTTAGTTTATCAAGAAGCACATTTTAGCTGATACAAAGAACAAATTAAGGTATTTTAGAACTTTCATTGAAGTGTGGTATACGTTATCAAAATAGCAATAATCTTTTAACTTAGTTTAGTTAAAACTTTAGTTTCTACAAACTAAATAATAGAATTCTTTTCTTCTAGAAAAACAATAGGAAACCAGAAATTAATTTCTCTTCAAGAAGAGAATCAGCTTGTAATTAAAGGGAAAATGTGAAAAAATAATCATTTGCTTGTTTAGGGCATGTGTTGTAAATTCCTTTTGTGTACTGTTGAGGAAACACAATGAACCAGGTAAGTGAGTCAGTAGGCCCAAAATGTTAGTTTCCAATTTTTTTGTAATAAGTCATATCAGTAAAAAGTTTCAATACATGTTTATTGTGTTAATTTTCTGGGGATTCCATAACTAAGTACGATAGACTGGGCGCCTTAAACACCAAATTTATTTTCTAACAATTTAGGAAATTAAGGTTCCAGTAGGGTTAGTTTTTCCTAAAACTTTTCACTTTTGGCTGCCATCTTATGGTGTGCTCTCATGGTCTTGTTGCACTCTTGCTCAAGTGTTTCTCCTTGTGTCCACATCCTGGATGGTATCATCTCCAAATCTACATTGCAAGATACCGAGGATTAAAGCTTCCACATCCATAATTTGGGTGAGCAAATTGCATCGTTGGAAAGTTACACATATATGCATACACTGCATATACTTTACTCAGTAAAAATGCTTAAAAAGATGAAATGAACCCATTGTAGTGGATTGCCTGCTGGAGTTTGTACACACCACTTGGATCCCATTGCAGTACAGTCGGAGCCATCTGCATGAACTCAATGGCCAAGAGAGCCTTTGACTATGCTCTGTATTCTAGCAGTGTTCACAGGTTTTGCTTTTTTTTTTTTTTTTTTTTTTTGAGTTCAAATTGTTTCATTACACAGTCTGTTCTTACCTTTTGGGAAAAATAATCTCTATGTAAACATGAAAGGTTTTGAGAGCTGTTGTGTGTAAATATGAAAGTCATATGTAAATATGGGTCAGCTAGGATAGAAGATGGTCTTTAAAATGAATTTATTCGTAAGCACTACTTGGATCAACTGCCTTGTCTTTGTTACTTACTAGTCTCTGGGACAGAATACTCGGCATCCATAGCTTAAGTGAGGGAAGATTTACTTAGTTCACAGTTTCGGAAGGTCTCCCACAGTCTGCTCCTAGGCAGTGGTGGAAGGGAAGCACTTGGCAATCTGGAGAGATGCTCACCCCAGTGCAGACAGAATGCCCAAGTGATGACAGAGCTGGCTAATTTTGCCAGGTCTTCCCAAGAAAATACTGCAACCATGTTTTTTCTTGCTTTACTCAGTTCAAGCTGTCAGTTGGGGCCCCAGCAGCCAAGGTAAGTGCCCCTCCCTCACTTCCTGACCCACAAGTCAACAAACACCTGAAAGCTCAGCCCCAACAAGTTGACACAGTTCTTTTAGGGGAAAAAAAAAAAATCTGCCCCCCTCAGCCCAACCCTACCTCCCCAAAGCACAAGATTCCACAGTTAGCCTAGTACACAAAGCTTTTGGAGAACACTCCAGATCCAAACCATAACATGCCTTCACCAAGTGAATACTTAGTACTTATCTAGAGGAATGTCATTAATAGTGGTGACCAATCCTTTTAATATTATCATAAAGAGGCATTACTGTAATTGCAGATATTTTTCAGCTCCATTTCTCATTTCATCTCCAGTGGTTTAAAACAAGTGTGCTTTAGCAGTTTCTGTTCCTAAAAACGTGGAACTTACTTGATTCTTTAGCAGCTATTTGGAGTAGGAGGTAAATAAAAAATCTAATAATACACAAGTACTGATCCTAGATAAAGGACTGAAATATGGAACATTGAAGCATGCAAAGGGCGTGGGGAGATGCAACAATTAAGTTCCCCGTGGGAAGAAAGTTACACACCTGAGAGCAATGGAACCAATAAGGAGACAATTGATACACATAAAAATGTAAATTGGTTTCGCATTTGTTTTTTAAAAATTGGAAAAGTAATTAAGACCTTCAATAAGACCAAATGTAACATCTCTAATAAGACCAAGACGCCTACAGATAAGCGGATATGAAGGGGTGATTTACAAGTGGCAGGAAGATTAGAAAACATAACCCTAACTTACTATAATACTTAGAAAATTTAAGATTATCAAAAGTGCAGACAAATTTACAAGCAAAAATGTAAGGTCAGAAATATTCAGAAGTGCAAACATGGTAGGACTAATGATCTCTTCCCGAGTTGAATACAGACAGTATGTCCCTAACAGAAATATTGTACATAATGATTCTTACCATTGTCCTATGACGCTTACTACTTTAAGTAGTAGTCTTACTACGTATGTTTCTTAGTACTTTCTTTCAATGGATTGTTAGTGGCTACTTTTCTTATGGAACTGTTTTACAAATATACTCATGAATTCATTACTTTAGTGATATTCTGTAATCAACATAGAAAATTAAACTTTGTGGAATCTCTGCAAGTAGAAAGGCTAAACGGTAGATTAATGACTTTTCCCCAGACATCCAGTTGATGGCATTCATTTAATCATTTCACGCCTTGAGCAGTTACACTGAATTTAGCTCATAAGATGCACTTTTAGGTTACTGGAAAATTTAGATTACTGGCTTAACTGTATTAAGAGAAATGAGAAATGGAGCTGACAAATTTAGATTACTGGCTTAACTGTATTAACTTTCAAATCACATAATTAGTGGCAAAGACACTTATCTTTTCATATGGCTAATGGACTTGCCATTGCATCAAAGCCTAACAAATGATAGTTGAGTAATTATCCCGGACCACACTTGTGTTCTCTAATAAATCGCTGATGCCTGCTACAAGGAAGCAAAGAGCAGTCACAGAAGTGGAGGTCTTTTTGGGCCTTAGGCATTTGGTATCACAGCTTGATAATCTCAATGACCATGACAGTGAAAATACGGGGAAGCAGAGAACATCGGACGTTTACTGTCGACAGCCTCTGTGCTATATATATTTCAAATTAATCTTTTAACACATTCCGTTTTTAAAAGCGGTGGTTATCCCCGCGGGTCTAGGAAAAAAATGGTTTTTCACTTGAAATGTTGACAGACGTCGTCAGATTTGGTAGATTCGGTACGTTGCTTCGCCCGGAAACAACAAATGATGACACAACAGTCTAATAGAGTGACCTTTTTTTTACTGAGTCCCTGAATCCCGAGACAGTTTGGTATTGTAAGTGACCTTTTAGAGCCCAGCCGCCCAAATCTCGCCCGCCGTTCTCGGCCACGCCCCTGAGACTGCACCGCCCACTCCCGCGACTGCGGCAGCCCTGCGTACATTCCGCCGTTACTTCGAAAGTTCCTATCGCGCGACCTACGCCTCATTGGCGAGATTTTGGTAACGCGAGCACAGCAGAATCTCGCGAGAATTTAAAGCCGCCTAGTGGAGGCCAGGAGTCTGGGTGTCGTTTCATTTCTCGGGGCTCCTTTTTTTTTTTTTTTTTTAAATGACGAGTGTTGTAGAACTGATGTTCGGAGGCTCCCGGCCGCATAATGCTGACTCGGGTGAGGCGCGGGGCCCGTCTGGCGCCCCAGACTGAACCAGTGCTCTCGGTGGCCGCGGAGGGCGCGAGGGTTGGGACCCGGTAGGAAAGCCTTGTCGTCGGCCGTCTCTGCGACTTTCTGGTTTCTTTAGCTTTACAGTCCACAGTCCTGGACCAAATGCCGGCACGCTGATTCACTTTGCCCTTGAGCTTTCCCGATAGTGTTCTCCCAAGCTCTTTTCTCCGTTCCCAAGTAAATGGTCCCGCGGGCCCTGCCCGCAGACGAGAGCTTCTCAGTTCAGGTTCGAGCGCAATACCGCGGAAGCGACATGACTTGTCAAACCTTGTCACCGGGAGCTTAGGGCAGCTCTACTCTCCTGGGCCCGACAAACTTTTCGGTGGTAAATAAACAGTGCGCTAACTTACAAGAGCTTTAGAGTGATGCACTTTTCTACATAAACTTTTATTTATTTATTTTGAGACAGGGTCTCGCTCTGTAGCCCAGGCTGGCCTTAGACCCACCGCAGTCCTCCTGTCTCTGCCTGTAAGTGCTGGGATTATAGGCGTGCATCACCACACCCGGACTAAATTTGTTAAAAAAGAAGTTTTTTTGGGGGAATAAAGTTAGGTGTACAGAATGTTGCAGATATAGTACAGAGTTCTAATGAACCATTCACGAAGTTACTCTAATGTTAACATCTACACTGGCTTTTAAAGTGTTACTTTAAGCCACAGATTCTGTAACATTACTAGACTCTGCTTTACCTTTTCCTTCAGACAGTAATCTCTTGGAGAAGCCTTCCTTTTGCTAAAAGTTTTCCAGTAATAAGGTTTTGTTCCAAGTAGGGAGGGCATTTACATCCATTGCAAGTACTAGAAAGTACCAAAAAAAAGAGTGACCCGTGCTCATGTTGAAGTTCAGTAAATTTGCAATATTGTCAATGTATGTCAGCAGCTTTTTTCTTACCATCATAGCTGAAAGCAAAATCAGAAGGGAAGCTCGCAAAACAGATTTGCAAAGTTGTGCTGGAGCATTTTGACAAACAGTATTCCAAAGAACTTGGAGAGCTCTGGAATACAGTAAGGTTAGTATAATTCACCTCTTAATGCTTTATAATAAAACAGTGGAAGTAAAACATTTAATACTTTGTGATAAAAGAGTAGAGGTAAAAATACATCTTTGGGTGGATGCAAGGTGAAGTTAAAAGTTGAATAATATAAAAGTGGCTACCTCTCTTACTGGGGCCACAAAAGGAAAAACTAAAAGGAAACCGACTGAGTCTTAGGGCTCAGGTAGAAGAAGGGAAAGGCGAGAAAGAAAACTTTGTAAGAGAAAGTTATCAAGCCGTCTCTTGTGCAGTTACTTTCATCTGTGAAACAGATATGTCCACCTGCTTGACAAAACTGTAGAATAACAATAAGAATTTTAAAACTTGTTTCTCAAATACAGAAAATAATTCATGGCTTTAAAGCCAACACAGCTTTATTTTAACTAAAGTCACATTATTTAATAACTATATTTCTTCCCTGTTATGTCTATGGCTGACTGTATTTTGAACAGGTATGTATCGGTACATACACAAATTCTTTAGATAATATTTAAGAAGTAAATATAAGAACAAGAGGAATCTGAATTGGGTGTTTGCTGAGTTTTGCTGTTGAACTCTTGAGTGCCTAATAAAGCCTGTATGATGGCCCCTGAACACATGCACACACACACAAACAAAAACAATCTCATGCCTACTTTGCTTTCAGTTCAGCATTTGTAGGGACATTACGTGGAGGGGCAAGCTTATAAACTGTGTAGACTGATATAATTTGGTAGTATGATAGAAGTAGGCAGAAATATTAGCTGTCAAAGTCTGTGAGTGCCATTGAAGACCTAAACAAAAGCCAGCTTTTGTTGACTTGCAAGAGTTGCATTGACAGAAGGAGCCAGATGTTCTAGGCTGAGGAGTGTTTACTGCTGAGTAAGTTAGGGACAGGGGGAAAAGAAAAAAACCCAATTGGCAATAAGTTCTGAACTTGTTTTGTTTCAGGGGTAGTTTTGCAGATGGTTGCTACGTTCTATTTCTTCTAGGTTTAACTCAGTAAATAATCCTGTACAAAGGATGACTCTAAGCACTTTTTAAAACAAAGATTAAATCTTGGATAATAAAGTCTTAGGTCATAGATGGTTCTGACATAATTTTAGAGCAAGTGAAGCAATTTAGGCAACTCAAATAGTATAATATGAAAATGTATATAATTATAATTCTATATTTTTTATTTCAAAATTAGATTTCAAAGTGGGTGTCTTTAATCAGAAAAATGATGAAATGTAAAATAAATTAATGAGATTGTACATATGCCAGAGTACTCAGTGGGTTATCCAAATAGCTTGCATGCATATGTCAGTCATACGGTACCCACTTAAGAAATCCTCACACCAGACCTGTGAGGTTTTTGTTTCCGATATTTCATTTGAAGACAGTACACAAAATTTAAGTACCTTGCCTGAGTTCATTCAGCTAGTGAGTAGCAAAGCTGAGACTTAATCCCCAAGTCTCTGATTTAAGACCTCCTTTGTTCTATACTGCCCCTCATACCAGGATGTAATTAGACAAACATGAATGATTTAAAAAAAGTTTCAAGAGATGTTTTGTCTGCATACCTTATAACATAATCTAGCTATTCATACCTGTAATGAGTTATTTTTTCCATTTAATGTGCTCTGACAGACTTATAAATTATTTTGACCTTAAACAAAATGAGCAGTGAACCTTGAGCCCATTTCATTAGCTGTGCTTTCTGCTTCATCTACCTTTTTGTTGAGTTTTCATGGTAATTTAAATTTTACATAAATGTGCTAGATTTGCCATAAGCAAAATGAGAGCTTTCTCGGAAAGTAGTCTGAACATGGAAAATAGCACAGGAAGTAAAAGACAGAATTATGTATTTTTGTTTATAACTGTTTATTTTCAAGACACACTGTTGTTTTTACATTCTTTTTAGTTTTAAGTAAAGTTGAGTGCTTTCTCTACCCACAAATTTGGAAAGTAATTAACTTAGTATTTTTAGTTTCCTGTAGTAATGGGAAGATTTAATGCTTTTAATTTTTTTTTTTCTTTTCTGTAATGATCTGACTGAGTCACTTTCTGAGAAGCCCTAAGGGGTTAAAGGTTACCTGCTGCAGTTTGTGCTCTACTTGTTGCCTGCTTGTTCTGCAAGCAAATCTGTGCATGGTGTGACTTTAAACTTCTGTCATCTCAAGCTGTGGTCTTCTTCTTTCCTAAGATTCTGTTCTGTGCTCATAGTTATTTTCTAGTGACTGCACTTAATTACCATATTCAACAAAATCAAAAAGCTCAGTATTATTTTTCTCTTCCAAATCTCTGTTGCCTTTGATGCATGCATATTATTTATTTCAGTTGAATATATAACTGAACCCATTTGCCTCTTTTTTTCTCCACACCATTATAATCTAAAATGAAAAAAAATGAACCTCAAAGCTGGCGTAGTGAGGCAGGTCTATAATACAGCACCCTGAAAGGCTGAGGCAGGAGGACCCACAGGTTCAAGCCCAACCTGGACAATTTAGAAAGACCCTGTTTCAAAACCAAAACTAAAAAATTAATAAAAGGGGGGGGGGCATTGTCTTAGTTACTTTCTCCTTGCTATGACTCAATACCCGACATCCATACTTAGGGAGGAAAGATTGATTGCAGCTCAGAGTTTCAGAAGGTCTCAGTCTTTTCATGGGACGGTGCCTGAAAAATGGTGGAATGATATGGTGGAGCTGCAGCTGAAACTGGAAGGGGAGTTTCTGGGGTAGAGCTCTTTAGGGCATGGTGGAAGAGAGAGACTGGGAGGAAGGGCAGAGCTGACACATAACATCCCAGGTCAATCCCTAACTGCTCCTTCTGGCCAGACCCCGTCTCCCAGCCCTGCACAGTATCCATAGGAAGACGAGGCTTTACGGAGATACTCCAGATCCAAACCACCACAGGCATTTTCTCTCATTTCCTGAGCAGATAATTCTGGACTGTAATTCTGCACTTGAAATATACTTGATAAGAGTGTCTTTCTTTACTTGAGGTTTGAGCAATATTTGTAGTCTAATTATATGACTTACATTGGAGCTGTTAGTGCATAGATGCCAGCTTACCCTCCAAAAGGTTCTAGAGACTAATAGTCAGCAGTGAGGGCAGTTGGTTATATTTGCATGAATGAGCCTCAGTAGAAACTGGACGCCAAGGCTTTGGTGAGCATCTTTGGCTGGTGGGACTCCTGTGCACATTGTTACACGTCACTACCTGGAAAAGTTAGCCTGTTCGTGCTTCTAATGGAGTGAACAGTTGTCATCTTCATGCTTTGAACTTTTGTGAACACCATGAGTCTCATCCTGAAATTGATTTTAATCTGTATGCTTTTGCTCTTATTAACCATAACCCTACCTTTTAGTGTCACTAGCTTTGTGTGGGTTCTGTATGTTCTTTTAGTTCTTTAGAGGTAGATCTTCATGGGGATTCCTGACATACTAGTTGGTTCAGAAATTAGTTCTCTTGGTGCCTCCCTAACTATATGCTATTACACACAACTATTCTTCCCTTACCAAAATCTAAAGTGGCTACCAAAGGATGTTGCTCCTATCTTAGAAATTTCTTAATTTGAATATCCTTTTAAACTCTACTGCTACTATGAGATCTGTCATTCATCGTCTTTTACCTTGTTTATTGCAGTAACCTGTCTCCCATTTTTGGTATTTATATTATTTTAGCCAACACTTTTTACGATGCTTTGTGCTAGGCAATAATTTCATCAGTTTAGAAATAATAATTATCCTCTGTACATTCCTCAGAGGTTTAGTTATTTCTTTTACAGGTAGGCAAACTGAGTCATACAGAGGTTACCTGATTTGCTGATTCAGCTCACATTTGAGAGAGGCTTGAGAAGTTGTTTTAGCCACTGCCGCTGCTTCTCATTGCTTCCCTATTCCATTGTGTCCTCTCTGTTTTTCCCTCTCACTGTCTATAGTTTTGCATTAGAACCAAAGATTATTGCGTAACTGAAGATGCTTCTAGGAGGAAGAAAAATTGTGGTTGGTACTGTGATTTTGTTGCCTCTACAAGGAATGCCCTTCTTCTTTTCCTTTAGTGGTTATGATTGTGCCTTTAAATCCTACCTTAGTACCTTGTAGATGTCCTAGATAAGTTGTTAAACATATCTGCTTCTGTAAATGAAAAAGTGGGATATCATAGAATATAATTATTTGAAATCATAAAATGAATATATACACATGTGCACACACAGAATGTCAACTAGTAAGCCCTTGATATATGTTAGCATTATTTTTGTTATTATGAATTAATTCTTCATCAAGCTTTCCCATTTGTGTTTCTGTTGCATTTTGTTGATATAGCTGTTGTCATTCTTTGGAGATTTTATTGTTATAATTTGCTAATTTGCACATTTCTTGACAAGGAAGAGGCAATTCCTTAATATTTAGGCAGATCATCTGTTTATTCGCAATTTAATCAGGACTTATGCCCCAAATGTTTTGCTATACACTGAGGATACACAAATGGACTCTAGCTTGCCCTCAGATATACATGAGGGCAGGACAATTGGGAATCTCTGTGAACTTTGGATATTTTATTTGTACTTCATTAAAAAAATAAACAAATTTACAAAAGCATGTAAGTCTGAACTCAATGGGCCCAGAGTTCAGGTACTGAAGTGAGGAAAAATTGCATAACTAGATAGTGTCAGTAAATTTGAATTTATGAAGTGGCATAGAGTGGGGGATTTCAGAGCAGAGAAAAAACAGCTAGTTTTCAAATTTTAAAACATGCAGTGGCACAGGGTAAATATTCCCATTTCAAAAGGGAGAAATAGAAGAATAAAAAGCAACTGAACCAAAGCAAACCAAAGCCTTGCAGGGCAAATGTAAAATTGTATAGCCCCATTAAATCTTGTAGCACCATGTCTAGTACTTGGGCCAAATTGTGGTGTTAGACGGGCTCCAAAGGTGTTGGAGCAATGGCTATGGCATTGCCTAATGACATATGATGGCCTTTCTCTCGGGGTGACTCCACTCCCTACCTGTGGCTTTCTAACTCCTTGGTGTTTCCAGATTTTTAAGGTCTCCACTGCGCTTTTTGTCTTCACTGTGTAGCTTCAAGAACTGCCCTCTCAAGGACACATTGCCTAGTGTTCAAGGTCTTTTCAGACCTGGGGGAATCCCTCCCAACAACGTAATTATTGATTCTGCACGTGGTTATGTCCAGCACCATGTGGAGTACACTGAGGTCTGCTGCTGACTAGAGTGGTAATCTGGCTTCCTTGGACTGTGGTTCCAGTGGCCTCTGAGTTCTTAGATTGCTGAATGCCTGGTGATTCATCCTCCTTTGTGGCCCTTCAGGATGTTCTGGTGCCACCTTTCAAAGCAAAGTCTTTTCCTGAAGTTGTAAAGGATGAGAACTTGCTATTTCTGAGCTGCCCTCCAGACTCCCTAGCAGTGACCAGATGCAAAGCACTGACCTGTGTCCAATGCCAAACCTTTCAGCCATCACGCTTTCCTTTGCTGCAACTTTAAAGGTCCTTTTCTTCTAGCAAACGGGAAACTTTTTACATCTTTTTGCTCTGCTATCTTCTCCTGATCTTCAATGTAGAGCTAGCTAAAAGGGTCAAGTTATGCCTATATGAAAATCTGAATGTTAGGCTGTCCTGAAATTTCTTCTGCCAGGTTAAAACTGAGACTATGCTTAGTCTTAGGGTATGAGCCAGTCTGATACCTTTTGCCACAGTATGAAAAACGGTAGTTTCTAGATCCGTTGCTAATAGAGGCCCATCTGTAATTTCTTGAGGCAGGCCATTACAATTACAATTGCACTTCTTCTGTTGGCATGCTGATTTAAGCTCTCACCAGAATCTCCTATCAAACTTAGTTGACAGCGTTCTTAGGCTTCTCTAGCCATTATCTCCAAACCTATCTAAATGCCCCTCACAGACCAACTCCGAAGGTTTCTAAAGTGCAGATAAAATCACAGCAATAACCCCACTTCTCTAATACCAATTTTTATCTTCACTTTTTGATTGCTGGGACACAATGCCCGACACCTGCAACTTAAGGAAGGAAAGGTTTATTTTTGCTCACAGATCGGAGGTCTCAGTCTGTTTATGGCCTATGGCAGTGGTGAAAGGGCTCGGTGGAAGGTCTGGTAGAGGACACCTGCTCATTTCATAGCTAGAAGCAGAGCAAGAAATCAGGAAGGAAGTAGGGACAAGAATATGTATATCTAGATTATATGCTCAGTGATCCACCATACTTAAAATATATCCTCAAATCGTATGATCCATTCCTCCCAATCAGGGTCCTCCTCTTAACACCATATGAAATTCATAGATTAATCCACTTGATCCAGTTACCTTCCAAATATGTGAAGCTTTTAGGGAACATTCCAGATCCAAGCCATAACAGTAAGCAAATTTTAGATCATCAGTAAATAGATACGCCTGGCGTGTTTTAAATACATACTATGGGATGGATGAATGTTTGTGAGGAAACATCCTGACTTCACAATGTTGGAAGTGAGAATAACTAGGAAGCATGGCACAGAAAGACAAGAGTGTGCCCTTTTGTAAAATGTCTGTCTTCCGCTCTGTTCTTAAGCAACTACCTATTTTCTTTTCGCAACTTAGTTTTCACCAGTTTACCTCTCTTTTACAGTGAAAGATAAACATTTACTATCCTGACTTCTTTTCTCCCAGTCTTATTAGTGTGTGTGTGCGTGCATATATATATATATATATGTATATGATGCACAATGCTTACATTGAGCTTGAGTATGTTGTGCACATATTTATCACATCAACATTATAGTTCCTTTCTAACTTCTGTATGTATTTCTGCAAGACTTCAGTGTGCGAGATTATTGGATGTCTATAAAAAAGTAAAGAAGCCTCATTTGAGTAGTCAAGTAGTAGTTCCTTTGAAATATTTTTGGAATAGGCCACTAAATAATTTGGAGATATAGGTTAAGAAGAATTCAAAGTAAGAGTCTTACTATAGCAAAATATGTTTAAATTTCATCTACTTATATAAATAATGATTTGTCTTAGCCCTTACAGAAACAAAGTAGGAATAAAGTTGATGTTGAACAGCGACTTACTGAAGCAAGAAATAATATTCATCTGCGGATATGTGGAAACAAAGGCACAGCTCATTAAAATATATTCATTATCTATGAATATTTACTTATAACTAATAATTAAGAATCGAATTTATGTCTTTTTAGCAATATTAATAACTGAATCCAGAAATTAATCACTTTACCCCTTGGAGACTTGGAAAACATATTAAATATGACATATTTGTGTATGTGTTTGTGTGTTTGTGACAGACAAGTGTGTTAGTTTGATTAAAAGAAGATGTCAAGCATAAAAATAGACTAAAGCTACATAAAGAATTAAGATATATATATATATATATATATATATATATATATATATATATATATATAACAAAAAAGGAAGAGCATTGAATTTCCCATTACTAGAGTCAGTACATAAATTTTAAGTGGGAAGTGGTATCAAAATCACCCTGATATATAGGTTCCACTTGATAAATTTTTACAAGTGTGTAATGTACCAGGAACATTGTTCAGTGGTGAGTTCAGCACTATTTAAAAGAGGTAGTGAAACTTGTATTTTAAAGTGTTTCTTTTAGTATGTTGGAAATAACATCCATAAGTATATGGTGAAGGTTTTTTTTTTTTTTGTCCAGTTGAAGTGTGTCCAAAGGGCACATAATTTTTTCAAAGTTATATCAGGATAGATATATTAGCAGAGTGTCTGTAGATTACTTGCCCTCTGGGTCACAGATCTACTGGTTTCTGATATAGTTTCATTTCTGGCTTTGGACACTAGTAAATGGAACATCTTCAGATTGTGTATATTCATAAATTTTAGAAGGATGCATGGGCCTGGCCTCTGTCTTCTTGAGTCTTCTCACGCTACTTGCCCATTCATCAGGGTTTTGGGTTGGAGTAACCACTGCCTTTCCAGTCTCAGGGTAGCAGCCTACCTTCTGCAGTCAAGAAAGAGTATATTTGTGTTATTCAGTGGAGATTGGAAATCAGTGGCTGGTAGACACAGAGGGAGCTGTGAGGCAGGCCCGTGTTAATTTATAGCTGTACTTTCTCTGGGCTGAAACATTAGCATGGACAGCTCATCGCTCCCTTCACTGAGTTGGTCCTGATGCAGCTGCAGAGTGTGGCAAGAGTATGGCAAAGTGTGGCAAGCTCTGGCAATCCCCCATGGTTAGACTACATCTGCTGCGAAGGCTCAGGTTGACTTGTGTGAGGTGGGTGTTATGGTGGTTAGGATGGAAAATTTTTGCCCCTTCCCCTTATGTCCTACTGAAAGCACTGTTGTACTGAGGTCTCACATGTAAATCATTCAAGTTAAGCTTTACAAGTCTGCCTGATTTTATGTCAGATACTTTTGCTTGCTACGTCCTTAGTAAAACTGTTAAGTCACTGAGGGTCTCAGAGTCATGATGATTCTGCATGCAAAACAGACATTGTAAATATACAACAAATAACTTTTATTAATAGTATTATCAGGGTAATGAGCGGGTGGATGGGGTGGGAGGTAGAAAGGCTTCCTTGGTGAGATAATGTCTCTTGAGGGGAGAACATGTGGATAAGAAAGAAAGGTCATTCTAGGCAGAGAGAACAGTGTATGCAGAGATTGGTAAGGCTAAAGACTTTCCAGGAAATTAAAATAGTTCAGTAAGGCTGGGAGTAGGTGATGACGGGTGAGGATTTTATTTGTTTTAGTCAAGGCTTTATATTTTTCTCCTTGTTCATGAATGGAGCAGAATAATTTCTAAAGATTCTTACCTCAATTTTTAAGCACATTTTAAAAAAGTCTGACTGAGCTGTCCCAACTGTCTTTCAGTAGCTTTGTACCATTTATAAAATTTCAAAATTTGATCATGTTCTTGGTTCGTATAATCTTTTGCCATGAGCCATACCAGACTTCTGATTACCCAGATGCACTGTTCTTCCTATCTGTGGTGCCTGTACTAGTGCTGTTGCCCTTGCCTTGGAATTTCTTTTTTATTTCTTCCATTTGATATTTAGGATAATATAGAAATATCAAGTGTTTGTAAAGTAATTATCTTCTTAAATATTAAAATAAAATTTATAGGATTAATAACCTTTGCTCAGAGAGCTGAAAGAAAATTGTGAATAAATGAAAAAACACAGTGGTCAGGTTGGAAAGACTGTTAATTTTCTCCAAGTTTAATACATTTAATATAGTATTAGACAATGATCTATCTATGATTATCTATATTCACTATTATTTTATAAAATATTTTAACTGAACAATAGATCCCAAAAAATAATGTAAAAGAATGAACATCGAAGACATTTCTGAAGGAAAAATGTAGGGAAATTTGAATTGCCAGAAATTAACTGGTTGAAAGTGTCCTACCATTAGCTAGCTAAGAAGTGGGCACATGATGTAAGCCAGGTTTCTCCAGTTTGTATAAATTATGTTTCTGACCATTTCTCCTTCCATGTGACTCACAGCATGGGTTAAGTTTTTATCCAGTTTGGAGGGTAAGATTAGGATGGACTTTGATAAGATTTGCAACACTGGCATTTACAGATTTCTCTCTAAGGTCTGTTTTAAAGCTACTCGAGTAGTTACTCAAGTAGTTACCCAAGTGTGGTGCTGAAGATCAGCAGTATCAGTTTCTCTTGAAAACTCCAAGAAATGCCGGTTTCAGAAACTACTGAGTCAGTAACTCTAAGGAGATTCCAGCAGTCTTTTTTACAGATCTCCAATGCACACTAAATTTTGCAAATCATTTTCTTAAAAGAAAAAAAGTTGTCATCCACCGAAGTAGCAGGCACAGATATGGTAGGATTCTCTGATACCTCATCCCATCTGTGGCAAGAGGAAGTGAATGGAGGAAGTATTTCCAAATATTAGGCTTCGGTTGAAATTCATATGACATACCTGAATCACAGGTTTTAGATTTCAATCCAGCCATTCCTTACCTAGTCAACTCCCCAGAGAGTAGAAGCTGGAATTTATTTAATTGACCATGGTTAATGAAGCTCCCAAGTAGCCAGAAAGGTCAGCTAGTAAATAAATATTTCCTGCTATATCTTCTGTCAGCCAATGTGAGCTTGTGGCTATCAAGAGATCTAATTGCTGGACCCAATACAAATTTAGGAAAGTGTAACTGCTGGAAGGAGTCCATTAGTCCATAAGTGATTTTTAAATCATCCATGGATCAGAATCATATGAGCCACTCGGCAGCTCACTGACTCCATTACTATCGAGTTCACTGTAGTTAGATTTTCATACCATTTATCCTTATCAGAGGGAATTCTTATACTCATTTCTTCAAACATTTTTAGGATAATTCTTTCCCTCCAATTTTATTAGTTTCTTTTTTAAAATTTAGTCTCTCAGCAAAACCATTTCTTGTAAAATAGGAATAGACAGAAACCCATCTTTATAGTTATGTGAAGGCAAGCCATGTTTTTGTTTTGTTCTGCTTTACTTTTTGACAAGATAAGAAATTATAGGGAAGATTAAGGCTGAGGCAAGTAAAGTGTACCTCTGTGGTTTGGAATTTAATGAACCAAAATTAACAGCTCAGTAATTATAGTATTTTAATAGCCAAAATTAATAAAGATAAGCCAAAATGAACAAAACCAAACTTTTAAAAAGTAAAGACATAATGGTGCTGAGTTGAGCAATGTTCAGTCCCTGTGAGACAAATGTAAAATTCAGACAGATTAATCTCTGGGGATCACAAGTAATAAAGTAGTATAAAGTCAGGACCATACTCAGCTCATTAATTACATAAAATAGTGTTGGTATGTTTATCTTGTTCTTTTTTTTTTTTTTTTCTATTTCTAGGGTTATACTGACATCTCCATCACTGTGGCAATACGCTGTCCTCCTTAACCGATTCAGTCATCCCTTTGACCTGGAAAAGGATTTATGTTTGAAGGGCTATCACACACTTTTTCAAGGATTGTTACCTTACTCTCCTAAATCAATGAAATGTTACCTCAGCAAAACTCCAGATCGAATGCCTTCAGAAAGACACCAAATTGGAAGCCTAAAAAAATATTATCTTCTAAATGCTGCTTCTCTCCTGCCAGTATTGGCTCTGGAATTAAGGGATGGGGAGAAGGTTCTGGATCTGTGTGCTGCTCCTGGAGGCAAATCAGTAGCTCTGCTTCAGTGTGCATGGCCAGGTACTACACTTTTCTTTCAGTAGCTGACTTTTAAATACCTGTGTTGAAAATACTTTGAATGTATATGGGGACAAATGTAAGATAAATAAGTTTCCTTATTTGTGATTTGATCTGAAGTTTCATGGAATCATGTGTTAAGATGTGTTTTTACTTCCACTCTGTTCTTTGACAGTATTCTCATATTTGCTCTTAAAAGACATATAATGTACTGACTCATTAATAGTGCACATAGAATTTTTAGTGTCCCAAAAGATGGACATATCAAACTTGGAAACCAATTTGAAGACAGGGCATTTTAATCTTACATTATTCTCATTAGTAGAGTATGAATATTTCACTTATTTTTAAAACAGGAAAAATTGACTTGATTAGGAACTCAAGAGCAAACTGATGCATTTTAGAAATTTGAAGTTAGTGACGGTTCTTCCAGTCATACCAAGTAAGAACTGCAGGCAATGTTCCAAGTAATGTAGCTTTTCATTTAATTAGGATTAATGATAATGGCTCACTAAGAAGTACAGATGTCTGCATATTCATGTTAAAGCACAAATTAGGTTAGCCCTGGTGCTGGAATTTGGAATGTAGACACAATGCTAATCAATGATTTTATAGGCAAAACTTAAAATGATGGTGGCACAAAGTGTGTGATTTGTATACCAGTTCTTTTTTGTTTGTTTGTTTTGTTTTGTTTTGTTTTTAGATTAGTGCCGGCTATTATTCTGGGCAAAGACATAACTTTAAATGATTAAGAAGCTCATGATTTAGTGTGATTAAAAAAAAATTAGTTCACTATTCCATTGTTTCAGCTGCCCTTACCTATTAGCACTGTGGTAACTGACCATTGTTTTTTTTTTCCATCAGTACAGCCTTTGTAATATCCTAAACTTGCAAAAAAGCAAATAATTATTACTACAAGTTGGAAGACATTAGCATCATGACCAAGCTGAGTTATGTGTTATGGCCGCCTTTCTTGCTCATACTTAACATCCCTCCTGAAGTAAAATAGCCTTTGCAGTCTGTATTGGGTAGCTTGCTTGTCAAGGGGACCAAATACCCAACACCCCCAACTTAAGTGAAGAGAAATACAGTTGGCACACAGTTTCAGAGGAAGCAGTCCATGGTCACCAGGTTCCAAAGCAGGTATTCCAATGTGGAAGGGTATGACAAAGCAAAGCTGCTTAGGTCATGCTGAGTTCATGCTGAGTTAGTACCAAAGAGGAGGGGATCACCGACTATCTATAGTACCCAAGGTCACATCTCCATGACCTTCCCGCAGATACCCAGACACACACAGAAGTATGCTTACTATTAGGCATTGCCCAAGCCAATCATGATGACCATTAATTTTAATCATCACCGTATTAGAAATAGCTTAAACATCTGCCCCTTGCATTTGGTGCTAAAAAATTGAGTCTTTTTAAACTGTTGTTGAATTCCCTTTGTCCTTCCTGCTTCTTTTGTTTTTGTTTTTTCACATTCTACCACTTTCTCCTTCCCCAACTGCTTTCTGAATTTCAGGTTTCACCTCAATAACTCTCTTCCCTGGAAACTCTTCCTTGACCTCTGTACATAACATTCATTTTTTTTGTGGTAATGATAAAAACAATAACCATTTTGGAACACATGTGCCAAGGACTGTATTAATCACACTACTACATAAATCTGCACTCTTCAAATAATATTTTAGTAGTCTCTGCTTCTATCATGTTATCTTCATAAAAACCTTCCAGAGTCTTGGGGCTTAACAAAAACATAGTGTAACTGTCATTGATATATCATGTCCTATTTAATTTTGCAATGCTGTGAATTGGTGTCTGTTGAGCCAATTTTATAGATAAAACTGAGTAATTCAATTGCTAAAGGTAAGTTGCTCGTCGTGTTGATGACTCTATACAGTCTTCTTGATAGTCCACTGCTGACTTGTGCTAGAATGTAGGTGTAGGCTTTTCTTTGTGTGTTTGTGTGTGTGTTTGTAACTAAATTCTTTTTTATCTTGTCTGCAGCAACTAACATGTGCCTTGTCTTTAATAAGTGCTTAGTAAGCCAGAACTTTAAAGTAGTTGTATTGTCAAATGTATTTTAATCTAATGTCAACAGTTACAACAAATTCACTGTGGTCTTGTGTAAATCTGTGGCATTTTTTTCAAGTAGCTCATAGAACTTTGCCATTAGTCTTCACAGCACTTTTACTATATAGGGCAATATGATTATTTCAGTTTTACGTTGAGTGGGCTTAGAAATCAGCTATAATTAGAGCTAATGGCAGCAAAGAATAATTGGCAGAACTCATTAAACAGAATTAGTTTTTTCCTAAATTAGATGTACTGTCAACAAAATAAAGGAATGAATGGAACTATTTTATTTTTTTTCCATGGACCAAAGATTGCCGTGTACATATCCTAAAAAACTTCCATATCTTTTTAAGGAATTTATTAAATTTACTGCTTTTCTTGCCCAAATGAAATGTTAATATAACTAGAGTTAATTGTCTCGATGTAACTATTGTATATAAATATATATGGGATGTGATTGAGAAATACAATGAAATATTTAAAAAGTATTACAGTAAATGATACATTACCACTAGTATCTCTCAAAATTTTGTATTTTCCCTCCTTTTAAACACATTCATCCCTTTGCACTTGATATTTTCTGAAGCAGTTAAGGACATGAAGTTATTATGTTGTCATGACGTCATTGATGTCCTGAACCAGTTCCAGAGTTTACCTTGCATAGTGATTTTGACTTTGGGAAAGGACCAGAAGTTGCATGGTGTCAGATCAGTGAATAAGATGGGTGAA
The DNA here is from genome assembly GCA_004027205.1 of Ctenodactylus gundi. Classification (NCBI taxonomy): domain Eukaryota; kingdom Metazoa; phylum Chordata; class Mammalia; order Rodentia; family Ctenodactylidae; genus Ctenodactylus; species Ctenodactylus gundi. Next base: position 491,173 of record PVKB01001056.1, read on the forward strand.
GAAACACTGTAATGTTTTTAATGGACTGTCATTTCCATTGGTTCTAATGAACCTTCGTCTCTATTTCACTTGGTCCTAAAAGAGAAATATAAAATCAAAATATTTAGTCATTATTACCTCTAAATTTTCTTCAACCTTTGTTTTTTTCTAAATCACTGTGTATCATTTTTTCTCATTTTATTGTTATGTATAAGTGCAAAATTTAAGGTTTACAATGAAGTTAAGCATTTTGTGCACATACATATCTTGTCAAGGTGACAAGGGCTTTCCCACTCTCCTTTTGTTCCTCCCTCTTCCCTCCCCTCCCTCCCTCCTCCCCCACTCTACCCCCCTGTTTCACTTTTTTTTTCGTTTTAAATTTCATAGGAGTTTTGCATCTTGTTTTTTATGGTTGTTAGTGTGTCTCTTAATCCATTCAGTCACTTCATAGCTTTAAATTGGAGAATTTAATCTGTTTACAGTAAGATAATTAGTAACAGCTGAAGTGAGGTATTTTGCAACTGTTTTTCTAGTTTTGTGTTCTTTTAGGCTAAATGATTTTCTCTGTGTTTTGATTTCTTGATTACCATAGGCTTACAAAATACCTTTGGATTATAATAAGCTGTTTTGAAATAATAGTACCTTGACATTGCTTCGAAGATAGAAAAAGAAAATATGAAAAGGAAATAGAGAAGATTATTAATATAAACAAATTTGGGGTGGAGCATGGTGACCTATATCTTCTCGTATGTTCTCCTTCCTCACTAATATCTCTTCCTATTTGAAGAGTCTCTTCAGCATTGCTTGTAGGACAGGACTACTGGTAATCTATTCCCTCAGCTCTGTCTTTGTAGGAATGTCTTTTTCTTCATACCTAAAAGTTAGCTTTGTTGGATTTGCTATTCTCAGTTGGAAACTTTGCTTTTGTTTTTGTTTTGTTTTGTTTCTTCTTAGTTGTCAGGAAACCTTATCCTTTGTGACCTGTAAAATTTCTGCTGAAAAGTCTTTTATCAGATGAGTTGGAAAGTCTTTGTCTTACATTTCTTTTTCTTGTTGCTTTGGGTATCTTTCTTTTATTTTAACTTCTGAGGAATTGATGGTAATATATTTCAAGGTATCCTTGGCTCAGTTGACTAAAACTGTTAACCATTCTTTGTTGTTTTTCTCCTCCAACTCTATATATTTTCAAAAAACATGTCCTTGAGCTCACAAGTATTTTTATTCTCTTTGATTTATTGTGCTATTGATGCTTTCTATCACATTTAAAGATTTCTGTTTATTTTTACAGTTATTTCAGTCCTTTTGTAAGTTTGTCGTTTGTATTGTTGAATCATTTCTTTTGAGTTTTCTTAAAACTTAATGGATTTCCTTGTAATAGCTAGTTTGGGTTCCCCATTAAAGAGCTTTCAAGTAGCTGGCTTCTGTTGTATGAGGACATGAGTCGCTGCCAATTATTTATGCTTTTTGACAAATGCCAGGCATGGTCTGTGCTTTGAAGAATTAGGTATTCATTTCACTCTTCATTCTGGCCTGCTTTCTGATTATTTTCCGTGAGCCTGAGTCTTTCTCCTCTTTTAGCACTAGAGGGCACCCCAAGCCCGCTTTTGTTTTGTAATCATGGTAGGTATATGCAGAACACATGCTAGGCCCAGATTCCTTTTCCACAGCCAGCATCATGTGATTATGCATTGCAGGATTCTTCCCAGCTCTGGGCCTCAACACGGATGAATATGTGCATACGAACTTGTGCAGTACTGATAACTACCCCCCCTTCTCTTGCCCAAGTAAACAGTTACACTCTCAATATTATGCTGAGTGATGCTCTGGTGGGTAGTCCTTTAGCCATCATCATTTCAGTGCTAAATGATACCTGCAGACCAGGGCTCACCTACACAAGCACAGTGCAGGAGGGCAAAAAATGTCTTACCCTGCTATGGGCTGTGTGCTGCTGAGGTGGACCCATGGTCCAAGACTGTTACAACCAGCCAGAGATAAGGCTGGCTAGCACCTATGACACACAGGTAGGTAGAGGCTTTATCTGAAGACACTGGCCTGCTGATAGAGAATGTTAAAATCTGCCCAGTGTTAGTCTGTACCAGCTTGGCAATGTTTTCTAATGAGATCTAAAAGTCCTGTGTTGACTTTCCTGCCTTTCCTCCAGGGAAGGAATCTTGCTCCTTGTTGAGGTACCAAAGGAGAAGGGTGATGGAGACCATGTGTTGTTTGCCTAAGCTGGTGCCAAGCTGAGTCATACATAAATCTCACAGCTTCAGGGACAGTCTCATGCATATGTGCCAGACCCTCTCAACCTTTATCAGTGATGCATGCTAAAATACAAATCTGTCCCTCAGGGTAGGTCTCCACTTCGTACCTGCCAGATCTGTGGGTTTCTTCTGTAATCTTGGCCTGGAGCCAGGGACTTGTGTCTTGTCCCTTGGCAGTCGTGGCACTGAGCTCCAGGAAATCCCTGTGCTTACTCTTGCTCTACTCCCCAGTGAATGGGGTGGTACAGTTCCTCACTCTGATGCCCACGGTTAGTAAAGAGGTAGTCCTCACCTGCTCAAAGAGGGTCTGTCCAGGTTGTGGGTACTAGCCTTGTGACAGTTGTTGTGGGCTGTGCCTGGCACTAGGTTTAAGTGTGGCAAGCCTCATACTCAAGTCTATGGTCTGGGTTTAATTTCTTCTCCGTACTGCAGAAGGGAAGTGTCTCTTTCAGTGCCACACTGGTTAGAGTTGGGGGAGAGATTACATGGACAACTGTTTTGTGCTGTCTTCAGTGTGTCTTTTCACATTATTATAGAAAACCAGACACTGTAACTCCTTGCCTGCTTTGCTTGGTGCTTATGGTGATATTTGTTTGATGTGTGAATAGCTGTCCCTCCCCATGTTTCTTGCGGAGGTAATCACTAGGGCAACTTACTAAACTCCCTCTTGCTCCCAATGCCTGTTGCTTTTGATCTTTATAACTGGTCTGTGAGGTAGCTGGATATAATCTCCATTTTATAGATAGATAAGTACACTGAGACTCAAAGAGCTAAGTATCTTCCCTACAGTCTCCTAATTTGTGATTTGATCCTACTCTCTCTCTTACTCTAGATTCTGTAGCATTTTTCCCTCACATACTGTATTCTCTTCTTTACATATAAAATGGAGATTTTGTGCCATGAAAGGAGCTTTACATATGCATAGCAGAATGCGTTGGTTTTTCTTGGCTAGTACTTTAGGGTAGGAACTGTGTGTGAGGTACTGGTTATAAAACATATGTTTTGGAACCCATAATTCTGTAAATTTTCACCCCTTCCCCAAATTACACTGAACTGAATAAATCTGAGAGCTTCTGGCAGACTGTGTAAGCATGACTGTTATAAATGTTTATATGTATGTGTGTATATATATATATATATATATATATATATATATATATTAGCCTATATTTTTTATTTTTAAACACAAGATAATCATAATTTTAACTCAGCATTGTTTATGCATAGTTAATGATGAATTGACTTTTCTGAAGTGTATTTGCTGAAAATTAGAAATTTAACAATTTCATTGCCTTCATTTGAAACTTTTTAATTCTTTATATTTAGGTTATCTTCACTGTAATGAATATGATAGCTTGAGATTGAGATGGTTGAGGCAGACCTTAGAATCTTTCATCCCACAACCTTTGATAAATGTAATTAAAATATCTGAATTGGATGGCAGAGAAATGGGAGATGCCCAGCCTGAAACATTTGACAAGGTACTTTTACTACTTTGTGACAAGCTGATAGACTCTGAATGATACCACTGTTGTGTTGCTTTGTTGTTGTTTTCCTTCTGTTTCCAGACATAGCCTGATAGAGTTTTACAGTGCTCTGGAAAATTTTGATGAAGTGAACATGGAAGCAGTTTTCATTTGATGGTCAACATGGTTCAAAGGAACTACTAACATTGGTTTTGGGGATTATAGTTCCAAATCAACCATATGTGGGAAAAGAGCATGTGTTATTTATATCAGTGAACAAACATGGGCACTGCACTGCTTTAATTCAGTAACATTTCATAGAAGAGTGTGGCTATTGAAAAAGAGGTAATTTTAGTAACTGAAATTGAAATATTAGTTTCTAAAACATAAATATTGGGAATTCAAAAGTGTTACAATGTCTGTTTAAAATGAGTACTTTTGGAGTGGTTTGGGGGTGGGGTATTGACTAGAGGAATAGTTTAGAGTGCTTTCTTACCAAGTACAAGGCTCTGAGTTCAGTTCTGTAGTACCACATAAGCTGGGCATTGTAGCACACATTTGTAATCTCAGTATCTGAGAGGATGAGGCAGGAGTATTGTGAATTCAGGACCAGCCTGGACTCCAGAGTAAGACCCTGTCACAAATCAGTCAATCAATAAACTGAGTAACTTTTGTAGATTTTTGGTGTGATTGTCAAGAATATCAAATGTCATTAGTAGACACTAGCAGCCAGATATTGTGGTACGTGTCTGTATTCACAGCTATGTGGAAGGCTGAAGCAGGAGGATCACAAATTAAGGCCAGGCTGGATTTGGCAAGACTCTGTCTCAAACATCAAATAAAAAATGACTGGGGATGTTACTTAGTGGCATTCTATTTGCCTTGCATTCTTAAGGCCCTGAGTTCAGTGTTCATCCCAAAGAGGCATGGGGGCTGGAGGATGGGGAGATTATGAATTAGTAGACTTTTAAGTCTTCCCATTCTATCTCCTTTTTCTTTAACTAAAACTAATAAACAAAACAACTCTGAAACTAGTAATGGTGGCGTATACTTGTAATCTCAGCCCTGTGGGAGGCTTAGCTGGGAGGATTGCAAAGTTAGACCCATGTTGGGCAATTTAGCAACTTAGAGACTTAGTAAGACCCTATCTCCAGATAAAAGAAAGGCTAGGCATAATAGTCCAGTGTGACAGCCTTGAGTTTAGTTCCCATATTTCTAGTTATTTGCTACTTTTTAAAAATCATGTAGCTTCTCTGTATATGTTGTAACTAGAATATATTTGTTATTTACCCTTTTCTCCCTCTAGGTGTTAGTTGATGCTCCATGTTCAAATGATCGAAGTTGGTTGTTTTCCTCTGATTCTCAGAAGGCAGCCTATAGGATACATCAAAGGAGAAATTTACCTGTTCTCCAGATAGAACTCTTAAGGTAAGGACTTTTAATATGGAAGTGTAGTTTGGTTGTGACAAAACATGTCAAGCCACCAAATGAAAGGCTTCGTGTGTGGGTGTAGTGATTAATTCCTCTGAAGGCCTCACTCAAAAAATTACCAATCTTTTTCAAAATGTTCTGCTATAATACATTTTAACGCCTAAAGACATGCAGTATTATTGTGCATTGTCTTTAAAGGGCCCAGATTATTTTGCTTTCTGTGACTGTCCTAAAATAGGATTAGAACTAGAGTTCCTAATAGAATCTAAGAAGTCCTCCTCCTGTAAGGCGTTTGGACCAGAATGCATTGTTTGGTAATTTTCTGCATAAGTTAATTCCTGGGAAGATATGACTACTTGTTTGTATTCATCTCTCCTGTCTTAGTTACTTTCTTTTGCTGGGATATCCACAACTTAAGAAAGAAAAGGTTTATTTTAGCTAATAGTTTCAGAAAATCTCAATCCACTCATATGCATATGACAGTGATGAAAGAGTAGAGGCGTAGCTGGAGAAAAACAGTTCATCCCATGGCAGGTAGAAGACAGAGTCAGAAGAAAGGCGGTGCTAGCATATGTCCCAGTGATCCACCTCTTCTACTCAGGTGCTGCCACCTCTTGAAAGCTCAGGAACTATAACATTCTACCCCTGTCCCCAAAAGATTAGTGCCACCTCCTTATGCAAAATGCATTTAATCCAATTCTAAGAGTTACCAAAGTCTTAACAGTTTCAGGAGTGCTAAAATGTTTAAGGCCAAAGTCTCCTTTGAGACTCAAAGCAAACTGTTAAAGAAAAGATAAGAACTTCCAATGTACTATAGTGCAGGTTAAACAGTGCAGTTCCAAAAGAGAGGACCAAAAGGATAAAAAGCAATAGGACCAAAGCAAGACTAAAGGTCAACATGGCAAATGCTAAATCTTAAAGTTCCATTACATCTTATAGCTCTGTATGCAGGACTTGGAACAATTTGTGGGAAGATCTTAATTCCAAAGGGCCTGGGCACCATGACTGCTACATCATTGTCCTTTGCTGCCATTTTCTTGGCTTATCTTTTGGACTTGCTTCTCTCATAGCCTGTGGCCTTTCTTAGCAGGTTATTTGTATTCCTGGCATCTCCAAATTTCTAGGGTTTTCACTGTACTTTTGGCTTCATTTTCACAATTTCACACACTGCTTTGTTAAGGGCACACTGCCAGGTCTCCAAGGCCTTCTTCTGAAATCTAAATGGAATCCTTCCTGAACCAACAAATCTTGCACTCTACATGCCTGTGAAACCTGTACCATGTGGATAAAACTAAGGTCTGCTGCTGGCTTGACCCAAGGTCCGGCCCCTTTGGATTATGGCTGCAGCAACCTCCAAGTGCCTGAAGGGCTGAACTCTGGCAAACACTTCCCTTTTTGGCCCCACAGAGTCCCATAAGATACTGTTTCAGAGAAAAGTCTTTTAGCTTTGCAAAGGGTAGAATCTTCCTGATTCCTGAGATGTCCTTGAGGCATATTTCCTATGGTCTTGTTGCAGAGTACTTAATGTCTTTTTAAGAGATTAGTAAATCTCTTCAACAACCACATACTCTTTTACCCCAACTTTGTAGTCTCTTTCATTTTGGCAAAGCTACTAACATTTTACATCTTTTTCCTCTGCCATTTTTTTCTGCTTTTTACTGCAGAGCTGGCTGAAATTTCCAAGCTGTACTCAAGTGACAACTGAAATATCAGGCTGCCTTGAAGTTCCTTTTTCCAGATTAAGTAATCTATAGCCCTTAATCTTAGCTTCAGGCAAAGTCTCAGGATGGGGCAAAATACCAACACATATGTTGCCAAAACATAGCACACATGGTTTCTAATTACCAAGAAAACCTTTCTTGTCGTCTGGAACCTCTTGAGCTTGGTCCTTAACATTTCACACTTCTGTTAGCATTCTGGGCTTCTGAGCTCTGACCAGAATCTTCCATCAGCTTATAGCATTCTAAGTCTTTTCTAGCCAGCATCTTCAGACCTTTTCAAACTTGCCTTTTCATCCTCTGAATCAGTTCCAAAGGTTTCTAAACTAGTCATGAGATTAACAGCAACAACCTCGCTTCATTGGTACCAATTTCTATCTTAGCTACTTTTTCGTTGCTGACATATGATGCCCAACATTCATAACTTAAGAGAGAAAAGGTTTATTTTACTTTACACTTTCAGAAGGTCTCAGTCCATTTATAAGCAGCTGGCAGTGGTGCAAGAGCTCTGGCAGAGGGCCTACCTGTAGAAAAGCTGCTCATACCATGCAGACAGGAAGCAGAGACTGAGAGGAAGGAGGATACTAGCATATGTTCCAGTGGTTCACTTCTTCTGACCGCTGTACCTCTCCACACAGAAAATCATTAGATTAACTCCCACGAGTGTATCACCTTTGAAACATGAATTTTTATGGGGGACTATTCCATATCCCAACCATGACATTCCTTTTAAAAATCTTCCAAAGGAGACTAAGTATCAAGAGATATTGGCTTTCCTTCTGATCACAGGCCCTTACAGACATCTATGTTCTGTTTCCAAAAGAAATTTTGATTTGTTACCTTGTCCTAAGTAATTTCTATTCTTTAATGATTACATTTGTCCATTTTGTGTTGTCATAACAAAGATTACGTGAGGTTAAGTATTTTATAAAAAATAAAAGAGAGGCTCATTTAGCGTAAAGTTTTAGAGATTCAGTATGGTGGTGTGGTAGTTTAGTTCCGACAAAGACTTTCCTAGCATATCACATAATGACAGTCTGCATCACTGTGGCAGTGTATTCAAAAGGCTAGGCAGGAAGCCAAAGAGAAAAATTCAAGGACTAAAAGTCTTTTGTTTTGATTTAGTTGTATTTGTTTTTCTGTTTTTAATGACATCGTACTCTTTCAGGAACTAACTGGGGTCCTGAAGGAGAATTATTCAATTCCTTCCAAGTATGGTGGCTCAGTGGTGTAACTATCTTTCTGTTTGCCCTGTCTCTTAAAAGTTCCACTACTTCCACACCATTTCAAAGAAGACTAAGCTTCCAACACATGAATCTTTGAAGATCACACTCAAATCAAACAGTGTACAAACTATAGAAATGCTTAACAAATGAGTCTTTGGAATATTTAAAATATACTAAGTAATGCCTTATCACTCATTGCCTCTCACGTGTATACACACACTGAGTGAGAGTCTGAGTTTCTGAAAATGCACTTCATTTTCAGCCTCTTACTGATATGCAACAATGAACATAAGCCATTCCCTACAGATTGCAAGCAATAATTATGTGTAGTCTTATTCTTGTCTCAGATTATATATTGCTTAATGTGGTGATTCTTGTTACTACTTACCAGAAAAGTTTTCTAAACCTTTTGTCGTCTGCTAGTTCCACTGTGTTTTATATGCTCCCAATATCTGTATTTTGTATTCTGTAACTTTATTTCATTTAAAAACTCTATACTTTTCCCTTTTACTTGTTGAATCATCAACTTTGACATGTTACCTAGATCTTCCTGTAAATCACTTTCTCATTCACGGTCTAGCTTAATTAATTATTCCTACTACTCATGTCCTAGCCATTGTTTTCCCTTATACATTGTCACAAGTACTAAATCGTATGATGACTCAATTGTGACATGTATCTTAATTATGAGCCATGAGGCTTCCAAGAATATTATTAGTTTTCTTTTTTCTCAGAAAAAATACTGTGTTGTTGTTGTTGTTTTGTTTTGTTTGTTTTGTTTTGTTGCATTGTGTTGGAGACAGAGTCTCTGTAGTCTAGGCAGGTCCTGAACTCACTACTAGAGTAGCCTCAAATTCATGGCAATCTTCTTGTCTCAGCTTTCCAAGAGCTAGGTATGCACCACCATGCCCGTCTTATGTAATGCTGGGAAATCAAACCCAAGGCCTTACACTTGCTAGACAAGTTCTTGAACTGCTGTGCTATTCCTGAAACCAAAAAAATTCTCTCTTAATTCATTTTTCTTCCTCTTTTCTTAACCAGACTTTGTTTTCTATTCCATGTACTATTTTTCTTCTCATTTTGTATCAACTTCATTTTTTTCCTCATTTTTTTCAAAAAAAAATTTATTAAACTTACTAGTGGCATACTAAGTAGTAAAGATATGCTTCTCACTCCTAATTTTTGATATACTTAAATGTATTTGATAGGATTTTAAGTGTATCTTTAATCTATACATAATATATGCAAACACCATCATTGCAAAAAACATACATAATATAGATGAAGCAAAAGCTTCTACTGGCCAAATGCCCAACTAAATACTAGCTTTCTTTACAAAGCTAACTGTTAGATTTAAATTTGGTTTATGCTCCTTTAAATTTTTAAATACCTTTTCTCTATTTGTCACTTTCCTGTTGTTGAGATACCCACAACTTAAGGGAGGCAAGGTTTCTTGGCTTACAGTTTCTAATACAAAATTAGCTGGCTTCAAGCTGGACATGGGCATGCTTATAATCCACCCAGGAGGCTGGATAGGAGGATTGCCGTGACTTCAAGTCAGCATGGAACTCCATAATGAGTTCAGGGCCAGCCTGGACTACAGAGCAAGACCATGTGGTGGGAGGGTATAACTAGGAAAATAGCTTTCTTGTGGCAGCCAGAGAGCAAAGAGAAGGAAGGAACTGGGGACAAGAATATAATTTTCCATCAGCTCACTTCAAGTAGAACCTGCCTTCTAGTAGCATCTGCAGTTACTAAGTCTGCTGATGAGAATAACAACCTCATGATCCAATCATGCTCCAAATTCTGGGGTAATATTTTAGGTCAAAACCCAAACATTTTCTTATAGCTAAATACACATAAATACATTTAGAAATAACTTATCATTATGTATATTTTTTCAATTAATACTTACTTGAAGTTAATATTCTCCTTTTTAAATAGATCTACTCTGATCTCTTTAACATCTGAATATTCTTAAGGATCAGCTTATTGTATTCAATTTATTTTTTTCTTTTATTTTTACATATTGTTGATCCTCTGTCTGAGTTACTTTTGTGTTGCTTGGACAGAATTATCTGACATACACAACTTTATGGAGCAAAGAATTACATTAGCTCACAGTCTGCTCATGAGGGGTGAGGAGAGGCTAGATATGGAATCACATGGTGGGGCTGGAGCCAGAGCCAGGAGTTTTCAGCAGTACAGTGAAAGTCAAGGAGGAATAGCAGAACCAGTGCACACCTCTACAGGTCAAGTCTCAGTTATCTGCCCTTATAGCTAGGCTCCACCTCCCAGCAGTACGCAGTATCTTTAGTCACATGAAGCTTTTGTGGGACACTCCACAACATCTTCTCAGTCAAATGCCTTTAAATGATATTAAGTGGTATAGTGTTATATTTAAAATATGTATCTAAGCTTAGTTTTTTCTCCTTAATCTTGAACTTAATATTCAGTTATCTACTAAAGAACTTTTATATGCAAAACTAAGTAGTTAATACAAGTCTTAATTTCAAATGTTCTTCTAGTCCTCTCTGCTGAAACAGAGCAAATAATCAAAACTAGAACCTCTCAGTCTTCCTTTTCTCTTAAGATAAATGCCATACCACCACATATTTGCTTGAATTCCAAAAAAAATCTCCACCTCCCCTCTTTTGCCATTTTTTATCCTGTATCCAATTAATCACTAAGAGATTTCAACTGTATTATTACATCTCTTAAATCTAGTCAATTTTCTCCATTCTTCATAGCCTAACCTAAGTCACCAGCATCTCACTTGGTTTCAGCTGGTTCCTAACTAATGTTTCCAGTTGTGAGCCTTCTTTCTCCATGCAGTGCAGTGAAGCTAAAGTGCTATAGCTGGCATATAAATTTGCTGCTAGATTTTTGGAAACTCTAAAGCAACTTTATCCCCAACAGGATTTCCAACTCTATACTTCATTTGATTTTTGTGGTATGGGAGAGTTCCAGTTCTTCAGTGCAATATTCAAGACTATGTTTGATATTGCCCACTCTTCTATATTAGCCTCTTTATCTCAAAGATACTTCTTGCATTATGATTTTTCTTTGAAACAGGTATTTCTATGTAGTTTAGGCCTGCCCTGTTCTCACTATTTAGCCCAAGCTGGCCTTACAGCACTCTTCCTGCTTCACCTTCCTGAATGCTGGTATTACAGGGATGTGCCACCATGTGCAGGTATTATGTGGTGATAAAAGATCAAACCCGAGATCTTGTACTTTCTAGACAAGCACTCTGCACTCTAATCAGGGAGCTATGCCCCCCAACTCACATTATGTTAACCGAACAGTTCTACAAATATTTCACACAGTGTCAAGCTCCGAAGCCAGTGTATTTCCTATTTTTTGCTATTTAGAGTTCAAAATAGAATCAGCTCTGGTATCTTCTTATTGAAGACTTACTTCTAGGACTGGAATTGATATTTCTCATGTATTTATTTACCTTTATTAAATGTGTGTGTGTGTGTGTGTGTGTGTGTGTGTGCAAGAGAGAGAGAGAGAGGGAGAGAGAGAGAGAGAGAGAGAGAGAGAGAGAGAGAGAGAGAATATTTCTCCACTAGACATTTGCCTGTATTGCTTTCCCTTTTGACAAGATTGTAAGTCCCATGAGAGCAGAATTTGTTTTATTGTTTTTTAATTCCCTCTGTATAATTTGGTGCCTGGCATATAGGAGAGCTTCAGTACATAACTATTTAAAAACAGTAAATTATAAGGGCTGAGTATTTAGAATTTACAGCTGTAATTAAATTGATAGCAAAGTGTTAGTCTAACAAAAAATAATGATATGATCATTATTATGCTGCAAGGTAATTAGGCATAAATGTAAAGCAATTCACATAATTTATTTTGATTGCTGTTGCTGTACATGGGCTTGGTTTTAATTTAGTTTTTTTCCCTCCATTTATTAGATTTCCCTTATTATCTGATAGCATGTTAATTATTATAAATACATGAACCTGTTAGGCCGTAACAGTTAAAGCATTTTATTAGTAGCTATTCTACTTTTCTATTCTTTTCACCCCAAAAGGAAGGGCTTTCGTACCACAGAACTTTAGTACAAAATCAACAAGTTACATACAAGCTGACCTCTCAGTTACAAGAAGTGTAGCTTTGCCTGTGATCATTTGTGCCTGGGAAAGGCCATCACACCAGGCATCATCCATTCTTTCTTTTTTTTTTTTTTGATCACATGCTGTGCAGTCTTTGCCTCTGCTGCTTGGTCTGTCTGGGGGGTATTGGTATTGGAATGTTTCGAAGCAGCTAAACTCTGTGACATTTAGTTATTTTATTATTATGATGATAGAGAGGAGAGAGAGGGATACTCAAATCTTCAAGCACAAAAAGTGGTCTGATTTCCCAACAGCTACATGTCTTGGGGTTAAAAAGATAAAAGAAAAAACAATAATACTAAACACTATCTCTCTTTTATCTACTGCCCTTAAGTACAAAAAAGGAAAAAAAAAAAAACTACAGTGATTTTTGAATCAGATATGCCTCTACATGACTATATCATTTACAAACACGTTTCCCTTGTCTCACTTTCAGACCTTCCTCACCTTATTTTTTTTAAACAAAGACAACACTTATTCTATAATAAGAGATAAAAAACATTTAAGTACAAACATGCTTGAGAATAAATTGATGTATGTGAGGCTTAGACTATACAGGATTGATAGATAGCAGAGGCTTACATTCATTTGCAAAGAGCAAGTAGAAAGGAAGCAATCAAATATTGCCTGGCTTGACTTTGTGGACAAAGGACAGTATTCAGAAGGGAGAGAAGGAATGGGCAGGGTAGTTAAAAGGCAATTAAATTAATCTTTTTAATTGAAATCTTTACTAAAGACCAGACTTGTATCTGCATTTATCTGTCAATAGATATGCTTAAAGGTACTTTATACCCTCCATTATTGTACATTCATTTACTTTAACCATTAATTATTTGTGTTTATATATAAGTAGTGTCTGTAGAGTTTAGAATTTTAGCTTTTTAAAAGATATTTTACAGTTTGACTGAGCCAGCTCAGTCAGTCAGCTGGGTATATGAGTGGGGCAATGCGGATGAAAAGAGAAGAAAGAGAGATAGAAAGAAAGGAAGGAAGATGGACTCTTGCAGGGGCAAAAGACAATTTATTCAGTACGACCTTCCTTTTATAGTCCAGTTGTTTACCAGAAAACATTCAGGCTTAACAATATTTACATATTTATGATGGCTTAACAATGTTTACATAAGAAGGCTTAACATACTTAAGACAGCTTTTAAGTCAGGGTCCTGCTCTGTAGCCCAGGCTGGCCTTGGACTCATGGCAATCCTCCTACCTTAATCAACACCCACCCCCCCCC